>RHPI01000003.1:367548-395224 GCA_009103225.1 Chlorokybus atmophyticus
CCCTTCTTAGGGTCCCTTGGTGCCGGGCATAGCAGCTATAGGGCCGCTTTTTTGCAGTCTCAAGCAGCTTTTACCACGGGTTAACGTGAACCCCGCACTTGCAACGACTGTTAGGAGATTGGGCATCAGTCTACTGCTGTTAGCCCTCAAAAGGGCGCGGTGGCTAATTGCTTTTTGCCAGAGCTTGGCAGCTGCAGTGGTAGCTTCACTTGTACTTATTGATTGCACCAGCATGATAGGGCATTTTCTTGTGCATCAATTCTACCAATGAGTGAATCGGGGTTGTAAAAACACTGTTTGTTGCGGATATCATTTCGTTGGGCTGCGCATGACACCCAAATGGGATGCCTTGCTGAAACCATATTAAAGAAACGGAGAGCATTACGCAAAGCAAAAAACAAAAGGTATCATCAGCTGAAGGTCCTAGCACCATGAAAGTCACAACTCAAATGGTTGGGACCATGAGGTAAGTGAGCTGCAGCTATCAGTAATATGTAATTATACATGCGTCTGGTTGCCTAACGTAGAGTATGCGTGCCAAAGCCTCATTAGTACCAATCTTAGCTTGCATACATAAAAATGCTTTTATGGTATCAGCCTGAGTAGCGGCTAGCCATCAAAACTATGGTAGTCGTGGTTGTTTAATCTTTGCTAGCTTGCTGGCTAAAAGCATCTGCGTTAAAACGCTTCTACATTGTCATTATAGTAACAAGAGCTTGTTAAGCTGGCGTATGCGATCACACACATCATCATATACAACTTAGCAAACTGCCATGCCGATCCTTTATATCAAATGTGCGCAAATGAATAACGTTGGCTTGGAACTGTTTTCTTGCAGGAAGCATTTTCTACCATTGCTTAATTCACGCTTTTTTTACTGGATTGGCAGAGCTTCTTAACATGCTTGCAGTCGTTTGCTTGCTTCGTCTATAACATCTTTCAACGCAAACAAAATATGGCGTAAACGAGAGTGCACAATACAACAACAACAACACAATATCAACCACTGCATTGCAGGCATGCAAGAGCACTAAAAAATGTCGCCAGGGAGCAACATCAGCAGTTTTTAGGCGTACGCGTGTATTACGATATATGTGCACTTTGAATGGCAGCCACACAGCTCAACGCTAGGAACCCTTGTCAACAAATACCGCAATAAAAGCCCACCAGGCCGCTGCCGCTACCAGCTGTCGCCGTTGGGGATGAGGATTTTATAGACATGCTTAACGCCAATGCCATAACCCAAACCTTGATATGTGTATTAACACGCATTGAAAATTGCCGGCAACTTATACTTGTATTATACCGTATATATTTTAGCCCTACCCGTATTGTGCTACTATTGTTGAGACTATGTTGAGATGTATTATTAAGAAAAAGGGTTCACATGCAGAGGTATGCACAAAGCTCGTGAGAAACGTCGATTAACAATGTGCTTGCATAAGGGTTAAACTGCCATTACAGTTGACGCGGGTTGGGCGGTTGCACGGCAGCACCGACTTGACTAGATCATGTAGGCCTACAATCTACCCTCGCTATAGTCACACTCGTTCTAATGATACCCTCTTGATAGTGACAAAATACTGAATGACGGTTATACATGAAGTAATTTATAACCCTTATTACAACTATCACACTCCTTGTAGGGACAATCCATGCTAGCAGAGAACGTCACTATATCGGGGGCAACAAGTATAGTGTCTATTTATTAGGGTTGAAATACCTTGTTACAGTCATCAACTGTTATTACATGGAATGGTGAAAACATTTGTATGTAATAAACATCAATCATTGTATTACGATGTTCAACTTTTTATGGATCACTTGCAACTAATACATTGCTGTGATCTTATATCATACAGCGCTTGTTAAATGACAGATTGTTACTTAGTTATGATAACGCATTCATGCCTTGTAGTGCCTTATGGTGACGACATGACTCCACACATTCGTGGTCACTATAACGAGGGTAGACTGTACCTGTATCATGTATGCTGGTGTAGGACGTGCCTACCTTGGTAGGTCGTCGGCAGAATTGATCTTTGTTTTGGCCAGAGCAGAGACAAAAGCGGCCAGGCCTAGAGCTCTAAGAGTAAGCGGCCGCCCCGCCTGCATGCCGCTTGTCGTGTCGCTGCGCATGCTGCTGCGTGTCCACCCCGCCGCCGCCGCCGCCTCGCGCTGCGTCCCCGCCGCAGGCAGCCGTAGTAGCTCCAGCTCCAGCTCCAGCCTCAGCCTCCGCCGCAGCCAGGCGCAGCCGTGTGCTTCTGCGCTCGTGTTTCTGGGAGGGCGGCACAGCGGACTACGGCTGCACCGCACTCACGCCTCTTCTGCCACCAGCACCAGCGCCATGGCGGGCATGCAGAAGATCAAGGTCCAGAACCCCGTCGTGGAAATGGACGGTAAGGGCAACAGCCGCCCTGGGTGGGCGCGCATAGCAGACTGCAAACAAAGTCATACGTGTGTGTGATTGTGCAAACATCATTTGCCAGGTGACGAGATGACGCGCGTCATCTGGGCCATGATCAAGGACAAGGTAAGCAAGCTCTCGCTGCCCAGGTCACATGCACACCGGCATTCAGGTTCATGTCGATGCCGGTGCTGACGACAATGCACACATGACTCGAGTGATGTAATTGTCGTTGTGGCAGCTGATCCTTCCGTTTCTGGACCTGGACATCAAGTACTACGACCTGGGCATCCTGCACCGAGACGAGACAGACGACCGCGTCACCGCCGAAGCAGCCGAAGCCACGCTCAAGTGAGTAGAAGCAGCACATCCCTTCAATTGCATTCCAACTAGAATACGGTGCTCTGCAGAGAGTGCGCATACGAAGGGAAATAGATTCTTGCGATTGCAATTGGCACGAGCAAGCATGCCTGTTCACCGTGCTCTGACACCACACACAGGTACAACGTTGCGATCAAGTGCGCGACCATCACGCCGGACGAGGCCCGCGTCAAGGAGTTCAACCTGAAGCACATGTGGAAGAGCCCCAACGGTGCGTGCAAGGCCGCCGCAACAGCAGTTTGTCTGCCGTTTCTGTGTGCTGATGATTTGCTGTCTGCAGGTACGATCCGTAACATCTTGAACGGTACCGTGTTCCGCGAGCCCATCGTATGCAACAACATCCCAAGGCTCATCCCTAGTGAGTGATTGGTGTTGGGAGATTGATTGTCGCAGCTACTCTTTGGGGCTGCGACCGAGCGATTGAACATGTGCTGCCACGTTCTTCAGGTTGGAAGCAGGCGATCTGCATCGGTCGTCACGCATTTGGCGACCAGTATCGCGCGACGGACATGGTTGTCAAGGGACCCGGAAAACTCACAGTCACATTCGGTACGCGCTCACACGCACACTGCTTCAAGACATGTCCCTTACAGTCCTCATGGTAGTGCATCTTGTGCAATTGTAGTTCCCTCGGACGGCGGGCAGCCTCAGGAGCACGAGGTGTACGAGTTTGAGGGAGCTGGCGGCGTCGCGCTCTCCATGTACAACACAGACGAGGTCAGTACCACAACAACAACATGACGAGGATGTCAACTCAGCTGATGTGCTTTTGTTTCAGTCTATCCGTGCGTTTGCCAAGTCGTCGATGACGATTGCGCTGGACAAGAAGTGGCCGCTCTACCTCAGCACAAAGAACACGATTCTGAAGAAATACGACGGACGGTGAGACCCATCTCGCCATGACGACAATGCGACACTGCAATCATGCTTGATGTTGCATGAGAGGCTAATTGATCGATTGCAGGTTCAAGGACATCTTCCAGGAGGAGTATGAGGCCAACTGGAAGAGCAAGTACCAGGAAGCAGGCATATGGTGAATGCGCTGTTGTGCGTCTGCAGAGCGGGCACAGAAGCGCGCCTCGCAACACGCCCTGATCACCGTGTGTCTCGTGTGTGCAGGTACGAGCACCGTCTCATTGACGACATGGTTGCATACTGCGTGAAGAGCGACGGCGGTTACGTGTGGGCGTGCAAGAACTACGACGGCGACGTGCAGTCCGACATGCTCGCTCAGGGATTCGGTTCTCTCGGCCTGATGACGAGCGTGCTGATGTGTCCTGACGGCAAGACGATCGAGTCCGAGGCGGCGCATGGGACGGTGCAGCGCCACTTTTACGTGCATCAGAAGGGCGGGGAGACGTCCACAAACTCCATCGCGTCCATCTTTGCGTGGACGCGCGGACTGGCGTGGCGTGCCAAGCTCGACGACAACACGCGACTTGCAGAGTTCAGCCACGCGCTCGAGAAGGCGTGCGTCGACTGCGTGGAGAACAACAAGTTCACAAAGGACCTCGCGCTCCTCGTCTACGGACCCAAGTCAGTGACTCACCCGGCCGCCACTGCCGATTCAATGCCAGCACCAGCCACAGTAGTGTGTGCTCACTCTCTTTGCTTGCTTTGTCAGGGTTGCGCGCGAGCAGTACCTGAACACGGAGGAGTTTCTGGACGCGGTTGCGGATGAGCTAAAGAAGAATCTCACTCAGGCAAAGCTATGAACATTCCAAACTGACTATGCTCAAACAGTGTGTTGGCAAATCTCGTGCTCTGGATGCCACACACCATAGATGAAAATTGGTCATAGTCTTCCGTAACATGTACGTCTTGCTAACAACGGCTTGTGGACAGGCGTAGGTGTGACACTGCACTGTGTGTCCACACTACAACAATTTGCTTATCAGCCCTGCGGAGAGATAACCGTCTGTCAAGCTGCAGCACGTACGGCGTAATTTTTGTAGTTCTCATCTTGGATCCGATTTACATCTTGCCAAACAGTTGCACCCTTCCCTCGTGGTAATACTAGCTGAAGAAAGGCCTTCAGCATTGCGCGTGCTTCCGCGCTCTGCACTTTCGCTTTCCAGTCAACACATGATGCACCATGTCGTGACTGTGCTGTGTTCTAAGCCAGTCGCCCTGGTCACGTCGCGGTGGAGTTGGCACTGGTGCATGCTCTCAAATGGGGCCAATCGCTTGTGCTCGAGTGACAAGGGTTGACCCTGCACATCAGCTGCAAGACATGATCGTCGAGCTTGGCATAGTGCACGACTGACAGACAACTTTGCCACAATGCGCCTGCAATCAGCCTAACCCATGCATAACATCAATTCGGTGAGCTTGACCCTAAGCATGTACAGTGTTAGGTGGCAAGGCAGCGTGCATGGCATATCTCGCAGCCTGAGGCTCTGGTTGCTTCCTGCTGATGCACACCCCAGCAGTGCATGACACGAGCACGCCCAAATGCAACATGTAACTCAGCAGGCAGACCTCAACCCACTTGAGCATCCTCAAGCTACCGGGTAATATCGCCTATGTTACCTATAGCTCGCGTCATGCGGTGATGCACACCACCTCGGGCAGAGCGCGCAGGCCATCACGAGCAGCATCACACAACCTAGATGATGTCTGCAAGTGCGTGTATGTCTTTGTTTATTATTGTCAGGCTATGAGCCTGCTGCAAGCCTGCGCTACGCTGTGAACGGCCGCCTGCGCCATGGACACAGTGGACCCCAACATGCCGGGGCTGCCACCCGAGGCCGCAATGGCAGCCGCGAGCAAGGCAAGACACATGACAAAGGCTGTCACCACGGGTGGGCCTGCCACTACCGCAAACGCACCATCCACCGACGTGAAACTGCTGCTACTGCTGCATCCTCCTGCTTCTGCTGCTAAGCTAGGACCAAGCCTGCCAGTTCTTCTTCTGCCTGTCTTTTTGTTGCTGTGGCCCTGCCAAGTGCTGGCGAGGAGCGTGTCGCGTAGTGACAGCACCGCAGCGCGCAGGTCGCACGTGAACACCTGCAGAGCGTCACGCACTGCCTGCAATTTCCCCACACAGGTTTGGGTGAGTTTCTGGATTCATTGGTCGACAAGCAACACTATGTCAGCCTACATGGCAACACAACGTTGCCTGCAAACTGCACGATGTAGTGACTTTGCTGTCATGCAGCAGCAAAGCCCAAGCAGAATGACTCCAGATGCAAGTTGCACCAAGCACACTGCATGATGATGTACATACATCGAGGCAACCATCTCAACCTGTTTTCTTTTCAGCTCGGGGTCGTGGCCATTGAGTTCATTCACGCGGGCGTCCACACCGTCCGCCAACGCGCTGGCACTGGAACTTGTGCTGGAGGCCACGCCCCCCGATGGATCCGCCCTGTCGGCTGTTGATGCGGCTGCAACCGCGCCCACGGGCACGGCCGCAGGCGCGCATGTGCCTGTTCCTGTGTTCAGCTGCTTCTGGTACTGTTCTCCAACATAGGGCGCGACGGACAGCGGTTTGCCGAATCGCACTCGTAGCGGATGCCTTGTCGGCGCGTACAGCGGCCTCCCCTTCGGCAATGCCTCCCTTGTGCCCTGCACGTATGTGGGAACCACGGGCGCTTTGAGTTTATGCGCAAGATACCCAACTCCCGTCTTGAAACGCTGCAGTGCGCCGTCCCGCGAACGCGTGCCTTCCGGGAATATTAACACCGCCGATGGAGACTGATCACTACTCTTTGCTTGGATGAGACGCAGGATGTCCACCTCCTTTTGGGAGAAGCCGCGGCGGTTGATCGGGATCACGTTCATGAAGTGAGACACGAAAAGGGCCTTGAGAGGGTTCTGGAAGAAGTAGTCGCGCGCGCCGAGGGCGTACACGCGATGGACTCGACCCTCCCACGCAGCAACAAATACAGCACCGCAGTCGAGATGGCTCTGCGCGACACAACATCGTCCACACAGTGGTAGTTGAATCAAGCACGCAACCACAGGACCAAGCATGCCATGAGCACAGCACTACTGGGTAAAAGGGACGTGCTACTTGACATGCCATGCATGAGATATTGATTGACAAACATGTGAACACGATCTGCTCCATTGGATGCATTGTGTGCGTTTGTCAGCCACTGCGCTTGTGTGATGTGAACAAGTACGGTAGCACCACACCAACCTGATGGTTTGATGCGATCAGGAAGAAGCCTTCCTGCAACGGCAGTAAGTCCGTACCGCTAGACTCCTGCCAAATTGGACCAGTTCGCGTTGCTGCTGTGTCAACCGAGGAGAAACAGAGAACGACAGCAAATACCGAGCGAGTATGGCATCATGTATGGCTCAACTCTATTACACACTGAGAAACACGCAAAGGACACCACACTGCACAATGCCCTATCCACGCACAAATCAAGCGAACGACGCATTTGCAATCGCTTTGCAGAATGGCTGCATGCAAGGCCAACCTGCTGAAAGAATTGGTAGTAGAGCCAGCGACCGAAACTCCAAAACGCTCTGTGCGGACGGTTCTTCGCACCAACGCGCAACCCGTCCACCTTTACCAAAGACATGACTACATGAACAACACCACAGATCCAGCTTCTTCTTGCTCTCGTCAACTTGTCCCAGATAACATGTATGCTAGCGACTGGCGGAGTGCATGCATGCGAGCTGCGTTGTGTGCCACTCTCTGTGTATAGTGGTGCATGCCAGACAAGTCCATGGCAATGGCTGTGCACAGGCACGTCCCGCGATCGAGAGCTTGACAAGCAGCAAGCATGACATGGCCTGGTGGTGCGCACGCACACACACATGCTGTACCACGAGGCAGTCGTGTTTGTCGTCCCAGCTGATCCCCGCGCCGCCGCCCTCGGCATGTCCTCTACAGCGCACCGCGTCCAGACCATGCCACGATGGCCACAGCCTCCTTGGGTGCGGCCTGGTCAGGTGGCACGCTGGGCTGCTGCTGCCAGGCTGCCAACCACCAATATTTGTGCTCCTACGACTGCTGCCACTGCTAGCTGTCCTGCCTCTGCTGCTCGTCGTCGGCTGCGAGCGAGCCGCGTGTGATGGACCCGCGGGCCGCGTGCATGCGGTGGCCAGCATGGTGCTGGTGCAGTGCACGAGGACGGCAGCGTTGAGGGGCAATCATGGGCGGCGACGGCCGGGCTGTGCTTGCCAGGCGGCAGCGATGACGGTGACTTCCATCAGGTGCGCCGCGTGGACAATGCGCTACTACTACTGCGAAGCATGCAGTGATCAGGTGGGAGTGGGGTGTGGTTGTTGTTGTGGTGCTCTCCTCCGTCGTCGTCGTTGTTGTTCAGGACGCGCCCGCCGGCCCGTCGGTTCACTTTCCAGACGGGAGTGCTCCCGCAGGCACAGATTCGGGCGGGAGTCCATGCGTCGACCACGGTCCGCCCTCGCTGTAAGGGCACTGGTACGACCGTATAGCTTGTAGCTACCCGAGTCATGACAACACAAAGTCGTGAGGACTCCTTGCTGAAACCAAGCACACAAGTTCTCGCAAAGAGGGGTCCGCATGTTGCTTGAAGAATACACCGCAAGAAGCAGTTTAACACACGTGCACTATCAGCGCAAGGAGGGCAGGCATGGTAATAACGTATGCTCTCGGAGCCTTCCAACTCGCCCGCATTTAAAATGCCATCCGCAAGTGTAAGTGCAGCAAGTGGCAAGCAATAGCAGGTCCAAATGATAGGCGAAGGAAAAAAAAGCAGAGAGAAAAGTGTGCATTTATCGAGGTGCATGACTCAACATCGGTTGACAATTCATTGCGCGAGGGGGTTTTTGCAGCTTGAGCAGTCGTTCTCCTTGTCTCCCTTGCTGCAAGCTAAGTGGTCGTGCATTGAAGTGGCAGCACGATACTTGGTGCCTGCGCCAATACCCACACCGACACACTCGCCGGGGTGCATGACTCGGCTATCACAAATCATTGACTGCGCAAGGGGGTCCTCGCTAATCGAGCAGTGCTCTCCTTGTCTCCCTTGCTGCAAGCTGAGTTCCCGTTTTTGTTTGTACCTTGTGATTTAAAAGTAGAATTATTAAGTAAAGTTTACCCCTGCATCATGCATGCTGTATTCGTAGCCTGCAATCGTAAGAGCACCCCCCATTGCGCTGACATCATAGCTTCAAGTTGTATGCAGTGGAAGGCAATCTTTTTGCACAGCGTTGCAGCCAGCATTGAAAATGGATCCTATACCGCACTGACGGCAATGTGGAAAGTAAATACTCTGTTAATGAAAAAATGGAATGCGGTGGAGTGGTTGTAACTTATAACATGAAAGACTGGCATGCAAAACGTGTCCTTTGAAAGCTTATTACTATCTACTTACAGATCACCCGGCTTTCTGCAACACCTTGAACTCAGTGAGGTTGAGTAATTAATTGCCGCATGACCAAAAGAATTGTAATAATTGGGGCCCGACCATTAGGCTATGGTAGTAAAAGACGGTACCATGAGTACGGTCTGTCGCAATTTATCCCAATTCGTGACATTCCTCCCCAGTTTAACCAATGAGTTCCTCATAATCCAATGAGGCCTTAGCCCACGTCGCCGTGTTCGCGGCCGTACCACAATCGGTCTGCTCGCGGCCTGTTGGATCCGGCCCACGAACGGTCCTGACCGACCGAACGGCCATCCTCACCACGCGACCTGCCATCACAGTACGACCGCTCACGCGGCCTTAGGTTGAACTGACTCGGCGCGCAGGTCGTGATCCCGTGCTCAGCCTAGGGCAGCCACCCCAAATGCTTTTGTTTTTGCCTTGGATCTGCCTCAGTCCCCTACGGGAATTGAACCTGAGACGTCAAGCTCCGTTAACATTGTAACATTAGGGCCCGACCACTAGGCTATGGTAGTAAAAGACACTACCACAAGTGAGGTCTGTCACAATTTATCCCAATTCGTGACAAGAATGCTGTCAAGTGCAATAAGATTGATTTTCAATATCAAAAAGCGACGTATGCATGCATAAAAAGTGCAATGCAAAGATAAGATTGTAAAGAATAAAGGGTAAGAGTTCATTTTATCAAGTTTTTTGTGACAATATATGATCAAGACAAGTGGTTTCAAGATTTATCGAATGTTGAACCTAATGTAAAACTGACAACCAACCCTTTTTCGTGCATAAAGCTATTCAACTGTTTTAGCTTGCTTGTTTTTGCTCATGATGACATGCATGGCATACAACACATTTAGCAGCTTGCATTCATGCTCACAAGTCAGTAACTAAAATAAGCATGCATGTTTGCACTATGGATAAGTATATACGCAAACATGTATCTTGCAAACACTTACTCCAAGTTAATATTGTAACATCATATATAATTGCAAATTCATTACCGTATTGCTAGGCATGCTTTAGCTTCTAACAAATGGTAATGCAATTTAAGTGTAATTAGCAATACCTTCATGTAGAAGATAATCGACAGTTAAGAAATGCTTGTATATATTGCTTTTATATATTCGAACATGCGCAAACTGACAAATTGCTCATAGCCGCGCACAAAGGTCGTTATTGACGAAAACGCTGCTGAACGACCATTAAGAGTTGACTCAATTGAAGCAAGTTGAAAACGTGCCTGCAATAATGAAAGGCAAATGTGAATCTGAGCAAACGAAAGTCGACACTTCTCACTTGCTAGTTCATTATTCAACAGTCCTAACCATGTAAGCTAGCAATGCTGTTAGTGGTGAGTGGGTATCTTTTACAGGGGAGGGAATCGGATACTGCATACATACATGCTGCAGGTTGTTGTATGTCGGTGCTGCCATTCCCACTGCACGCACTTGCACGCATATGCACGCACATAGTGTAGTGTAGTGATGCATCCAGTGGTTGAGTCAAGCAGCGGCCAGCTGCACCCCCCGGCCGAATGTTGTATTGTCATGTGTGTTGCTTTTCCTTCTAGCCATGGGTTGATGCATGTCCTAGGATACCGTATACATAGACACAACCAACCAACCCCACCACCCAACCCTACCAGCTGCACCTAACCAGCACAACAGCACAGCCCCAGCGTACGACATAAACGTCCCTACCCCGCGCAGTGCTGACGTGAGCACTGCGTGGCAAGGGTTGTTGACAACAGCGGCACGCAGCAGCCCGCGCAGTGGTGGCTGAGAGGACGGCGGAGGCAGAGGGAGCGGAGGGAGCGGGGGGAGTCGTCCTGCATGTTGATGCTGTTGCAGCTGTGGCCGTGGTTGACAACGGACTGACCAGCGCCCATGTGAGCAGGTACTAACTGAATGCATGCTTGTATGTCTAACGGGGCGGGCTAGCATTGGTATAGTGTAGCAAGCAGCCATAGAACTAGCCCGGTGGTTAAATCTGTGTACAAAGCGTGTGTATGCTTGTGCTGATGCATGCCATTCGCATTGTCCACACCATGCATGTTGCCACCGTACCATACCCCTTATATATACATACATACATACACATGTTGTAGTTGAAACCTTCGGGCGAGCAATGACAACAAGCCTACATTGTATTCGCGCAGCGCACAAAGTGGAGCAAGTGCGCAACCCAAGTTCTGTGATAGAGCACGACACATGCAATGCATTGCTTGTTATGATGTTGGAATCATGACAAGCACATGGTGCCTAATGCAATAATCGCAGTGGGCACCATGAGCACGCCAACAATCTCCATACATCACACGTAGTGAGCAAGTTACAACTCGACGCAAGATTATGTGCTTTCAATGCAGCATATCCTGTCGGAGGTGCAAACGACCTACCCCTTGAACTGCAAGCGAACCGCGAGCGCTTGCAAGCACAAACCTACATCATCAAAACGGACCCCCACAAGTACACCTCAAAATCTATCGCAATGCAGCACCAATTGCAGCATAGCAACTCCCAACAAGGTCACAACTGTCTGCTGCTCGCCCTCTATAGCAGCTTCTTGCGCTCGAAGAAGCTGCGCAGGTAGTAGAGCTGCAGGAGCGCCAGACCCACGCAGATGAAGAGCGTGAGCACACTGAACCATGCCACTCGCCCGTTAAGGTTCTCTGCACACAGTTGCAGTACAAACAACAACAATCAGTCAGCGTGGAATCCATCAACAAGTGCAGCTCGTGTGCAAGTATGTTGCTTTTACTCACCGCTGATGTCTCGAAGCTCCTTTTCTCTATCTTTCAGATAGAGCTGCTCTTCATAGATGGAAGCGACAGTCTCCTCAAGCTGCCTCATCTCCAGTTCAATGCCCTTCAAGTTCTCCTTCTTCGCAATCGCCGTCCAATCCTGTGCAGCGCGTGTTGTCAGACACACACGCACTCAACTCGCACTCACAAGCTGCTGCTTCCCAGGCTGCACTGCATACGGGAATGAAATTGTGCTGGTAACATGAATGGACCTTGCCTTACCTTTGCTTCAACACCCGTCTTCCATTGCAGCTTCACTGAAAGCTTGCTCCCCCGATCAGCTGTTGGGCATGACTTTAGCACAGATTTGCTCATGCGCAACAATGCAATGCCACACTTGAACAGCAGCAACA
Organism: Chlorokybus atmophyticus; assembly: GCA_009103225.1. NCBI lineage: Eukaryota > Viridiplantae > Streptophyta > Chlorokybophyceae > Chlorokybales > Chlorokybaceae > Chlorokybus > Chlorokybus atmophyticus. The sequence continues at coordinate 379,819 of RHPI01000003.1, forward strand.
AGAAGGACAGCGTGCCTGCTGATGACCAGAAGCAGGCCTTGTATGTGCCGGAGTCTTTGGCAGTGAAGCCGAATGAGCCCTTGCTGCTGGCCTCGCGTGTGAAGATAATCTCACCGCGAGGAGAGCTGACAGTGGCCGTCACAGCACGCTCAGCTGGAAACACCACCTCGTACTCACCAAGCACAAGCACACCCTGCTGGATGTCCTCAGTCACGCACTTGGTCGTCCCGGGCTGCGATAAACAGTCTAATTGTGGCTGTGAACAGCAATCAACAACAACAATGCATGCAATCTGTACACATCTACCAGGATGTCGAAGGTGAGGGCGTGGGAGGTGGAGGCCAGAAGCAGCACCAGCAGCGCAGTGGCAGCAGCCCAGGCAGCGGCCGTCGCATGCATGGTTGGCAACTACGTGTGTGCGTGTGCAGAGAGATCGATCAACCGAGGTGCAGCTAGTGAACCTCTCCTCCAGCTGCTCCCTCCCTGCTGCTGCATGCGCTAAACCCTAATTCACGCAGTGGACACACAACATGTAGTGGTGCATGCAGTTATGGACACAACTAGCAGCAGCTTAAGGAGCAAGCTGTCAATCCTCCATGTCCTCACCTGCCTTGCGGGGCTGTGTGCTGCTCAGCGCAGGGTCCTTGTCGCCGCCGCCGGCAATGCTGGACACCAACACCGCTGATGACAAGCAGTGGTGATATTGCTATATGGCCAATTTGGATATAGAACTGTGCATGCAGTTATGAGTCATTAACAACGACAACAGCTGCAGATTACCAAAGGCACTGTGTGAGTCACACTGCCTTTAATAACACCTGTGACCAAAACACTCTAGGCTAGAAAGAGGCTGAAAGGTCTACACGTTATAGTGTTTAAAGACAACCATACAATTGATTATTGAAGTGGTGAAGTAGCACCATTCACGATTGCATAACTAGTTTAATACGTGTTATTAATACGAGGTCAATATTAATGTAAGTTATTACTTATAATATTGAGCGCTCGTATAAAAAAGAAAATGGGATATCATAATGTGGTGGAATGTTACGATGCATCTTTATTATCATGCTTTTCTCATGTGTGCGAATCCTCATATTAAAGCAAACCACCAATGCATCCAATTCCAATTTAAATACGCAATAATTTTAAATGATCAGTTTTATTGACTCAGTTACCATCATGATTGTGCATTTAAAATGTATAAGTTCTTTTAGTAAACATGTCTTACATAGCTAGATGTGCTATTTTTTTATACACATTCATTAATTTAAGCATACCACATTAAATATGTATAAGCATGATGTATATACAAATATAATGCTATCTATGATGGTAGCAGCTTAACGCTTCGCATGCCATTCTACTTCTACAAGTGTCATATAGATTCTAGTATGATGTACTTGTTCTTGAACGTGCACATGATAATATCATTATCAATATGTGCAAGTGTGGCAAACGTGCTTCATATTTCATTACATATTGTCAAGTGCTGCATGCGTGACTAGTGTAATTGTACATTTGCATTGCACTATTTTGCATTACATACAAATATGCTTGCGTACGCAATACCGATGAAAGATGAAATATACACATGTATGCGCATTCAAAGCACATCGCATACACATAACAACTTTGAGGTATGTCTACATCAATCTACAAGCATGTGATTGGCATGGATGCAAGAGATATGTATGTAGTACCATTACCAAGCGAGGGGATGGAAGAATGTATATCAATGCAAGGGGAGGGTAGCTTATCGTAAACACTGTCATTTCTTTTGCAAGCTTTCAACGATGCAGGAGTATGATCGCTGCAATTTACGTGTGTATCGTAGTTGAGATTGCATTGGTATGCACGATGCATATGCCGATATGCCAGCATTCCTGTTACTCGCGCATGCAGTGTGATCACTCATGCCAAGTACTCAATCAGCAAAGAACGCGTACACAACCAAATACGACAACACAAAGCACAACAAAGCAAACACGTATATCAAGAAACTCACACCTTCATATAGCATCAACGTTAACATGCACAAGCCACAACCAACACAACGTATACCATGATGTTACACGTACCTATTTCCTCCAAGCCCCCACTCCTACCATGCCATACACACTACAGTATCAACAGTAGCAACAATAACACACCTGCTCGAAGGGCGGAGAAAAAAACAGAGAGAAATGGAGAGGTTGAGAGTTAGCGTGCATTGAGCAGTGCGCAGGTGTGTAATTGAGTCGGTGCCGAGTGGGGGGGTTGATTGTGAGGTGAAGCAGCCGGCAGTATGGCAAGGTACACACGATATGATGTGTGCGTGTGTGTGAGAGGCTTATACTATGCATATGCGCGGAAAAGTTAAGATATCACTGACAGCCCAAATGGATATAAGTTATAACGGGGGGAACATCAACGTGCATGCAAGTGTATGTGTGTAAGTCCACAAGACAGCTATGTGTTCGCATGTAAAAGCCCAACTTTCAATTGGAGTGTGGTAAAGCATTTCATACACTATGATTGGGAAACTCATAGAACATATTCCTCACATTCACTTTCCACCACCAGAATCAGCTATTTGCGTTTCTTTTCACCTATACCCCATTGAAATAATTCAGTTTCCTATTCCCACTATTACCTCACCCTCTTTAATAGATAAGCATGCAACCCCGGCATTGCAATATGCGAAGCATACCACTGGCAGCAGCCTTTGCATCCAATCTCTCTTTACCCAATGGCGGCATTCAAGCGAACACCTCTGTTTAACAAAAATCCGTGTTTCACAATACACAACCAGCCCATCAAACTAGCTGGCACTAGACTACTGTGGCACTACCTACTGTATGTCACAGACTACGATGCTCAGTGTGCACTGCGCTGTGCAGTATTTTTCTACAAAACTGAACACACCCAGCTGCACTAGCTGCTTGTTCAACAGGTGATGCGCAGCGGAAGTGTGAGGGGTGCCTTAATCTTGCGATCGACCGTGAACAGGCCCCAGCTGTTACCCACCGAGCCAGGAGGATTACTCGCAGGGTTGCTACCATCAAAGGCATTGAACCTGCACAACACCGTCAGAGACATGAGCAGGTAGTGGATTGTGTTCGCACGTCACACAAGAGGGGTAAGCACACTCACCAGAAGCCTCGAAGGTTGTTCTTGCGGTTCAGGCAAGTGATGTCGGTGAGGTAGCGCTTCATGTTGGCGGGGGATGGCACTGCAACACCGTTTTTGTTGCTGAAGTCGGGACCCGCTGAGGGCCAGCCAGTCTCCGTGTTGATAATGCGATAGTTCTTCCACGCGGGCATCTTGGCCTTGATGTCGCGGTAATGCTTCTCATAGACGTCCGTGGCTGGTGCACCAATAGCATAACCCTCCCTGTAAGAACAAACAAACGTCAACAACCATGCATGTTGGTACACGGCTTAATCATGGGTTGCGGTGTGAGCACGGTGCATACCAGTAAGAGAAGGCGTTGTAGGACACCCAGTCCTCTTGGAGTAGCAGCTGTGGGTTTGCTAGCTTTTGTGCCCACACGTCTGCCTCCGTGACAAGAATACGGCCGTTGCCTGTTGCATGCAGCAGCTGCCGAACCTGTGATTAATGAGGTGTTAGCGCTAGTTCGCAAGATGGCGTCTGTTGCAAGGGAGGGAGCCCACACCAGAGCATGCTACGTACCTGGAACATTTTCCTAATGACGTACTCAGCAGTCACCTCCTTGCGGTAAAGGGTTTCTGACCCAACAATGATACCCTCCACGTTGCCCAGGCCAAGAGGGATCAACTTGTTCTTCAGATAATTATACTCGTTCTGCAACCGCATAAACCAGGTCAGTAACGCCAATGTACCTAACCAGCAAGCCCGGTTATCAATCGACTTAACAACCACTCCACCTGGAACAAGCCGTCATCAGAGCCTATCCACATCCCAAGCCACAGCTTGAAACCCTGCCGCTTAGCCTCTTGAAGATAGATTCGGCCAGCATCGCAGCCATCCACCGAGAATGTGCGCAGGCGGCTTGTCACTTGCTTCAGCACCTGCGGGAGAATGAATACCTTACTATATATTGCTGCAATAAACTAGAAAGGCAGATGTGGCCGTCGCTGCGGTGTTTCTGTGCATGAGTATACCTTGAAGTCAGCGCGGATGCTAGCAAGCAGGTCGTTTGCCGGCGGGCAGTAGGGGTTGTTGGGGTCACGGCTGGCACCCCAGTTAAGACCCCACAGCGGTGGTGCATTGTTGGTTGGCACTGGTGGCAGAACCACATCCTTCACTGCAAACACACGCACTCACCGGTCATGGCCCTGATAGTGCCCAAGACTACCCTACACTTGTGTAACCGTGTTTGCTGCACAGTAAGCAGGTACGCTTGAGACAGTACTTACCGCATGTTTGGTACAGCTCGCCAGAGCCGCTGAAACTGCACTGATCAGCGAGTGGTCCATTCGCCTGAAAGTACCTATCCATCAACCTGCTCGCCTGGCTCCGAGCTGCAGCGACATCCCCGGGGCATGCCTGCATGTCATAAATGTAACCGTCAGGATTCTCAGCACATGTGTGTGTGGTGGTTTGAAACTTGCTGCACGTTGCAGGTCAATAGCACAAAGAAAGCTACCTTGTCTTGAGCAGAGCAAGTGCCAGCCACGTTTGTGCAACAGCAGATGTAACCAATGGTTCCTGTAACAAACAACGCATAAGAATCTGATACGGCAAGTTGGTTTTATAAACTGTCAGGTCAGACATGCATAAAGCTGATGCTGGGGCCCTTCTCAACATACCGCAAAGAGACGCCTGGCTGACGCTACTCTTCGCTCTGCAATGCGGCAAGCAAGTTGCGTGAGCGCCACTCCAGGAAAGCGCTGCCAGCGCCAATACCAGCAGCAGTGCCACTTGGCGCACCATGTTTGAAACACGCTCACACTGCACAGTGAGGGAACACAGTCTGTGAGCGAAACGTAAGCGGAAACACGCGCAGAGCATACGTCAGAGCAATAAAAGTAGTGCACTACAAGCACACTGCAAGACACAGCGTGTCACACCATCTCAGCCATGCAGTCAGCCTTGCAATACTCAATCTGCGGTAACGTAATAAACATGTCATACTTCAGTATGAGCTGACCAACCAACACATCAAGCGGTCATATATGTGCACCAAACCCGTTTCTTGGACAGACCAAGCCAGCTACACGACATGCACGCCTCAAGCAGACACAGCTCAGCTCCACCGACACATCTACTGTTCACAGCTATTGCGACCAGAACGCTAGGACACCAAATCAGCCATACCGGAGCTGCGAAGCAGTCTTCCTCAAACACCGCCGCCGCCGCCTGGGCTCAACCCGACACGGTGCAGTGAAGTGTGGCAAGCAGCTATATGTACTTGCGTGGCACACATTGGATAGTCCCAGTACCAACCGTACGATTGTTTGGCACGGGATGTCCGCGTAGCATCGCACGGCTCAGAAGCGACGCAGCTGCCACACGCCAATTTCCCGGCCTCGACGTTCCATTCATTGAAGTACAGCGTAGAGAAACTCCGCCGCGTATTATGGACCATGATTATATCAATGGTGGGCAAGTTGATGTCATAAGTGCCCAACCTGCACAACTGACACTGTGCTGCGGTAAAGTGACCGAGAAAATTACTCATATCGGCGCCTTGCATTCTTGATATTGGTTATTCGGGCGGTGTTCGGGTCCTGCAGCGGTGCCGTCTTGGATCACGGTTTAGCCTCAACCGCAAAAGCTTGCTTGCTCACCGTGGCGTCACAATTGGCGGTGATGCACGGGTGCGGCGCGTGAAGGGGTGGCGCAGCGCGCAACGCGGTTGGCGCATGGCGCTACGCAACACGTGGCCGCCAGGAAGGCGTAGCTGTATAAATCATGGCACACAATTGGCAGGTGCCCACTGAATACCCTGCATGAGCCCAGCGCATTGCGGTGTAGCTTGATCACGGTATGCAAATGCATGATATTATTGATACGGTGTTCAACATCAGACTGCAAGCACAGCAGTGATATCACACGGATATTAAGGTAAAGTTTTTGCCTAATGCATTACACGTACATCTGACACAACCCCGCGTAGCTTACTTGTGCACATTTTTGGCGTAATATGGCCATATTTCAACTTTGTTTGCTGCCATTAATGCGGTCCCTTGCTTGTGTTGCTGTGCTAGCATACTGGCCCCTGTATTCTACGAGACGCACATAAGCAACCAATGTATACGTATACGTATACTTGTATATGCTGCTGTTTAATATGATTGCTTGCGATAGCACGCTTACGCAAGTTGTATTTCATTTTTACATATATGCATCTTGCAATATGGTTGCTTTATTATATACACATTTGTATATAATTGAAGCATTTGTCCCATATGTATACAACAACTGCAATTGCGGTATTCGCGATCAATTAACATTCGGTAATATATACGCGTGTGTGTTCTTGTGCGCACATAACGGCACACATGTGTGCAGTATCTATGTGACAAATGTGTACATTTGTTGTTACTTTATAAGCAAAGCAAACACTTCACAACAATGTGAGATGTAGTCAACCTTACGACACGCCTGACGTAGCACATGTGGAAACATGCTTATTAACACAATCACACCATACAAGCTATCCTAAGCCAAGAGTTTTATTGACTTGCTACCTTGGTAGCCGTGCAAGGGCTGCACTTATGATCACATCAAAATTGCGAGCATGTTGGATGGCCAACAACGCTCATGACATTGAGCACCACTATGTACACTACTCGCCGTTGTGTCACCTTTGGCAGAACTGTGACCTCAAGAAGACTTTCATGGGCTCAGTTTGCGGTTGCCTGTGGCTTTGGCATTGGCTGTGTACGCCCTGGTGCAATCATTCCGCGTGCAGGTCACAGAACCACCCTGCCAGCACCAGGCTGTAAGTAGTATTCGACAAGCTTTATGTCATGAATGGTGTAAGCCAGTAGAATTGCGACTTGTCATGCACCAAACAAGTGCGCTTACCGCCTGGCACTTGCAGACGTTGCAGCGCTCATACCACATCTGACCAGCTTGCTTAGGGGAGTTGTGGTACTCGCAGGAAGCGCACACGCCTTCAATGCACCTCAACCCGCGAGTGCAACATTCCTGCATGGACCACAACATGAACTTATGGACCGCAAAGGTGGGTTGTAATAAGGATGTGGTGCCCAAGCGCAAGCGTCATAACCGCATGCAGCAGGCCATATGATTTACTAACCGTGCTGGGGCAAGTTGCGCCAGGAGCAAGCCTTGCTTTGCAGCTGCCGGCAGAGCAGAACTCGTTTGCATCGCAGTCAGTGGACACCCTGCACCTCTGCAACACAGTGAACACAATTCAGTAAGTCGCATACATATGGCGTGGGTACGCAAATCCTTATCATGCGCACGGTTGTGAGCAGTACCGAAGGGCAATTGGTCCGGTCACACTTCATGCTGGGATAGTTGGTGTAGCATGTGCACATGCTGCAGCCGTCTGTGCCCTTGCAAGTCTGGCGCAACTGCATGCACCACACTGTATCAAACTGGTTGCTGAATGCGATTCAATCAAGACCACAGACCGCAGACCAACCTTACAAAACAGCACGCTGGACCTGTCGATTGCAACCATACCTGATAAACTTTGCCTGCGTACATGCAGGACCCGCAGACTCCATTTTTCGTGGCGCTTGCACCGAGGCAAGTGAGACCTGCACAGGCACACCATGGGTCAACTTGCTCAGCTACTGAGCAGCTTGCATGCCAGGTGCAGCTCACGAGCATGCTGAGTATATGCATGTGTGTAACATGGCCTGCAAGCTTACCTGCCCTGCACTTTGCAACTATCTTTGCCGCATTGGGGTACGTGCACGAGCCGCCAGCACCTGTGCACAAACTCAAGTAAGGCTGGGACTCGATAGTGCGAAGGCATGCAGATAAAGCGGTCCAGGTGTATGTGGTCACAGCATGCACGGTTTCACTGTGTTCATGTCTTGTGACCTGTGCGAGGCGTGCAGTAACCGCCACTGCACCACTGTGTGCCGCACTGACTGTCATTGGTGCACTGCGTACAACATGTTTGTTAGCCGAGCTCATGACAACAGTGACACACACCGAATGGGGTATGCACAGCAGTGTGCGCACTTGACAAGCAAACACACACATGCATGTGCGATGGCACAGGAGAAGGTAGGTGCATAGTACAGTAAGGTTCAATGCATATGTGCATGCGAGTGTATTGATAAGCTGGTTGTGGACAATAGCGCTAAACATGCCAGCGCTGCTACCGCTGATTGTCACCAAGAATTGCACGCGCTCACGAAAGAACATCAAGCAATGAGACAACTCGAGCAGCCAACTATACTGAGTAACTTTATATATCAATCCTCAGCCAGCAGCAGCCGTCAGCTTACCCGGCAGACGGCTTTGGTGCAGCCCACGGATCCGGTTTGGGCGTTGCACGAGCACACGTTGCAGCCGTCGCCGGCGGGGAAGCTGCTGCCGCCGGTGTAGGGCTTGCCCTGGTAAACGCAGTTTGCTGCTGCCGCCTGCAAACCATCAAGCATGCCAGTCATCAATACTTGTGCTTGTCCAGCTAGCTCTTAAGCAAGACCACTATCAGCCTGCAGCTCTGTGTAGATCCTTTCAATACATTGCAGTTCTGTAACAGCTGAATTGACGTGCCAGGACAGCAACAAGTACCTGTGCAGTTACCTGTGGAAGCAGCGACAGCAGAAGGAGAGCGCCGGCGGCGGCGGCAAAGCAGGCCGCAGCAAGTGGCGGGAAACCCATCGAGGCGGCCATCAAGTCGAAGGAGGAAAGGGGGGACGAGCAGAGTGAGACGCCAGCAGCAAACAAGCAAGTTTGAACTTGCTGATCAGCGTGAGCAAGCAGCAACAAGCATACAAGCGAGCAGCAAGGCTTTTCAGCTTTAAGCCTTGAGGTTTGCCAGTCACATGCACAGAGACTCTCTGCTTGCTGCACCTTTCGATAGAGCTGCCGCGGGTTCAACTTTTAACTGCAGCCTGCTGGCACAAGCTTTGTTTTGTTAACGGGGCTGTGGCAAACGGAACCCCAGCCCAACTGACTGCAAAACCCGCCAAACTCGCTAGCCAAGCGCAGTTTTGCAAACCTCTCCCTCGGCCGTAAAACACCGGTCAGTTAGTCGCTTCTTCCCGCCTTCCCGCGCGCTCTTTCGGCTGACGAGCAGTGGCGGTGCTGCTGCAGTGTACAGCCGTTTTGACAGTCCGCGGCAACCGTGAGATGCTGGTTTGTTAACCCGCTGGAAGAGGCAGGAAATAACCCAGGCCAGGACCAAACTGACTGTCGCAATTCGCGCGCCGCCGCCCGTTACTGATTGTAACCGACGGGAGCTCTCGTTAACGACAAACAGCAGGTGGGGCTTTTCAACTGTAACTGCCCGGCACGTGACGTGAGGCGTCGCGGTCATGTGGAGCATTTGGCTGTGAACCATTGGCGGCGAGTGCCACCGGCACTGCTCAATCCTCAGCACAAGGGAAAGTCCCCATGCCTACAGCAACCAACACTAGCTATGCATACAGGTAGATTCTGCTGCAGCTAGTGAATTGCCTCAATGTCTTGTATGTTATCCTAAATATGTGTACTTGACTACGTGACGCCTCCAAAGTACTTACATGTTTATTGATGCAAATGCATGTGTTTAGTTATGGTTTACATACTTGTATAGCATCGTTTATGTATGATTATTGACGATTTTGCATATCAATACATAACATGTCACATTCTTGATTAGTTCAGAACCCTGGTACATCACATGTACATGATGTCCGTAAATGCAATACAAACTTTTGCTTCAAAGTACATAATTCTTATCGTAATATCGCGATAATGTTACATGTATGTAACATGATAAAATACATATAATAATAACACGCGACACACCACACCGAGTTTATAAGATTAAAATCCTTGCGCCTTGAACACCGTGTGAAAGCGCTTAATAGATGTTTTCAACATGTAGAGAATGTTGAAGGAAAAATTAGATAAAAATGGTCTCTTTCACGAACAAATCGCATCCTAGTAGACCATGGACGACAAAAAGACAGCGTAATGCTACACTTCGCATAAAGTCAACCATCTTCCAAACTCAAGTGCATGCAAACAGCTATACAGTATGTGGTATTGCTTGGCAGGATGAACAGAGTTGACACCTTCGCTTTCTACCAATTCTAGCACTTTGTTATGCCCATAGCCCGGCGTGTTCATCTTCACATACGACATCCATGCTGTGTTTTTTTGTTTAACCAGTCGCGCACGCTCTTGCATGAAAGACCATGCTTGCATGCATTAAACAATCGATTAATTAAGTAATGGAGTGCAGTTCGTAATGGTTGGTTGAGACTGTAATAAGCGCTTTGTGCAATGCTCGGTGCTGTACTCGAATCAAGCAATCTCATACGAGTTTACACATTTGAGAATGTGCAACGCAGTTGCATTACCTTAAATGCTTTACAATGTTTTGATGAAAGCCACATACTAGTAATTGAAGCTGGGCCGATTACTGGTATTGATCATTTATGACGGCTTGTGCAATGCCGTCATAAATGATCATGACGGCATTGCACAAGCCGCATTTATGACGGCTTGTGCAATGCCGTCATGAAACTCAGAGAAAGTGGGGCAAAACTCAGTCACTCTTGTCTCTTAAGCATTGGAGAGCTCTTTGTATAGAAAAACAGCGCTTGTGTTTCCACAATCTTCACTATCATGATCGCTCTGACTGTCGCAATTATTTCCGCTACCGAGTGAGGAATGTATGCACATACGACATAATGATACATACTCAATAGGGGCCGATGTGGTGGTGGACGTACATGCCGCAATCGCATGAGAGTTTTAAGTGTGTGGCTGTTTTGGCCGACTTTGCATTTAGACATGCATGCCCATGGTGAGTGGCCTTCAATCCAACTGCTTGTACACAATCGCAACGGTGCCCACTTGTTGTCTTGTCGTGGCTCACTACCACATGTTTAAACGTGTAGATGTTGATAAACCGCTAAGTGACAGTAAATTTAATAGTTGAGATTATTGCTGCATGAAGTCCAGACTTTAAGACATAGACAACTTTGTAAAAATGTTCAATACTGCATCAATCGCGTGTTAAGTGCGCAAAATTAAATGGCAGCGTGCACTGCGTTATCAATCGTGTGAGGCACCGACAAGTTCACATTAATTGACATTAACACGTTCGCTCGCAAGTTCAAAGATATACACTAAACACAATTGGTTGACTTATCGGATGCTGTTGATTCTCACGATTACTTGGGAGACTTGACCACTGCAGGTGGAATTGCAGAGTTCAGCAATAATGACATGGCCTCCAAGCTGTCATGTGCATCCCACAATTACGATCATTATGTTGTGTTGCCTTTCTCACAAATATCAACATGGGCACTATGCTTGAACATCAGCCTCTACGCGGACCACCGGTCGGAGGCTCATGTATACATGTATGGGATTGTCAGTAGTTCTGATGCAGCAGCAAGCACACTCACAAACAATCTCCGAGAGTTGAGTCAACACTCACAATACAAGTCAACACAAGCCAACACACAGGCACTCTTAACTACCAACACCCAGGGGCAGAAATTAGCTACATGCTATGTTTAAGTGCATGCAAAGAGGTGGGATGGGAGCGGGCAAGGGGCAAGTAGACAGCAGTAAGGGCAACCGTATATATATTATACACATAATGAGATTCAGTGTTGCAATGGTGCAAGCGCATCAACCAGCCTATGGATACCTCACATTCGAGATGCCCCCTACATCATTTATCACAGCAAGACTTATAAGTGGTGCACTGCATGTGACGCTCATTAGCAACAGGTGTTGAACGGCTGAACATGATTGCTTATTAGGCAAACGTTGTCGTTGCATTTAGGTTTTTATGTGAACCATGGCACCGCTTAGAACTGCAGACCTGTGATGCCGTGCACCTGCATAATTGCCGTGGATCCCATGGCGCGTGACGTGGAGCCATTGGTGAGTTACCCAAGGTGTCATCCAAGTGAGCATACATTTCTATCGCAATGAATGCATAGACAATTGGCAACAACATCCGCCATGTTCAATTATAACGACGGATGCATAGACAAGGGTGTGTACATACATGATTGTGCGTTAGCACTCACTTTCGACAAACGGGCTCTATAATAACATTGCAGCACAACACATTGCTCATTGTAATATTAACGACATGCGCATAATTAGGACCCGTGAAATTTTAATCATAGAGCTTAACTCCATGTCAGAGCTGATGGGCTGTCGTGCCTGCCATGGTCAACGGTCACGCCGTCTCGGGCACATCGGGGACGAGCGCTCATGCCGTGGGCATGCTGGTGCTGCGCGCAGCATTGGAGCAACACAAATGAAGACAGCCCCCTAGAAATAGGCATAGGCTCGGGGATGAACCTATGTGAGGATCGGTCAGTAGTAGAGCTAGTGACGCTCTTCTCCTTACTGTATTTATTGTGATGTAGTACACACAGTCAACAAGCCGCTACGATAGGTAGTGCTGTGTACACAGCTCTTTGCATGAGTGGATGATGTATTACATTGTTAAGTGAGGTGAATGAACAAGCGACTCAGCGATGCTATGTCCTGACTGATACAGTAAACACACCTCCGCCAAGCTCACCGCAATGACAAGCACAACGCACAAGAGCATGCACTGTGTCTCACGTGGTAAGGCAATCCTTGGCAACCGGGACGATGTGCTTCCAGTTTAAGTTGCTTCACAACCTCTTTAAAGTCAGAGTGTCTACTCTTAGTACTCACGCACAGTGTCACCAGCGAGTCTAGTGACATGACTTCCTACTTATACATGTCACATAATGACTGTGCAGTGCCATGCGGGCACTAGGCCAATGGTCACATCGAGGCCATATGCTACCACGGAAATGTCCTAAGACTTGATATAGCACATGAGCTGATAATAGATTCATAACTGATCAGCTATGTGCGGTTCCTATAGAGAAGTCTGTAGAGTAGCCCTAGCTACATGCTACATGGAGTACGAAGTAGCTAGCAACAGACTGGGGCGCGCGCGGTCTTTATGCTGGTAGCCCGGGCTTGGGACTGGATGTTGGCATGCTCGAGGAGGACTGGCATGTGAGGGTTGGCATGACAGCTGTCGTGCCTGCTATGGTCGAGGGTCACGCCGTCTCGGGCACACTGCAGACGAGCGCTCATGCCGTGGGCATGCTAATGCTGCGCGCAGCATCGGAGCAACACAAACAAAGACAACCCCCCAGACATAGGCATAGGCGCGGGGATGAACCTATGCAAGGATCGGTTAGTAGTAGAGCTGGTGATGCTCTCCTCCTTACTGTATGTACTGTGCTGTAGTACACACAGCCAACAAGCCACCCTCCTGAAGTTCGGGGGTAGCCGCCTGCTCCAGAACTCCGCTTTTATCAACTGTGTGGGGGACCGTTGATGCGGCAGTCATCGCACCAATACTCCCACAGCGGCACCTTGCATAATGGAGGGTTAAGGCAGTAACAGTGCATGCCTTGGTTGCAGCCTGCGCATAACAGCATCACCGGGTCGTTGTCGGCACTGCCACATTTTTCGCAGCGGGTGCCTTGCAGCGGGCGCGGGTGCTGGATCTTGCTGAAGCCAGCAATATGGGGACGATGACAGGGCGCGCAGTTCACCATGTTGTCCTTCATGCGCTCGCCTTGTTGTCCCAGAGTGCCTCGGTGGCCTGGGTCTTGCGTCCTGAACGTAGCGCAGCGACAACGAACATGGCCGCTACGTCTGAAGGTGCGGCTGTAGGACCCAACTCGTGTCAGGCTTTTGTTGCATCGTTGGTGCTGAGGTGGGGGTTACGACCAAGGCCGTCTGCGTCCTGGTTGGACAAGCCTGCCCGATGCTCCACCTTAAAGTTTTACTCCCGCAGCAATAGTGCCCACCGTGCCAGCTTGCCTGTCAGGTGCTGGTTGGTCATCAGCCATTATAGTGGTTGGTGGTCGGTGATCAGTTAAAACAACCGTCCAAACAGAATGAGGCGGATGAAGGAGATGGCCCATACTGCGGCGCGACACTCCCCCTCGTATCTGTTGTAGTTGGCCTCAGCGCTGTTGTTGCTGCGGCTGGCATACGACACTACGCGCTCCTTCTTGTTGTCATAGTGCTGCACGAGCACTGCTCCCATGCCAAGCTTGCTCCAATCTGTGTGCAGGATGAATGACTTGTTGTAGTCAGGTTGCTGAAGAATGGGAGCTGTGGTAAGTCGGAGCTTCAACTCCTCAAAGGCCTCTCGTTGTGCCTCCTTCCACAAGAACTCCGTGTCCTTCCTCAGAAGCTCATTGAGTGGCCGTGCGATCTTCGCGACGTCCTTGACAGACCGTTTGTAGTAGTTGGCAAGGCCGAGGAAAGCACGCGGTCGCGTGAGATCTGTGGGGGCAGGGATGGCCACCAATGCCTCCACCTTGGCCTGCTATACATATACCCCGTGGGGCACAATTATGTGCCCTAGGTACGATACCTTGTGGGTAAAAAAGGTGCACTTGTCGGGGTGCACCGTCATCCCTACTTCCTTCAGTCTCTGTAGCGCCTCCTCGATGTGCCTGAGATGCTCCTCATTGCTGCGACTGAAGATGAGGATGTCGTCGATGTAGCAGCATATGAAGTCTAATCCCTTAGGGGCTTTGTCCATTACGCGCTGGAACTTGGCAGGAGCATTGCTCAGTCCGAAGGGCATGACCTTCTATTGGTACAGCTGCCGGTTGCTCCAGAAGGAGGTCTTGTGCTTGTCCTCCTCCTTAATGGCGATCTGGTTGTACCCTTGGCGCATGTCCAGGATACTGCAGACTATACAGTCTCCTACATTATCAAAGGTGCCTTCTGCAATTGGCATTCGATACCTATTCTACTTATTGGGTCGTATTGTTGAGGGGGCGGTAGTCACTGCACATACGACAGTCTGTCCAGTTGCCTTCTTCACGGGCATGACAGTCGTGGCTGCAAAGTCTGATGTGGACTCCTCCATCAGGCTTGCATTTAACAGAGCTTTGCACCTTAGCTCCACCAAGTCTTCTTCCAACTTGAAGAGTCTGTACTGTTGTCGGAACACCAGTTCGGTGTCCACCAACTCAATATCCATCCAATAAACTGAGCAGCTGCCTAGCTCTTTCACGCTGATGCTAAACTGACTCCTCCACTTGTTAAGGAGAGCCTCGAGTTGTTCTCGTGTCTTGCATATAGCTAGTGGTCCAATGGCATGGGACCAGGAGGTAGCGTTGGCGACCACTGGTTTGTCCTCCGCAGTGACTGCTGCCTGCTCCTCCATGTGGGCAATCTCGAGGGTAGTGTGTGCCGCTTGGGTCACTCAAACGATCAGCCCCCCCCCCCCCCCCCCCCCCAGGTG
>RHPI01000003.1:395442-461358 GCA_009103225.1 Chlorokybus atmophyticus
CCCCCCCCCCCCCCCCCCCGCCAGGTGTTCGAGCGCCTGGAAGGACACACGGTGGTCCTAGAGAGCAAAGCACATCTGAAACAACCACACCATGCTGTTTTGGTCCATGGCGCGCCCCAACAGCTGACGCTGTTGATTGTTGGTTAGCATGGAACCTGTGATACTACTTGAAGAAAATCCCATGACGTGTTCGCGCTCACGAGCGTTGGGCTCCTACAATCGACCTGTGTTGGAATCCAACACCATGCCGTCGCCTCCGTCGCGCAAGGCGTATAAACTTGGGTAAGACACCAGAGTGGGGAGCGCACGGCGCGGTTAATCAGGCTAGTTGCACTGATAGAAGTGCTGGTGATCGTGTCGTGTGACTGGTTGTGCTGTGCGCTCAGAATCCAAGATAGAATTGACGGTAAGATCACGTGCACGACCGTGCAAATATTCAGCAGCAAAAAGATCCTCGACCGTGGCCAAGTTGGTCCACTTGGCGCGGACGCAATGAGCACGGTATCCATGATGCGCTGCGTTGATTTGGAGAGGATGCCCAGCAAGGAACACACCCGGCGAAAGCTGTTGGCCATGTGATGACACTTATCGTCCTCGAAGTACACGCTTTTGATGATGTACCCTAGAGGCCTGGAAAGCTGGTTGCTCTGCAGGAGTTTGATGACGCGGATCAGTTCAAGAACAGTTGCGAGCGAGGATCAGAGAGTTTTTGGCCTCTGTTTGCTTTGGCTTGACACTCCCAAGCAAATATCAGCAGGTCGATGTTGCCCACCGCCAGGAGGTGATCCGCAATGATTAAACGGATGCCCTGTGGCAGTGCCTTTAGACTGCCTTGCAGTGTTAATAGTGGCAGCTGATGCGGGTAGCATTTGTGTAAGTGGCGCAAGTGGTGGCTCAAGGCAATTTGTGCGTGTGGATCAGGGTCACAGTAGAGGTACTTGGTGATTGTTGTGCCCGTGTTGAGGACAGCGGTGAGGCCACTACCTATACCTCCAAGCAGTTCCCACGCGGTGATGCCTTATTAGCGGCGAAACACGTGGAACTCCACTACTCCAGTGGCCACCTGGTGTTGCTCCTGGGCTGCAGCTTGGTCCTTGTTGAGAGGGAACCGTGCAGTGAGCCGTGGTCTGGTCAATAGAAAATGCGCGACCACTTGTGCGCGCCAATGGCATTCAGCTGGTTTATATTTGGCCACTTTTTTCAGTGGCATCCTCTTGGGACTCATCGGGATAGGAGAGTCTTGGTCAGGGCTGTGGGCGCCTACCGCTGCTAACTTGTCAGTGGTTGTCAAAGCCAACTTGTAGGTGGCTGTTGCAGCTGACCTTTGGTGAGAGCGAGTGCGAGCCATTAGCTAAAGAGGCAAATATCTTTGAACCTCTCCATCCTCCCCAGTCTAATGGGGACAAAATCATGCCTTCTCTGTCTAGCAGTCCAGCCCCATGCAAACAGAAAAGTTGAAGTCCTGTCCCAGCAGCAGGTCGAAGGATCCCGCGTCGGTGACCACACACTTCTGTATGACCTCGGTGTTGTGGGAAGGGTCCAACCCTGTCAAGCAAACGCAGAGGGCTTGCTAAGTGATGCCAATCACCTTATCACGGTTGCCGGTTGCTGTGTCGAGCATGTATGGGCAGGCTCAATGCTGGTGATGCCGAGGTCGCGTGCGAGGTAACGTCCAATGATGACAGGCTGGGCTCCAGAGTCCAATATCATGCGCTTGGGTGCTCGACCGTTGATGGTAACATGCTTGCCTTTGTTGGCGATTATGGCTGCGCTGGCGTTGATGCGCAGACGCTTAAATGGTCGGCAGCGTGTGCGTGGGGTGACTGCTGCTGCAGTCTCCTTCGGTGTCGAGCGCAGTGCGGCAAGCGCCCCTCGACCGGCTGGGTCTCAAGAACCTCCTTGTCCACGGCCTGGCCCGAACCGTCTTTGTCATGGCTGTTAGAATACGCGCTGCGGCCGATGTGCTGGTGGTGCTGCCTGTGGCTGCCCTGGTTGTGGCGCAGGGGGATTGCGCCTCTTTGTGGCCAGGGTTATATCTAGTGGCGTGGCCAGTGGCTGTGGAAGCAATCCTGGAGTCCTGGGTGTTTGTGGGCCCGCCTCCCGTGCGGCCTGTTCTGCCACAGGAGTCCAGTGTACATCATGAGCCGCCTCCCTGTCCGGTGTACCTTCCCATGTAGCTGTTGGATTGTTAACCACGTCACTCCGGCGATGCATCTAAAGGCATGGGCTGAGGATACACTGCGCGCAAGAGCCGTGCTCCTATGTCGTGGGTAAAGGTGGGAACCCTTGGGATCCCAACCATGTAAGCACCCCATCTGCCATTGACCACCCCCACTTCTAGCACCGTTATTGCTCGTGCACGCACAGTGAGGTAGATCGGGATGTCAAATATGTTGCTCATAAGTAGCTGCAATGCGTCTACGTTGCCGCGCTGCTTCCACTCCAAGCAACCTCAGTATGGCCTCTTGATCTCCTTCAAAGGAGTTAGTGGCTGCCGAGGCAACCTCGTCATAGGCTTGCTGTAGCGAGCGAAGGAAGGCGTCCAACCAAAGTAATGTGGTGTTAAATGCAAAGGGACTGCGGGGTGGTTGGTGACTAACCAAGTCACTGGTCTTGCTCGCGCTGCATTGCCACCCTCTCGCATCCCCATCATCTATCTCAGGCCAATGCCTTTTTGTCGATGTAGCATACTTGCTTGTCGTAACAGGGCAATACGAACTTGCTGTTCTCCAACTAGGCCTGCTCCATCCCGTTGTGTACACCTTTGTGATGTAAGGTAGCCTCTCCCTGGATTTCGCTAATCGTCAGGCAAATCTTCCACTAAGGCGGATAGCAGCGTGGCGATCACCCCCCTGTTTTGTTGGGTCAGCGCCCTCACCTGGTCGATGTCGGGCTCAACAGCGAGAGGTGTCGTGCTGGACGATGGGCCAGCGATTGTTGGTCGAGGAACGCTAGCGCGAGCAGCAGCAAGGGCTTGCGCTCTTGCGTTGATGGCTGCAGCCTAGTCCTGCCGCCAGGTGAACGCTTGTTCTAAAGCGGTGTAGCGCTCGTGGAGTTGAGCAGTACTGAGTAGCCTCTGTGCATGGTCGTTACTCAAAGGCATGTCAGCTGCATTACTGATGTGCTGCTGCCTATTGAGTTGCCGGTCTCGATACGTGTCCAGCGGACTTGGCTTGAAAGGCTCGCGACAAACTTGTGCGGGCTGGCGTGGCGCGGTCTGCATGTTATTATGCAGAGTCCAGAGCAGCTGCAGGGCCAACTCCAACACAACAGATATTATGACCACAAAGACGCAGTCTCGCATGGGATATTCTGGCAATGGGAAGACGCAATCACTGCGTTCAACGCGCGTGGTGCGCTCTCCTCCTCGCTTAAAAGCAATGGTAGAGGGATCAGCTCCACGCATGGTCTCCCATGCGCGCTTAGCTTGCTGACCTCGCAGAACACCCTGACTGATGTTGAGGACGGGCAACGAAGTTGCGCGCATTGCTGCAGCGGCAGCAGATTCAACGATGGCACTGGCAGTGGTTGCGATAGTGCCGATCAGCGGCGCAAGAATGGTCTCAGCGCTTGTTGATACAAATGCTTCGGCAGCTGGAGCGGGATCGGTGCAATCCACGGCTACAAAGCCGATGACAGCAGTGGCTGTCGCCAACGTGCTCACCAGTGCTGGCGTCACGGTGCCCACCAATGCACCAACTCCTTGTGCAACTGGAGTAGTTGCTACTGACGCTGACGGGGTCAATGTCGTAGCCGGTGTGTCTGTTGCTGCTGATGCAGCACCACTGGTGGCTTTAGAGGAGGTAGCTGCTAGCGATGTTGCGGCTTCCCCTCGTGCTCGTTGGGATGGTAGAACGCGTGATGGAGTGCTCGTGTCTCTCGTGCTTCGGAGCCAACAGTGCCCATCGGGCAAAGTAGCAGGCGCGATAGTCCTGCTCCTTGTCTTCCTCCAAGCGTGCCATACGCGCCATGAGGGCAGCAATGTAGTCATCAGCTGGTGGGTTGGCTAAAGCCTTGGCGGCAACAGCAGCAGTGCGCGGACGTCCTTCCAGTCCCTTGCGCTGAGGAGGACGTTTTTCCCCCCTGTAGCCTTGCTTTTTCTTGCAAGCATTAGCGTGTTGTCATGGTTTTCGGTGTGGTTGCTATTGTAGCCACCAGCGTCGTTGCCGTTGCGGCCTCTAGTGTTGTTGCTGTTGTAGCCACCATAATTGTTGCTGTTGTGGCCTCTAGTGTTGTTGCTGTTGTAGCCACTGGAATAGTTGTTGCTGTAGCTGTTGGCAGGTCTTAAAGGAACGTGAGCTAGGAGACCGACTTTAAGTGGCCCGTCTTGTGACGGTAGTCGCAGACGAGAGTTGAGTACTCTTGGAGTACTCACTTACGGTGCACTCTTTTTAGTAGTGCCCATGCCGTCCACAGCGATGGAAAAGCACAGAGGCAGGCAAAGCAGTACGAGCTGCCCGTTTCCTTTTGTTGCGTGCTAGTGCAGCGTTCCAGCCACATGCGCGGCTAGGAGGCTCAGTAGTTGTGCTAGCTACAAGCCGTGAAGCGCTGCGGTTGGTGTCCAGCATTGCTTTCTCATACACCAAGCGCTTGTGGATGGCTTGTGCAGTCTCGAAAGCTTCCTTGAGCGTGTAGCCAAGGGGCCTGCTGTAGTTCAAGGTCAGGCGCATCGACTTGCTCATGTGGCATCCAACTTATTGACATACACCACTGCAGCAGCCTCGTCACTGACAATCTTGTAGTCAGTGTCCTTCAACAGCCTTTCGAGTCTGGAGTACAGGCGTAGAGGGTCCTCGTTGGGCTTGCGTCGAAACCATCTCAGCTTCTCCACTTTGCAAGTGGTCTGAGGTGGGAAGGTGCGACGAAGTGCAGCGTATAGGTCCTTGAGTGGAGAGTTAGAGATGGCAGCACCTACAGTGATGGCTGGTGCGCGCAGTGCAACTGACCCGAGGGTAAAAGCACTGCCTCCCGCACGAGAGCCAGGTGTTGCCAGCGGTATAGGCGTGCCCACCTCGACAACTGCAGCTCGTTGTTCTTTAAAGATAGCAGCAAAATGGTCCAGAAACGGGCCTGTCGTGCGACCGTCTTAGCCTCAATCTCTGTAGGGATTTAGTTGTCGATCACCAACTCAGGCTCCTCCTCCTCCGCCCTCTCGATGGCTGCAGCTATGCACAAGCCGGTGACTGCAGCGGGAGTGGCAGGTGGAAAGATGGCTGCTGGACTGTGCAGTGACGCAGATGCTATGGTGCAGGCGAGCTCGCCATAGCCATCAACTCGATGCAGCTCAGCAACAGACTTTCAAACATCGTGTGCTTCATGTTCCAGATGCTGAGCAGCAATGTGAAAAATAATCTCATCTGACCGGTCTTTGTTTTTCAGAGCTTGTTGTCGCATTATGGAATGGAACTTGATAATGAATTCGTCCTGCGAGGTAGTGCCTGCACGCCCGGAGAAGCGTAGGAATGTGGTTGAGCTGGAAGACTTCATCTCGTAGTCGTCACTGTCGGACAATAGTGAAGAAGCTCGTGGCAAGGAGTAGACCGGAACGGAGTGAAGCCGGAGATAGAACCCGAGCCTCTGCTGCTGCAATCGTTGCTCCCGTCACTGGTCCGCTCGTAGGTGAGAGATTGGAGGTTGGGCTCCAGCTGCTGAGGTCACCCTCGTCTATTGGAGAGAACGAGGTGGGCCTGCTCATACAGCTAGTCCATAGGTGAAAGTGTATGCAGGGTAGAGTGTTTGTGCTCTACTGTCTGTCTTGATGCGGCTACCTCTCACCACACTAGTGCTTGTGTGCGCACTAATGTGATGACAGTGATAATGAATGCACAGAGATGTATCCCCGGGTACGGAACGCACCATCTAATGCAGAATGCGACGCACTCACTTAAGCAAAGAGGGTGACATTGTGAGTAAACAAGCCACTACGATAGGAAGTGCTGTGTACACAGTGCTTTGCATGAGTGGATGATGCATTACAATGTTAAGTGAGGTGAATGAGCAAGCAGCTTAGAGATGCTATGTCCTGACTGATGCAGCAAACACACCAACGCTAAGCTCACCGCAAGCACAGCGCACAACAGCATACACTGTGTCTCACGTGGTAAGGCAATCCTTGGCAACCGCGACGGTGTGCTTCCAGTTCAAGTCGCTTCACATGCTCTTTAATTAGCGAGTCTAGTGACATGACTTCTTACTTATACATGTCAAATCATGATTGTGGAGTGCCACGCGGGCACTAGGCTAACGGTCACATTGAGGCCGTATGCTACTACGGAATGTCACAAGACTTAATATAGCACATGAGCTGATAATATATTCCTAACTGATCAGCTACGCGCGGTTCCTAAAAAGAGGTCCATAAAGTAGCCCTAGCTACATGCTACATGGAGTACGAAGTAGCTAGCAGTAGACTGGGGCGCGCGCGGTCTTCATGCTGGTAGCCCGGGCTTGGGACTGGATGTAGGCATGCTCGAGGAGGATTGGCATGCGAGGGTACTTGGCATGACAGGACGTAATTACAAAAGACCAGGGTGGCACACTTGGGGCCCACCTAAAAAATTCGAATGAATTCTTTAATTTGCTGGCGGATTGCCCCATCATCATCTACAAGGTAGCACGAATGCTTGGCAAGCTCGTGTATGTGACCAGTTGACAGTGACTACTTTTATGCAACAACACCAATTCTTATTTCAATGACATTGATTTGTTCCATGCCAACATGCTCATAAAATGTTAAATGCGCAGTTCCATGCACATGGCGCACGTCTTCCATTACGACCCACTTAAACAGTGCGCTTGTTTTGCACATGCGGCCAACACAATTCAACCTTACATCACAAAGAACATCTTTTGGGCCAGATTTGCTAGGCCGGCAATGAAAGACACTAAGCGCAGCTTTTCTCAATCAATGCATATTAAATGGTTTAAGATGCTCATCATTTATTTAGGTTCACTTTTGTTTGGGCATCTTAAGGGTAATTGTATTGTGTTCATGAGTCTATGCTTGATGGTACGTTATGAACGCCATGCATGATATGCCGGGTCAATCGCAGTCTGAGCACAATGGGGTTGTACAATATGGAGATTTTAGTTTATGAACGCAAATGGCTTCAAATGTTGCTGCATAATCTGTGCAACTAGGTAACCGTGCAAGATCCTAAGTTGTTCAAGCAGTGGACATCGATGATCAGCTTTGCTTTGTTTAAACCAGTAGCAAAGTCTACAAATGCATGAATGGCATGATTCATGATACCGATAATAGTTGTAGATTTTTTCATGAATTCTGTACGATGGGTTTTCAAACACAAACGGCACGTATCCATGTGATACTACAAGTCCAAGCTGTGATTACCAATCGATTAACAATGCTTTGAAAGCATGCTTCGCCCTAGCCCTAACAATATACATACTTAGTTGCGTTAGGCTCCCTACATAGCTAGCTCTTGTGTACTTATAGCTTGCTACCTGCTTGCTGGCGTAGCTGGCGTAGTCGGAGTGGGCGTTTTTGTTCGCATGATTGTCCATGAGGGATTGGACACATACATGGGGATTGGACACATGCATGGCCGCCATTCTTACAAGCACAGCACTGCACAGCATCCCACGCCCTTCGCCCTTGCTGCTGCTCATGCTGCTGCTGTGCTGCTGGTGGTTCGACATAGGACTTCTAGTCCAACCTGTGGCGCTTGGCCGTCAGGTCCGACTGCCTGCTCTGACTGCTGTCTACTTGCCCCTTACCCGCTCCCATCCCACGTCCTTGCATGCACTTAGGCAGCTC
This sequence comes from Chlorokybus atmophyticus, assembly GCA_009103225.1. Classification (NCBI taxonomy): domain Eukaryota; kingdom Viridiplantae; phylum Streptophyta; class Chlorokybophyceae; order Chlorokybales; family Chlorokybaceae; genus Chlorokybus; species Chlorokybus atmophyticus. Next base: position 403,220 of record RHPI01000003.1, read on the forward strand.
ATGTAGCTAGTTACTGCCCCGTTGGTCATTAAGAGTGGCTGTGTTTTGGCGTGTGTTGGCGCGAGTTGGAGTGCTAGTTGTGAGTGCGTTTACTGCATCAGACCTACTGGAAAGCCCATACATGTATCATTGGCATTGGCATATTATCACAAAATTGGAACCCTTGCATTGTTGTTGGCAAATTTGCATGCCCTTAATGAGAGATTGTTGAGCCCTCTGTGTATTGCATTGTAAGCATATTGGGGCGATTACAAATCAAGACCTGTGCTTGCACAAGAAACAGGTCAACAGATCCTTCGCCATGACATTACTTCTGGCCAGAACAGCAACCAATCTCCAAAGAACACTGTGTGCTGCAGAGTAAGAGTACATCCACTGACTTATGCAGCCTTTGTTGCTTCTTCATGGCATACAATGTTGTAAAACTGCCAGTATGCGCAAGAGTTGCTTATCAATATAAAGAATGTTTATGTTCATGCCTAGCCACGGAATAGAGGTCAACGACCTCATCTAGTCTACAAGAATGCCTTATTTTCACTTACATAGACGATGTATATACTTACATGTTGATTATTGTCCGTTATTCTCGATCAACCCTTTCACCACACGGACACCGCAGCACCACCACCAGCAAACAATGACCCCTTCCAAGTTACACTTGGATGCCAAGGTTCTTCAGCGCCATGGTGGCAGCTCGCCTTCCGAGGTCGTTGCCATGCTTTGCTAGCAGCTTCAAAGGTGGGATTGCACCTGCTTTGGCGATGGCGAGTTCGTTCTCGTCGTTGAAGGAGAGGTTGCACAGGGCGCTTGCAGCCGCAGCTTGGCCGCTCTCCGGCTCTGTCTTCAGCATCTTCACGAGCAGCGGGATCGCACCTTCCCGGCCCGTGATCACCTGGTTGTCCTGGTTCAATGCAAGGTTGGCCAGCGCCAGCGCGGCGGCCTCTTTGCCTCCGGAAGAGCCCTTCTTCAACAGCTGTAAACAGCAGCTGTGTAAGATTATGATGTGCGCATACGGTTGCTTGCAAAGCTATGTTGGCAGCCGTTGCAATGTCAGACTGTGCATCTTAGGATATTGGCAGTACTTACCAGGACGAGTGCGGGAATGGCGGCTTCCTTCGCAATCGCTGCAGTGTTTTCGTCATTGTAAGCACTCAAGTTCCTGAGTGCCTCAGCGGCTGCCTCCTGGCCATCAGCAGTGCCATGCCTGACCGGACATAAAGTTGTCAACTTAGCACATGGACCAGCAACTAGCCGTTATTCATGCCAAGACTGAGACTTGCATGAGCCCCATCCACGGCCCTTACCTGAGAAGCATCACCAGAGGGACAGTGGCACCCTCACGTGCAATCTCGCGCTTATTGGCAGCATCGTTGTCGCACAGGTTGCAGAGCGCGCCTGCTGCGGCCTCCTGACCGCCCGACGACCATGTCTTCAACAACATGATCAGCAGAGGGATGGCACCCTCCATGGCTATCGTGACCTGAGGCAAAGCAACTGTCAGATATACTTGAATATGCAAGGACTGCATTGCACGTGGCATACTTACAAACACACATACAGGTATGAGAGTGTACCTTATTCTGCTCTGACATGGCAAGATTTCGCAGGACGCGTGCAGCAGCCTCCTTCTGCCGTTGTGTGCCGTGCTTTAGGAGGTAGACAGCATTGCAGATGGGGTCGCGCACAACGCGATTTATGGTGCCACCCGCTGCAGCAGGGTTGGTTCCACTTGAGCTCTGCTCCAGCGCATCAATGGAGCCGGCGGCGGCCATGCGCGAAGCGTGGCGTGCACTGCCAGGCTGGGAATCACAGTCTTGCCGCTGGGGCAAGCTGACACCATTTTGCTCAGCCCATTCTTCAATGGAGTGTCGCAGCGCCAGGTTTGGCAGCAACTCAAAGCTGTGCAGCTTCGCACCCTGTTGGAAGTATGATATGAGACCAAGGCCGCTAAGAATGAACATACAACCCATGGGTTGTATGTGCATGCAACACAGCGCTTACCGTAATGGGGCAAGTAGTATTATTCTGCAGGAACCATGCTTGGGCACTGCGCCGGTCGCATGTCTGCAGCGTGTCTGTTATTATTACAGGGTCCACCATGATCTCCATTGTGATTGGGCACAGGAATGATCGAGGAGGCTCCGTGTTACGTTTGAAGGATGACAAGCCTGCAGCATACGAGGTCAGTCTGCAGCCACAATCTCAGGCAGCTTGCACTTATAAACTATATGCGCCCAAACCTCCAGGAATGCTACTGGGAGACATGTACCTGATGGCATCCTCTTCGGTGTCTTCGGATTTCTCTTCTTGACAGGTGTGCTCGCAGCGCTTGTGCTAGCGCCGTTATTGTCTTCAGCACCGCTAGCATCCATGTCATCGTCATCATCTTGCATATCGCTGTCGGAGTCACTCGCTGCAGTGCTCAGAACATCTGCGGACGACTCGTCTTCGCGAGCTGGAAGCTTCTCGAGCGCTTTATTATCTTCGGCTGTCAGTTCACTGCGCCATATGATGTTGTGAGCATACTGCCAACTAGTCATGCTTTTCACTATGCTCTCAACAATAACGAACATCTATGTACCAGCCATCGTCGGCGCTGCGGACAATGGAGCTCTGCACTGTCATAGCTGTCGCCTTCGCCTTCCCCTTCCTGTAAGCTTGGATAGTGGTGGGAGATAGGGCACCATAACGGGTTTTCTTCTCATAGTCCTTTAGCATGCTGGAGATCTGCTTCATATACTCATCCTCCTGCAGCAATACAACATGGAGACTCAGCTATTGTCAACGCACACTGAGGCATACATTGCTTAACCAATCGGTCCAAAACTCCTGCCAGCACATCTTGTCACCAACCTGTGCCTCATTTTCTTCACGCAGTCTTGGCAGGTCCCGCTCAAGTCCAGCAACCTCGGTGCGCAGGTCGTCCTCCTCTGCTTGAGGAGCTTGCGCATCCTCAGCGCTGCGCGTCAACACTGCTTCGGATGACACTGCTGCAGACTGTGTGGCAATGCAGGCTGTGAGCTACTATGAACGGCAGCTGCTTGATGAGTGGTACTCGCGACAATGGTGTTGGTCAGGCGGCTTTACCTCGTGTGACTGAGGGCGGAGAAGCATTGCCCGCCTTTGGCTTGTTGCTACGCGTTCATCGTGCACAGCGAACTGCAGGCACAGCGACAGGTCAGCCACACAAGCCAATGAAAGTTTGGCTTCGAGACTACACGCGTGGAAGCACAGCACAGGCGATGAAATCAGTTTGTATGTCAGACCTGTGCGTCCCGCAGTTGTGAGCGCACGAGCTCAATCAGCTGCGCGGCGCCAGGGCTGAGGTTTAGCTCAGCCACAGGCAACAATGCCAAGGCACGATCAATCTCTGCTGCATGAGAACGCAGCCGCTGCGTGACCTGATATTTATAAAAGAGAAATGTTCAGCACACTGCTGCTTGCACTTACAATGCAATCATCTCATGCAATGGTAGCACACCTTGCGCCCATGCAGCAACAAGTACATGCGCGACCCCTCAGCGCACTCTGCAATGGTGTCACGAGCCTGCAACGACAATCAGCTTGTCAGCTTGTGCACTACCAATAAATTGAAATTCCCCCTTGCAGTGGAAGTTGCAAGCAGTGGCTAAAACTCTTGATTACCTGCTCAGCTGCACTCAGCAAGGCATCTAGAGCTGCACTCAAGCCTCGCGCGGACGTCCCGGTGCGCGGTGCTGATAGAAGCAACAGCAGCTCATGAAGAACAGGCCTCACCAAGCCAAGACGTAGAGCAAGTGACGCGCAGGCTTCGCGGTGCGACCGTGCCTGCACGTGCAATGATAGTGAGACAATCTACAACACAGTTTCAACTCAACAACGCTTGCTTGCGTGCCAACAAGTTCCAACTGGACACGCTGTACATGGTCAAATTGCAATAGTGCAGAAGTCGGACAACCCACCTTGTTGACACCCTCCACAGCACCATCAAGAAGCTTGATTGCAGCACGTACACGCTGCTGCTGGCTGGCGCCTGTCGGCGACAGAGCTGTGGGGCTGCTCGGCATGGTTGGGTTGGGAAGGCACGCTGTGGTGGAGCCCGCTGTCCTTATTAGTCTTTATATTTGCGATCGCACAACCTAAGCAAAACCACGTAAGCTTCAGTCGGACTACAAGGCTTTGCTATGCTGATCGCTCAAGCAATATTGTGCGTTGCCCAAGCTTGCACAGGCATGTCCTGCATTTCAGTGCTGAAAACCAAGGCCTAGAACACTGTACCAACAAAGTGCATTATCAGAACGCAGTTCACAGGCCCGAGGACACTCCTACAGAGCAAATTACTCTGGCACTGCCTGCGTGTGTTTCGTTGCTAAAGTGCATTGGTCTAAATGCTGCGCACCTGCTGTTATTGCGTCATCCGTCAGACGTCTCCCCCTCGGAATACGCGCGATTTAGCTGTCAATCGCAAGCTGTAACACTGCAGTGTGAGAAACTCTTCTCGCCCCCTGTTTCGACGAGAACGAGGACGACACCACCGAGGCCACCGCCGCCGCCGCCGCTTTGCCACAGTCAACGCTGCCGCTCAATGCTTCAAGCTGCTGCCGCAGAGCGAGTGAGAGGAGTGTTCCCCAACACAACATCAAAGGCAACGACCGATGGCTACCGGTCAACAAGACTCCGTAACCGCAGCCACGCCGTTTTTACAGCAGCCAAATAACCACGTTCAAGCTCTCGTTCTGAGTGACAAGTCTCTCAAGCAAAGCAGTTTAGAAGGTATCTCCTGCTTGGCAGGTAACAGAAATGTTGACAATTGTCATGTCGCTGATAGTAGCTAACTAAGGGTTCGTTGTTAACCGAGCCGGTTGACAATGCTACTTTTGCCCTGGCCGTTTTTCAGTTACCAGTTACCGGCGCCAACGCTCGAAACCGGTCTGATCCACAGTGGACGCCCACCAAAACCCATAAAAAGTTTCAACAGACTCTTTGCCGCCAAAAACTGATCGAAGCCGTCAATCCAAAATTCCTCCTCAGGCCGCCAAGACCGTCAGGCATGTCACCACATCACCGGCTCGAAGTGGAAAAGTGCCACGCGAGTCTCCGTTAATTAAGCAGCTAAGCTTGGCCTCGGTCGGACTCATGCAGTCAGGTAACGGCGATGACCGCGGCGCCAAGTGCGAATCGCCGCGCGGGGCAGGTCTATACATCTGCCGCGGAATGCTGTCAGCTCTGACTGATCAGGCTTCCGGAGCTACTCTCGACATCTGGGATCTGACGGTCAGGAAGCGCTGCAGCCACACACAAAAGGAGAGACCTAATCTTAGTGACAGGCGGGAGACCGGTGCAGCCTCTGGATATTTGCGTGTGATGGACATTATCGCCCGGCCAGGATTAAGTCTAAATCGGTCCTGTTTGAAGCAGGCATGCTTACTGCGCTCAATTGAAGCGGCTTGGGCCTGCGAGCACCGGTTGCGTCTTGTGCAATGGCCGATGACTGTCCTCGGTGATGCTCGCTGTGACAAAGTACGGTAAAGATCACCTTGTCAACGAGATAGCCTGACATTTGCAGACCAGGTGGCAAGTTGATCAACAATGTACAAATGGTTGAGCACAATTGTAATTGTTCAAAGTTTGGGCATCCATTATTATATATTTATCTAACAGGCTATGCAGCTGGAAGATGTAGGTGTGTTACACCCATACTTATGCAGCTATGAACATGATGCATCACAGTTGCATGTGTGAGGTGGTAGATATGTAATGTTGCAAAAGTTTATTGATGCATGCATATTGCTTCATAATGCTTATAACTCATAACTTCAAGAATGCGGCTTATATATTAAGCGGCTTATATATTAAGATTGATGAATCAACGTATACTTTGACTTGTGCGCAACATTAAGTGGCCAATGTGTTGTTGTAACCTTCCAATGTAGTATATGAGTCAACGATTATATAAACTTACCTTCAAAGATGATCACGTCACGTCCGAAGGCCTGGCTTAACTCACCTTTAGTTTCTTGCTTATATGGTAGGAAAAAAGGACAAAGTGAGGATCCTGTATGTGTGTGTAGCACTTGGCATATGTGCTCATGAAGTCGATTCTTATGAACTAAGTGTACGAGACATAGTAGCTACACATGTAATGTCTACGAGTATGTAAATAACGATTCAGTGTAAAGCGCAGAGTTGCTAAAACAGCATACGTGCTGTATATGTTCATATGCTGGAGGATGAATAAGGTCAGCATTGGCGGTGAGGCCTTGTTGGTCTCGGCCATCTGATGTGTCAGGTTGGAGAGCAGCGGGTAGTATAAGGCATGGCTACCACCTTGTGGTGTTAAAGAGTTGTTGGCCTTGCAAGACCACTTGTGTGTGGGGTGCCTGGCTAAAGCTGTTGAAGGGTGCCTCTCCCCATCTACTCCCTTGTGGGTTGTTGCATGTTGCAAGGTATGTTGTAAAGTTCAGCTGCTTGTGCAGAAAGTGTTCGAACCTCATCAGCAGGTAAGTCACTTACATTTTATCTGTCACGTTGACCTCTCACATAGAGGTCAACGTGACAGATCGCATGTTTACCATTTTCCTTCATATCAATAGTACTCATTTTATTGTAATTGGCAATTGCCAATTGTAATCATTGCAATGAGCAATTGATGGTAATACATATACGTACGTTACATGTTACTGTACCAACATCATCGATAGGGTACCGATCATGCCAAAGAGACATGTAAATGGATTAAACCATCACCGGTAGATATGGGTTTCGGTAAGTCTGGCTGGATCCCTAACTTAATTAACTACAGATCCAGGAGAAGCTTAAAATGTTTATGGCGAGATCCCTAATTATGTTTATACTTGTCACAAGTGGTTATCGACCAATCGCATCAAATTGTACCAAATCGCTAACAAAGTTGGGGAGCGAGTTGTCACGATTTTCAACAAGTATAGTCGGGATAAAGATCTGTACGAATGTGCATTAAAATGTAGACCAACTCCCGTCATTACGTGTCTCCCTCTTTGACGCCGTTGGGGACATGGCAATTACATTTCTGATGCATTAAGGTTGGAAAACAACCGCTACGAATCACTATAGCGATCGTGGTTGGTTCGGTTAATGAGGCATGGTTTCAGCCGTCACAATATTGTAATGTCGATCGCTACACCGTAATGATACGACTGCCTATATATGTGCAACCTGATCATCAGTGTATCGCCAGTTCAAGAACCTGCAAGCCTACTTAGCACTTACTTTAATGGTAATCACGCAGCACACTGTGACCAATCCATCAAGTTTATGCAGCTTGCCGGTAGATGACACATGGAGTTTATGGCAACAGCCTGCCTTACAAGTAACGCTGTGGTTGGATGCTTGGAGCCGCTAAGCGAGGTTCAAGACCCCACGTCACCAGCACATCACAACTTAGGTTAAAACACCTACCGATGCCTAGTTGATTATCTAGCTATTTATTATTATGTGCAATTATTGGTGTAAAAGTTGTATGCAGGTCTACATATAGATACCTTGTGTCTAGGTACAAGGACATGTTTTGATCATATTATGCTGATATTAATGTATACCGGTATGTGCTGTTGATGCATGTTGCGTGCCATATGCATTGCATAAGCATGCATCTGGCCATACATGTGGCATTCAAGCATTGCAGCACGTGAGACTATTGAGGCAGCTGCCATAAAACTTATGGATATATATGTTATAACCATCTTGCTGCTTGTCTCGTGTTGTCGTAGTGTAGTTGGTCAGTGCCCAGGTCGTAGGTTGTCGTTTGCTGATCCGACAGGTTTGTTTGTGCTGGTTTATTATTTAGCGATGGCGTCGCGAACCCCTTTGCATTGCGATTGTTTGGTTTTTTGCCGCGAACAGTGGCCATAACATATTTGGTTAAGTCAATGCATTCAATCACATCCTCTTGATACATAATCTAACAAAAAATGAACACAGGATGTGGCCATTATTGTTAAGTTCAAGAAAAGACGGATACCGAACTCAATGCACATCAACCACTTGATCTTAATGGCAGCTGCATACAAAACCAAGTTGTCGCTGCAGCGGGAAAAAGTGCAAAAATCGATACGTTGCTTACATGTAGACAGCTAACTTAGTTATAGCTGAATCTCCATCCAAATTGTGGGCAAGGCTGAACTATTGGGGGGTCCATTTCTACCGGTGCATGATTGTATGAAATCGAATATGATGTAAGTATGCATGTAGCTTGTGATGATGTTAACATAGTCGTTGCTTATGCAGGAATGGGTAAATTGGCATACGCACGCAACCACTAAGCAAGTTTTATTAAATGTTAGTTATAGCATGATTGCGTTAACGGAATGTATCAATTTCTTCAAACCAGCTCAATCAAATTCGACGTGTACCCAATACAGCTTTATGTAATGTCCACCCTGTGTGTGTAACGAGTGAGATTATAGGTCCACCGCTGTTGCACTACTGTAGTTGCTTATATTACAAGCGACAGTAGTGACGGTTCACGCTATATAGATTAAATTTGCTTGAACTGTATTAATTAAATGGCAAGATGGATGTTTACATAAAGAGTTGCTGTAATTACGAGCGCACAATCTATACAAGTTTGTTGCAATAGACACATGCTTCCGCCGTGAAAACATGATGAGGCTGGGAGCGTGGGGCGGGCGGCATATAGCTTGGGCGGCAGAGCATGCGGCACATGACTGACTCTTGCCGTTTGTTTCGTCCTTCCTCTGCGCCACTACCGCTTCTCACCTTCGCATATTGCCTGTGCTGCACAGGTTGGTTAAATCGTAGATTGTTCGCTGTTGCCTCCTGCTGCACGACACTTGCATCGCATTGCACATCGCATTGCACAAGGCACTTAATGTGTTGTAGGATAGGTGGTGAAGGCCCTGGGTTTGATAATTCTATGGGTGGTTTATTCTTGTGTGTTTACTACTTGCACAAGAGCATGTTTGTGGGATGACCATGAAGCATACCCTATGCTTGCCTTGCAAATGTACAGGATAAACAAAGCAGTGGTGCATGCATGCAAGTGTGTATACTCTTGCGCGCAGGATGTGTAGGATAGAACGAAGGAGCCATGTATTTTGGCAAAAGTACAAGAGCGCCAGCAATAAACAACCAACAATCAAGTTCACATAAGCACGTCGCAAGCAAGACCACCACAAAGCTAGCTTAAACTAGGGAGGTTGGACCTATGCATGCAAGAGTCTTGATACACGCAAGTGTATAAAGAACCAAGGGCTGCTGTTAGCATGCAAATGGCTAATTGCATGGCACGTGGTAGGCAATATGCCGTGCCTTACAGGCATGCTCGTATTTGCTTCTTTGCGAGATGGCATTGTTTAATGTTTTAGCCACACACCAATTGGGGGGTGTGGGTGTGGGTGTGTGTGGGGAGGGNTGTGTGTGGTCTTCACTTGCCTCCCGCCTCTGTCCGCCTTAGACTCCGCCCTTTGCCGCCCAATTGGCCTGGTCTGGGGGGGGGGGGACCGTGCTATTATTAGGGTAAAACGCCCTAATTTCGGAGGTTACCCTACCTTCCGACAGGGGTACTTGGGGTGAGCTGGACGGCGCATGCAACGTCCGCTTATAATGAAATTTATAGAGACAATAGAGCTCATTAGCAGCTATTCAACAAACAAAAACCGGCTTCAACGACCATATGCTGCGTGAGTACTATATTATTAAATATACGTCAACTTTTACCATTTGTAGCCCTAATTTGTACAACTCTTAGTTTGGTAGTAACTTTTACAATTCTTCACCAACTTGGGTGGCATTGAGCGCTACGCAATGCTCGATTTAAATATTTACAAAAGTAAGTTCGGAGCAAGTTTCACATTATTCGCAGCAATACACCCAAAGTTATTCTGCTTCAAGTTATTTTCTCTTTAAGTACCCTTGCACAGGGTTATGAGCACCACGATGGTATGATCGTTATGTCACGGCGGGGCCGTCCAAAAGGTTGGTAGCAATTATATCAGTAATGTATAAGGCCACCACTGGTGTTAACCACAAAGAACTATCCATTTACCCTAGGAAAGCTTTCAAATAGCTTAGAAAGCTATGAGGTACTTCCGAAATTAGGGTCAACTCCGTTTTTGCAGAAACCCCCAAACCGCCCTACTTTGACGATCCGCCGACGGCGCGTCACTTGTCTAAAAATAAAAATAAAAATAAAAATACCGATGTGTACATACCTCAACTTCAAGAAACATATATACATATAAACACAGCCGCCGAATAAGCAACGTAGAAAAAGTTATTAGCTTAAAACTTAAAGACCCTCCGAAGTTAGGGCGTTTTACCCTATACAACCAAATCCATGGTGAACAAGGCCTCCATGGCGCCAATAATGCCAACTTGCTTGTCGGTGGTGTTATTTGCAACGGCATCTGCACATGTGGTTACATTGACAGCTCATGCGCGCCTTGATGGCCGCATGCCTTTATTGCGGCCCCACAAGTTCTACTTCCACTTGCAGCGAATCAATCGGTCACAAATGTCCGTATGCACAAGTCAAGAACCCCATCCAATGTGGGGGCATTGACTAACACTCTCTCAGTTCAGCACGGACGAGAGGCTCACGAGGCTTGCTGCTCCCCCGCACACAAGCTGCGCCTCCGCCAACACAACCGAAGCTTGCCTGTACAGAACCTGCACACGAACACAGTATGACGAGTCGCAACTACCACTTCAATAATGCGTAACTCAGAAGGACACTTTGGCAATATGCTCACCTCTAAGGGAGCTGCCGCGTGCTTGCCTTGTTGCTCTGTGGCAACAACACGCTCATCAGTTAGGAAGTAAACACACACGTATTCAACTTCAATCAAGGGCATACATGACAAGAAAAGCTGGCCTTTTATCAACTCACTTAGCAGCGCGCTGTTTAAAGATGCGGCCACTTGCGCTCTTCGTGCCGGTTCCATCAAATAACCCATTGGACTTGTAGACGGGTCGCGATATGCTAACAGTGAGAACACATCCTAATGTCGACACAACACATAGATTAATCAACAACTTCTGTAACCTCATGCCTGACAGTATCACGTTGCTGCACTTGCATAGGCAATTCAATTGTCACACGCCAACCATGTGATATTGTATTGTACCTGTAGCATGTTTTGCCTGTCTGGAGAACTGGCGTCAGCTGCTGTGATGAGTTCTGTCCGCCCATACGACATTGTGGCCTCATCATCTCCTATCCGCACCTGTGATACAACCACAACACAACAACCTCACCATCAGGTGTGCTTGGTGCATGCAAGCTTGTACATGATACAGCGTAACAGGCTGGGCCGGGGATGTAACAACTATGTGATGTGAATGTGCCCCTGACCCACTTACCATCTCAATGAACTTTTGGCACCTCATCTCAAAAGCCAACGCCGGGTTGGCCTCAAACACCTGCTTACGCAATGCCAACACGTTGTGCAAATACTCAATGAATAGGGGACAAGTAACACATATATTACATCAACAATGGTTATGAGTTGAGCGAACGAGGGTGTTACTTGAGGTGCCGTTGACACGGAGAGCGACATGGCGTCGTCTATTCTACCATCCAACACTGCATCTGTGATAACTGAAGAGACAAAAACGAGACAATATCAGTAACCAATCCCCACCCAACACTACAAGCAGCAACATGTCATGTTGCTGCCTTGAGAGTTGTTTAACCGTATGCAGCTTTCCATGTTTCATGTTTTATGTCACCTTTGCGCTGCTGCATGCCGTTGATGTCGGCTTCGGGCAGCGTGCACGCGTCCGCGAGGCACTCTCGCGCGACGGCGGTGGCGGTCTTGCAGTACCCGTGATGGCTCAGGTACGACACAATCTGCGGCCGATCAACGTCGCGTGTGATACACAATAGCTGTGGTTGTCTATGTCTGTGCGTGCATAGCTGTCTGTGCGACTACGTGTAGACTGATGGGAATGGCGCGTGCATGCGGTGGCATGGACATGTGATATGTGCGCACATGTCCAGACATGGGGTCTCGCGCACACACACACATGCGAAAATTGCACACGCATGAAAAAGCTGCTCACGCGTGCATGCACAGACACAACTGCACACATGCACATGGAGGCACACGCTTACCAACGTGTTGAGTAGGGCTTCCTGATTGGGCAGTTGTATTGCAGCTATCCGTTGCAGCACTTTCCTTTTCGCTTCCTTATGGTGTACCAAAGATTAAACAATATTAATACAATAGTCTCATGCGGAGATGACGTACTAGCAACAATGACATGGAATGCATGCTCACCTTCTGATAACCGTCATAATCAAATACAAACGGCTCCGCACCAAAGTTGGCTTCAATCTCTTCCCCTGTACATACACAAAAGCGAGTCCAAAAGCTAAGGTCAGGTGAGGCCATCATGCATGCAACCAACACTCAATGCACAACATCGCATGATGCATAGCGCGTCACAACTCACCTGGAGCTCGCATACCCACAGTAGGATACAACACACCTGCAGGGAGTGCAAGTTTACCAGCTCAACAGGAGAGAGTACATGCCTACATACACACTTGGTCATGAACACACGTGAATGTGTGTTCATGACTATGTGTACATCACTATGAACATACTTGAATGTGTGTTCACGTGTGTTCATGACTACACATGAACACACAATGATCAGACATCGCACTGCAACGCACCTTTCACGCTCGTGAAGGCCACGCCGAGATGAATGCCGTTCTTCGTGTACGAAATAGTCGACTCGATCTGCGCAAGATGATGTGGGGTTAGTTATTGGGATGTGTGTCTGATGTTTGTTACACCCACATTGACAACGTCACCTGGTCGAATATGCAACCGATGACGTCTCCGGTCCCGAAAGTGGGCCCGTAAGCAACGCCCGTCCCACTGGAATGCACATAGTGAGACATGAGAGCACAACACACATTGTGGAAACAACATAACGGGCACATACACACATCATGTAAGACGCGCATGTGCAATGCAGCCAGTAGTACCTGCTGCTGAAAGCTTTGCCGTCGTCACCGTGATAACCGTACGACTGCTTTTCCCAACCTGCACGATATCCATAGTTTTGAGTGACAGAGCGAGCATTGACAACTAACATGCGCGCACGTACATACATTCATACATGCGCATGCACACAAACGTGCATGCCAAGATTTAGCATAAGATCATGGTGAACAACCTGGCAATCGCTTTAGTGAGACGTTGCCCGCTGAGAGCCCGATGCCAATATACCTGCAGCAACACCACATCAAGACGACAGCGTTATAGGGACACCAGACTTTCAGCAATATGTTGGCTAACGTGCAATGCCATGATGTTGTTGTGTCCCCCCTACCCTTGATGGCCCTTGTTTACGATCTTGACTTCAAAGTAGAACGTCCCTGAAGTCTCGGGCACGGGATGGTTGGCTCTTACGGCCGCCGCATCCGAATCCCCGTTCTTCCCCTGACCTGGACACACGTTTTGTTGTTGTTTGTACGTGTACTTGTGCCGCGCATGCGCTCACGCTCACGCACACGCGCGCGCATGCACGCCCCCGCCCACATATGCGCGCACTCGCATGCACGCGTGCACGCACATTGCTCGGCTTCTTGATGGGACAAGTTGTGGTTCAGTGCTCATGCAATGCAAGCACGGCGGTGCACGCACGCGCAAGCACGCACCTTTGTATGCGACGCGGAGTGAGCCGTCGGATATGTCGAGGAGTCCGAGCGTGCGTATGTCGCGGTTGCTCCACGCCGTCGGAAGCGGGGGCTGAAGCAGCCTCTGCCCTGCTCACTCACTGTTTGTATGCGCATGTACGCGCGTGTGCGTGCACATGAGCACTTGCGTACGTGCGTACAGACCACCAGCGACAACCGCCACAATCACAGTGACATACATTTGTGGGAATGTGTGCTTGGCTGTCTCGTGATTTATTAGAGTACAAAGTGACCTGCAAGAGAGATGCGTACGCTTGTCTGCGTGCATCCGCGCGGTGGTGGTGGTGGTGGCGGCGTGGGGCCACTCGACGCAACATTTACGTAGGCCATGCAAGGGCATTACAAAAACCGAAATTACATGCATTGGCAACCTCATCTTCCCTCTCTCTCAAAGACATGATAAGAAAGCCCAGCCCTTCGTATCACAACAAACCTTTTTGCTTGCGTGGTTATGATGGTTGCAACAATACTGGCCGATCTACCGGTATGCATGCGCATGCCATGGAACCAACACACACACACACAGGCGTACTCGGCAGCTGTGCCAGATCTACTCAAACCACAGCACAATCCCCTGTGCCATGCCATTCAGATCTTCCACTTGCAACTTTCTGACGTGTAATTGAGCTGCTCAAAGCTGCTGAGTTGCAAGTGATCAGGCATCAACCAAAGTTGCTGACCTGATGGTGACCTGCGTGCTGCGAGGGCGGCGGCCATATGTGCGTTCCTCCGCTGCCTCCTCTTGGCAGCGGCGGCGGCGAGCAGGACGGCAGCCACCACCAGCACAGCCAGGCGCTTTAGCGGCCCCAGATCTCCCTCTGTGTGTGCGTGTATGTGTGTGTGGTCTTCACTTGCCTCCCGCCTCTGTCCGCCTTAGACTCCGCCCTTTGCCGCCCAATTGGCCTGGTCTTGGCCTGGTGGGCAATTGGTATGCGCATAGGCAGGGCGGCCCTAACGACAAAGGTCGCCGTCTACCTTGCTATAGGCATGTGATCGTTCCTGCTGTTGGCCTCCCTCGGTGTAAGACCAACATGGCTGGTATTATTTTGTAATGCAGAATGAAACCTAATTGATCAACTTGAAATTGGTTGATGTTCATGGGTACTTATACTATTGGTACATACCAATTGTCATACGAATGGTCGGTGTGTGACAAGCATCTACAAGAAGTACGTGGCAGATGCAACACATTTGGAGTCAAAATAAACATTGCAGTAATAAGCACAATAATACATTATCGATGTGTAATATACGAGATTGACATGTTTTATGATTTGAAACTGCAAATGAACATGAACGCCAACATGATGATACTTGCTAGTAAATAAATAATATGATATTCGAACAAACTATACTAATACGTTGATCTTAATGTAAATACAAAGCAGTGCATGAACGACGATATTTTGCACTCAACCATTACACACTCGCATGGTAATCACAGTGTTTACAACGTATATCCATCAAGAACATTATACATGTCGCGCATTTTCAGTACCCTCTCATGTTAAGGCCATTTCTCCATGATACAGCTCTGGTTGTATGCAAAATCTTACAGTGCCAATGAAGCATGCGATGTGGTGCAATAAATCTCACTGTCGTTACTCATAGCATTATCAAAGTCTGCGAACTATACAATTGTCTTTACTCGTCTTTAAGAAAGAAGGAGAGCTAAGGCTTGACGGGTCAAAAGGCTATTCAGCTTTACATACTAACAGTAGCCGATGGTTGTTCAAGTGCATGGGGTGTGTCCGTATTCGTTTTTCCATCTTGATCAGGATTTCATAGCGTTGACACGTTGGGTTGGCAACAAGTGTGCTGACCGATGCAGTTGTGTGGCAATTGTGTCACAACATGGACCATAGTGCCAAACATGCACAAGCACCATTGAACAACAAGAGGTTGCGCTGCATAAACTAATGGCAGCGCTCGAGCACGATGTGCAAATGGCTCAGGATTGCACACAACTGTGGAAAGGCCTCCCCTTTTGACAGCGAGGAACGTGCCAAGATGCTGTCCATCACAACTCGTGTTATGCACTCAGTATCTACGCGCTGTGGCAATGGTAAACAGAGTAGTTTTCTTCCCCTTCTTGCCCGAACTCGTGCTGCCAGCCTGCTGCGGATGGGACTGCGCCGGTGAGGTGCCGCTCATGCTACCGCCCCCGCTGCTGCCTATGCTGCTGGGATTGACGGGTTGAGCCCACACACCCTGCATAGCACAACTCAATACAATGTGCCCTTCCAATGGTGCATGTCATAGTGAGGGCATGCCATTGAATTAGCGGCAGTGCAAAAGATGAAGCACCTGTAATGATGGTGGGCTCGCTGCTTGCGTGGCGGGGATGAGCACGGGCGCACTTGCGCCAGAAGCGTATCCCATCCGCGCCACACGTGAGAAGGACGGCATGCCTGGTGTTGCTGGAGATGAACCCGCAACGGCCTCGTGAGGCGCTACACACGCACAAGTTGTCAATGCAATGAAGACAAAATCTTGCATGCATGAGGCTGAGACAAGCACAGGGAACTACTCCCTCGCTTGAGCGACATGGTGACTCACTAGAAATGTTGCTAAGCACTGTTTGCCTGAGCAAAACAATGAGTACTCCAACGATGTAGGCATGTACCTGCTTCAGGGAATGCATCAGGCGGCATCTGTTCTTGCTCAAGCTGCAATGCGCGCGTCGCTGCCATGGCAGCCACAAAGTCCGACGGGCTAGGCGGTGCCCGAGCCAGCCTCTCTTGCAACTCCATGTGCAGTGCATGTTCTTCTCGTTGCCTTTCCTGTGTACAACCCGTGTGTTATAACATTTGCTCAACACCATCAAGCATAACTGCCGCATACCCTTTGTGCATGGCGCCTACGTCGCTGGTCTCTACTTCTTATCTCTGTCTTGAATGACTGCAGCGCTGTGTCTGGGAGCACTCCAGACAAGTCCACCTCGCAGAGCTGCGGCAACAGAATTTCAGTTGTTGGTGTAATGCACAAAGAATGTAACTTGGCAGTACCACACTGTTTTCCACAACGTGCTTGACATGGTTGTAGGGAGTATCCAATATCCACTACAACAGGTTGTGGGCAAGCAGTGTTCGCGCAAGATCTTCAGGCTTGTTGACTGAATGGTTGTGACTGATCACCAACGAACCTGGAAGGATGAGGTGAGGGGCAAATGGGATAAGTACCGGTAACGCCTGCGGGTGGCTTCCGACTGCACCTGAGGCTCCATTTCCAAGATGGTAGCCTCAAGTGTTGGTGGAAACTTTGCATAAGAAGAGTAGTGCTCCAACAAGCACTTCACGTTGAGGGGATGCAGCACAAGGCGCTGCCCATCAGCAGCCTGGTAGAAGCGGAACTGATCCTGCAACTCTGGCTGCGGCTCTGCTGGTTTGGGCGTAAATGGCTTTGCTGCAGGATTTAGCGAAACACCGGCGGCCTCTACTTCACTTGGAGTTGCAAGGTCGTCTGCAAGCATATGTAACCATGAAGCAGTGCTGACAATCGACCGCTCACGCGCAGCCATAGAAACCCATCAACAACTACTATGGTCACTTGCCTGGTAGGTGTCCGCTGTCTTCATCTGACATTCCTTCCGTTTCAAAGGCCACCTCATTCAACCGACCGCTAAGACCATCAACAGGATCCTCCCTGCTGGCCAGGTCATTGTCATTGTCAAGGAGACCCTCATCGCCGGAAGCATCAAGGTATACACCCTCCCAATCGTCGGGTGTGCCCACTTGCTCAGGTATAGCATCTGCCATAGACAGCGTTGCTGGAGCACATTGATGCAGCCAAGCATGCAAGAGCATGATTGCACTTGAGCATCACCATGAGGGCAATAACAGTATGATACCTGGAATATCAGCGGCTGCAGAAGGCTGGGCATTTGGCTTTATGGGCACGGTCACAATGTGTGCGGATGTGCGTACAGGGATGCCTGTTGGGTATTCCAGGGTTCCCTGCATGTGCATCGTCCGCCGCTCTGACCACCACCGTGACCGGCTCTAAGAGCAGCAGCATTCAGAAACGCACATATGCGTGCTTGTATTGCAGTCATGCAATGCATAACTAGCACAACAGTAAGGCATCACCTTCAATGCGTCCACTGCCGCATGCAGATATGGCACATTAGACACATCCTCTCGCCCGGAGTACACTGCAGCTTGTGCATACTGCAGTACATGCTCATGGTCAGCTTGATGAGCAGTACTGTGCTTGGACAGCTACACTTCCTCAAACAGCAAGATGGTACACTGAGATGGGGGCACCAGTCGCTGAACTGACCTTCTCAAGGCGCTCTGCCTCTGTAGAGAACAACTGCGCTTCTGAATCTGTCACAGTCAACTTGGAGAACAGAGCGCACTGCCCGTCCACTGTGCGAGGACAGGTCAAGGTCTCTCTGCTGCCGTTCTTACTCGACTGTGCAGCACGCTCCACGTGTTCTTCAAGCTCGTCAACCGGAAAGGGTATGGCTAAGCCCTTCTTCCTAACTAGCAACTGAAATCGCACTTTGCTACCAACTGTGAACCCCTGTACAGAAGTGATGCTCATAGAGCGCAAATCCTGGAGCGCAACTTAGCAGTCAGGCAACAGATGCAACCACATGAGGGATGAACGACAATGTGTCCATCATCATCATCATCAACAACTACCTTGGATGATATTAAGGTAAAGCATAGAGGACACTTATTCCAATCGCCTCCACCCATCCTGAGGTGCCGCAAGATGCATGCAAGGCAGAACACATGACCACAAGGCGTGATCTGCACAAACAGTAGCCACATGAGCTGCAATAACAGTGTCCAAAGGAAGAGGTCGCGCCTTTCAAGCCGATGCAGGTAGTGGTGTCAACTGCACTTGCCTGTTCAAAGGCTGGAGGGTTCAGGCAGATAGGACACTGCACGGGTGCCGGCGCAAGCATGTGCACCTCAACAATGTCGTCCCAATCAGGCATACGATCAGCATTCAGCAAGCAATCGGCGTAGTCAGCGATGTCTGATACCAGAAACCTGAAGTTGGCCTGTTTAAAAGCAGATATTCAACAGGCCAGACACGCAACGTGACATCAACTAGTCAACCTTCACCGCATATAGCATATAGCTGTTAGTGCAGGCAGCAGCTTCAAACAGTGCAGGGCTGACCTGCAAGAAGAGGTCCTTATCATAAGCACGGCGTACTTGACGCACAGGACGACGTGCTGCGGGGCGCTGCTGAGGGCGCTCATACTGGAAGTTGAGCAGGTGATTTGCATTGCGCTCCGTAGAAGTCCGTCGCCTTCCTCGATCTGCACAGCACACATGCGTATGTGTGCTGTGCAATGCAGTTTCAATTTTCATCAAGACACACTGGCTGTTTTCTTACGCATGGTCTTCTACGACAAACGATATACAACACTACTGTGTCATGTCATGCACCAGACCTTAATGATGACATAGTGGGTGCAACGACAAATTGACTGTTACGCATGCCAGTACACCCATCTATGTAGTGTCAATATGCATACATGCACACGCCCACGTCTGCACTGAAGGCACTATGGTGCAGACCATGGCCGCACATGTGCATGGATTTGCGCACACACATGCGCTTGAGAGACTTCTGGTCCCAAGCACCTTGTTCTTGACGCACATCACGACCGCGGGCACTCTGCCGACGCCCTGCACCATTCAGTGGCTGTTGGGAGTTGGTGTATATGCCGGACTGTCCTCCATTGTTATTACGCATCCCCTCGCTGCCCCGGTCTTGCCTGCCATCATGTTCGCCGGCTGCCCGTGATGTCGTTGGCTGGCTGCCTCTGTTTCCCGCCTCTGCAGAATGACCACTACTACTTGCAGCCTCTGCAAAGACCATAAGTGAGCATTAACAACTTCTGACCAGTGTCGTGTGGCACACTCACTGTGATACGGCTTACATGCCACTTGTGTAAGAGCACTATCCAGAGCAGAAGTAACTGTCAGGCTACTGCAATTGGCAGCGTGACTTGCAACTCACACGGCAAGCAACTGGTGGCGTTTGGCTACTGCTGAGGCCAACTGGTCGGATATGGTCACATCTACTTCGCGAGTACACGCACTGAAGTCGCATATGCTGTTGAAACCACAATGGCGGATCTACAAGGTAAACCTAGCGAGGGTACCAAGTTGCTGCTAACACCGTTCATACTGAAAGGATGAAAGAAAGAAAACCCCAGAGAGACGGTGGAACTGGTTGTTGCATGCACTGCATTGGCACGACTACTATGCATCAGATTTTCAAGCTTGACGTAACGCTGGAAGCTTCCCAACTATTTGCAGGCTACAAGCAGCAGGCAACTGGCAAAGCAGAAGCCACATGCCAATCAGAAAAGAAGCCTTTCATACCTGCAGGGCTCAATGCAGCAGCCATGCCCGCCCCTATCCGCTCATGCAGTTTTGCAAAGAGGGAGCAAGCAGCTGTCGGGTCGTCAGCTGCTTGCAATCGGATCTAGCAATCAGCTATACCTAGCTCCTCCTTCTCCGCAGAAGCCTTCTCATCGTCCTGGTCGTCCTCCCGCCGCCGCCCCACAAGCAGCTAGCCCTCTCACTAAGACAATTTCAGCTAGCTTCAGCTTCGTTTAGGGTTTCAAACGCTGAAAGCAATGCAAAGCATGCCGAGGACAATGCTGCTGTGCTCTGCAAAAAGCAGCTTGGCGACAACATGGAGGCGGCGGGTAAGGGCATGGCGAGCTCTGGGCGCACGGCTCAGCAGCGGTGGGAGCTGGAGAACAACGTCGCCATCGACACTGACCTTTCAGAGGCGGACACCATCTTCAGGTATGACGAGGCGCAGCAGCTGGCGATCCAGCAGCACAAACCATGGAGCAAGGTGTGTACCAGTGTGTGGCAACGTTAATTTGGAAGGAAACAACCTGCATGCATGACTTGGACTTCACCAAGCAGCTTACAGAGCATAACAGATGAATCCATCAGGTTGGGTGCGCTCATGGTGGTGCGCACCAAGCCTGTGACTGGTGTATGAGCTGCATTTGGAGGAGCTGCTGCATGCATTCTGTGTTCTCAGCAAACAAATTAAATATGCATATCACTGCCTGCTGTAGCATGGACGTCGCTGAGGTTTTGTGTCGTGCATGCGCTGCAATAGAGTCTGAGTGATGAGCGCAAGTGCTATTCACAAGTGCTATTCACAAGTGTGTTGTCTTCTTTGAGCAACGCAAGGTGCAGTAGTACTCAGCTAATCTGCAACTGCACATGCTGTGTCAACTTTTGTATGTGGATGCGTGTCTTGCCTGCGCATTACACTCTCCATGTTGCATTCTGAATCGGTGTTATTTTCGAAGCCGTGTTGTTTGCCAGTGCCTCGTGATAGCGTTAGACCCCTGTGCATAGCTCATCTTCCTCTTTCACATCCTGCTATGTGCCTTTTTAGGATCCGCACTACTTCAAGAAAGTAAGGATATCCGCGCTTGCGCTGTTGAAAATGACGATGCATGCGCGGTCTGGCGGCACGATAGAGGTAATGGGTATCATGCAAGGCAAAACCGACGGTGACACCATCATTGTGATGGACGCATTCGCCCTTCCTGTTGAAGGCACAGAAACCCGAGTGAATGCAGCGGTGCGTGACAGAGCGTTGTCTTTGCGTGGAAAACAAGCAAATGCAATGAAGCTTTGGCTCTCAGAGGTTGTGTTGTTGACTGTAATGGTGTAGGCAGATGCGAACGAGTACATGGTTGACTACTCGACGACCAACAAGTTGGTTGGAAGGCTGGAGAACGTGATCGGTTGGTACCACTCCCATCCCGGCTACGGCTGCTGGCTCTCCGGCATTGACGTCAGCACGCAGATGCTGAACCAGCAATTCCAAGTACGACTAAGAGCCTTGCTGGTTTGCTGCTTGCAAGCGCATAGATACATGCACACATGCCGGTTGCTATGCGCTGGCTTGGGCAAGTTGGTTGCGACGATTACAACTATTGACGCACAGTGTTGTGTTACGATGGTGTTTGCAAAGAAGCTGTGAGGTGGCTGACTCCTCCATTGCAGGAACCATTTCTAGCGGTCGTCATCGATCCTACGCGAACAGCAGCGGCAGGCAAGGTTGAGATTGGTGTGTTCCGTACATACCCGCAAGGCTACAAACCGCCTGATGAGCCACCTTCCGAGTACCAGACCATCCCGCTGAACAAGATTGAGGACTTTGGAGTCCACTGCAAGCAGTACTACTCCCTTGACATTTCATACTTCAAGTCAAGCCTAGACTCCCACTTGCTGGACCTGCTATGGAACAAGTATTGGGTGAATACACTGTCCTCTTCGCCGCTGCTTTCCAATCGTGACTACGTTGCCGGCCAGATTTCAGACTTGGGTATGCTGTCCCACCTCAGTGAGAGCTTCTGTGTTTACATCAATGCATGACACAGCTGTCTGTTATGGTACTGTTGTACTCATGTAACTGTCGTGCAGCGGAGAAGCTGGAGCAGGCTGAGAGCCATTTAGCACACAGCGGGCGAATTGGGGGATTCTTCTTGCCACCACAAAGGAAGAAAGAGGTGACTTTTCACTCTCATACACTGTGGCTCGTAGTGTCTGTCACGGAGCATGACGATATCTTGTGCAGGAGGAGTCGCAGTTGGCAAAGATAAGCAGAGACAGCAGCAAGACCACTGTCGAGCAGCTTTGCGGGCTGATGTCACAGGTTATCAAGGATGCTCTGTTCAACACGAGACCGCCCGCTGTCGCTGGCCCCACTCCCATGGAGGGATAAACAGATTGCCCGCAAGACCACGCGTTGTTGTAGGGGAGCCGTTGTTTTGTTGATTGTGCAGGTTACATGCTGGGACATGGTCAGATGATGCATTGTACAGGAATATTGTGGACTAGCCACAGACAGGGACATCACAGGGCAACGTGCTGTTGCTGTGTGTCTCATTGTGCCAAGGCGTTGATTGTCTGTTGGTAGTTGCAGCAGTATCAATCACGTGCACAGCAAACAGCACACGTGAAGGGGGAGTGCAGTAGTGCCACGTCCATGTGCAGTCCTTATCAACCAATTGAGGGTTTGTTCAGAATCTCGAGTAATACCATTTCTGGGTGCAGTGGTGTCATCGCGCATCAGGCGCAAAACAGACACCTTATCGCGCATTGCGTGCGGTCAATCTGCTGCAACTCTGTACTGCAAACGACTCAACCTGTCATGTGCTGTGTTGGTTCTAAAGTTTGTGAACACAGAGCCCGTGTGGGCAGGTAATACGCTACTAATACGCATGTATGCATGTCTAACGGGGAGGTCTAGACTAGTGTAGTGTAGTAAGGAACAAACAGTGTGTATAGCCCGGTGGTGGTGTTGTAATGTTCTTGCATGTTGCTGTTTGGCATGCTGTCAGTGAGGTCATGCATGTCTCCAACTACTGCCAGCATATCCTGTACACTACTGCCAGCATACCATGTACAGTTATTGCACAATTCAAGCTTCCAACCTGGCAGCTCTTCAGCCCTTGATCAGCTCCATCAAGCGCACGTTCCCATTATCATATTGGTCATTGCAATGGTTATAACGTATTGGCAACAAGAACAATCTACCACCAAGGGCCTTGTACCCAAAGGTAACAATGGTCATTGCAATGCCAAGGTACTAAAATGCTATGCAGCATGCTCACGCACGCGCTCACGCACACGCGCATGCACCAACGCACGTGCGCACACATGCTACCATATACTGCAGCGCCTCTCAACAAAGGTACCTGGCTGCAACACTGCCCTTTGCTGCAACAATGCCAAGTGAAAGGCATCACATTGGCAGAAAAGAACATCAAAGTTTCAGTGAAGACAACTTGACAGCCCATTGCATTGGTGACTGCGTTGTAGCTGTGTGCCATGTTTAGTATAGTTACGCAGCGCTACTGCATCCGGGTCCATGCTGCCGCATGCCACGACGACGAGTTTGCAAACAGTAAGTTGTCTGCATCTTTTCTGAATGCACTTACCGACCTTCAACTCCCAAGTCATGTTGCAACGCATGGCGGCGCACGCAAGTAACATGTGCAAATATGATTAGTAGTGAGAACCAATGCGAGCAACGCCGACAGTTGCCTGCGTGGTGAAAGTCGAATGAAGCGCTGCTGCAAAAAGCGTGCAGGTCAACGAAGTTTATCCAAAGACTGTCTTCCTTCCCGCACAGCTGCAGCCGCCGCCCGTAGTGCAGCCACATCTACAGACTTATGCAGAGAAGTGACACTGTCGATGCTGTTCTGCCGCTTTGTTACCCTCTCCGCACTCTCACCTTGTTGCTGTTGCTGTCGATCATCAGGCACTTGTGTACTGCTTTGCTCAAGCGACTGCGACGGACTTGGGTAATCTTCAGGCACTTGTGTGTTGCTTTGCCAGCGTGTGCGGTGGGACTGTCGCGGCGATGGTGAAGCATTGAACGCAGAGTCTGTGCTCATGCTTGGCTGGAATGCATTCGCATCGAGCGACGACGGATTGCTGGACCAGACTTGACCTCGCTTTCGCTTGCTGCGTGCCAAGGGCCAATGTCGCCCGGACCCGTTGCGGGCCAGAGAGCCCTTGATGTCTGGGCTTGTGTCCCACTGGACACTGGACTCGTAGCTGGCGTATACGCTGTGCGGGCGCCCTTTCTCTTCATCTGCGGGCTCGCTATCTCCATAATCGTCTGACTGTAAGACACAAATGCATGTCAACAGGCACATTCTCAACAAGCATGGTGCAAGACTTCCAACAAAGCTGCGGAAGGCACGGAGTCGAAGGCATGCGCACAAAGAGCTTGTAGCCAGGCATTGGCTGTGTTGATCACTTATGCACATAACGGGCTGCAAGCACAAACAACACTCATGCACATATTTACCTTGTAGCGTGAGAGCCCCGTGCTGTAATGTAATGACGGCGAGCCCACCTGCTGTGCACAATGCCAGCCAACACTTCAACAACGTGATAGTGCACACATCAAGACTCAGACCGTACAGCATTCTGATCTTGGTATACAGCATCAGTAGCAAGCAGTGTACTACCAGTAGCACCAACCTGTACGGGAACATCATAAAGACTATTCTTCATGCAGTCTGGGACATAAGCAGCGATGGCGTCATCGAGCCAATACATGTCCTCTTCGCGCCGGGCCCACTCTCTTAGGTCTGCCTTCCGAGCCCGATCCACAGATAGATAAGTTGAAGCGTCAAGGAACCTCCTCCGGGTGATGTAATAAAAGGCGATTGTCATGACTGGGAGCGGAAGGAGGAATGGCGTCTGCTCAGCAAACATAGCAGCGTTGGTAATAGTTCAAATGCTTTGCTAAGAACATGTTGTCGAATGTCCACTTGTCATCAGCACGACAACATGTCATCTCTGAGCTCTGTATCAAGCACGAGTTGCAAAGCTGCGCAAGCCCAATAGCAGAGCATGCTGTTTGCACCTGTCGTATGGATAACTTCAACGCGAATATCCCGATGATGGTAATCTGCATCACCAGAAGTGCGGCGATGATGCGATTGTGTATGACTGGCCACATGCGCCCGCCAGACTCGAACTTGGTGACATGCGCATGCATGATCTGCGCATGTGTCAAGGTCAACAAAGCGCTTTCATGCCATGCTAATGACGTTCGCCACCCCAACAGCAAGCAGGAGTACTTTGTCATTCACCTGGTTGCGCCAGATGAGATACCCCAACGCAAAATATCCCAGGACAAAGGGCAGCATCAGCGGGGCGATGATGCAAAAGTTGAGGCCAAGCACAAGGATGTTCAGGTGGTTGGGTGTGTGTCGATGATAGTCGATGTGCACGGCCTCAGGCTGCGGGTGACTTGGGACGCCAGGCACCTGAGATAAGTAAGATGCTATCAATCAACAATAGACATCCTCAGAACACTGAGCACTTGTTTCCGCAGTATGCAGACACATGTTACCAACCATTCCACAAGACAAGAGTGAGCATAGACATGCATACACATGTTCATACAACGTGGCATACCGGCCGTTGGAATACATAGCGCAACGATATCAAGGGGTGCAGCAGGAGCGGCGTGTATTGGATCAGCTCCAGTGGCATGAAGGAGAAGGAGCGCGTCACAACAAAGGTGATGAAGAACGACGATGCCGTAGGAATGGACGCTCCGAGTATGGTTACCAACTCTGCCGGATGATCAATAATGTACTGCAACTGAGAGAAAAGAGTGCCTGATAAGGTGTACCTGCCAGCCAACATGCAGCATTAGCAGAAGTCCATTCATGCCAAGATCAAGTCTGTGGAGTTAGCCATGCCATACGCTGTGCATCATGCTTTCGTCAGCTCAGGTGACGTACCCAATAAAGACATTGAACAGCAATATGTAAAAGAACTTGCTGAACGCCTGTCTTTGCAGTTGAGACAAGGAAATCCCCAGTTGAATCTTTGATACCCAAAGGGCGAATATGGGCACGAGCTTCAGAAACAACAGCAGAACCCAGGTGGCGAAAATCGCTCTCAGCACTGTCCCAACCACTGGCAGGGTGAGCAAGTTTCTCCATTGTTGGGACTGACCCTGCAATCATCAAGTGTTACGCCATTGACAGTTTAGCACATGCACGTCCACATTGCATGCTTAGGCCAACTGAGCATAGACTACGACCAAGGCAGTCTTACCTTCAAAGTCTCTGTCAAGGCGGAGATGAGGGAAACACAACAGAGAAGAAAGAAGGGTTAGTGTCAGCACAAAGGCAGTGCAACACTGCCTGACAGTGCTTTTCTCAAGACATCAAAGGTTATGCTAGCCATCAGTTCAGTGTCCACTGATGTATGTACAGGAAACTTTGTCTGAATCATGTAATGGCAAGTGCTAATGTGTGTCGAATGTCCTGTTGAAACTTTGGTGCTGACTTATACCTGGGTTTGTAAAGCCGGCGATGAACACTACTGGCACCATGAAAAAGACAACAATAAAGAACATTGCTGTTCCGACCACTGCTCTGCGCAGCCCCAGCTCCCATTCCCGTTTCCTGCATGTGCAATGCCATGAGATACAGCAATGTACAACAGATCCTGTAGAACATACTGGGGTTAGCAGCTTGTACTGCCTTCCTGACTGTACCTGAGCCGTCGCCAGTACACATCACGCGGCTCCGGCGCTAACTGGACCCGCCAAGCATATCCATCACTAGTGTGAACAGCCTGTCAAGCGACAATAAGTGGTGTGCCTTCATATACTAACCACAGAGACAAGACTACAGTCAGGATAGTGCACCTGAGCTGCAAGGGTGGCGGTGGTGCGGCTGCGAAACGTTATGACGGCACTCGGCATTCGAAGACACAGGATTGCATATGTCTGCTCAGCTTGCAGCTCGATCGTTGCCGTTTTCAGCTGTTGCGTGTAGCAATGTATAGAATCCACCTGCCATGTAAGTGATAGAATGGTAAGCTACACCTGTGCGAAAGCAGCATGCACCCCACCATGTTGAAAGGCATGGTGGTGAAGCACACAGGAATGGCAAGGCGCTTACCCTCGGGCCAAACCACCCAAGAAAGCCGGTCTTATGTGTTGGTCGACCAGATTGCTGATTGTCGTCATCATTGTGGCCAACTTGGTAACTCTTTTTCCGCGGTTGTCGAGGTGGAGTGCTTGTCACCGGATGCTCAATCTCAAAGCGAGTGTATGCACTGCTTTGCCGTGCTGATCCTCCATCTTCAGGCAACTGCAATACAGCGACACACCTTGAGTACATCCAACTCAGACCTTCTGACAGCAAGTAAATCTCATTGTTAACAATGATAGTGCAAACTGTGTAGCAAGAAGTAGGCTTTGGAGTACAGCCCCTGCATGCAAGCCAGACCTGGGCACTTTCGGCGACTTGCGCTGCTAGTATAGCCTCTGCACGATCGAGCTTCTTAAGCAATGCTTCTCGCCTTGCATAGGCGCTCTCTACCTGACACATGTGCACACATACAGTATGAGCACTGCATCGTGGTAACTTGCAGCTGACCACATCAATAACTGAACAGGTCAGGTAGTGTCAGAAAGAATTCCTTACAGAGCGCATGTCGACGACCCCACGATGCGCAACAAAGTCTCTTGGATACAATCTCCCAAAAAACTCCCGCGCGCCTTCAACGGCCCTCTGCTGATTGGTTATTGGTCTTGGAGGTATGTCAGTCACAATGATGGTGTGCTCCTGGGCACGTGTGTCTGCGCTTGCAAGGAAGCTGTTGCGGAGTTCTGTGAAATCCCTGTAGTACTGTCAACCATCGACAAACAGTTAATATGGGCAAGCAGCTGATCATGCAGTGCAGTGCAAGCAGCAGAAAGGCTGGCTTACTTGATACAGAAGTACAAATGTGTACAATGAAACCAGCCACGTCCCTAGACAATGCGCCCAGAGCTTGGAGCTTTTGGGGGGTATGTTTGACATGGTGAACTGTTCTAGAGCTGATTTTGCTTCTCCGGCTGAAAAATTGCCTGTTGCATTGATTGGAAGCAGCACTGGCAAGCAGTACAAGCTGTAGGCAACAATGCTTGATCAATTGACAAGGTTACAAACTGATAGCTATGACAGATGTACAAATAGAATGCGAATATAGTTAATTGGTGATTGCAACTGAGCGAACATACCTGCAACCAATGAATAGTCGCAGAGCGAAACTAAACAGTCGCA
Source organism: Chlorokybus atmophyticus (assembly GCA_009103225.1). Taxonomy (NCBI): domain Eukaryota; kingdom Viridiplantae; phylum Streptophyta; class Chlorokybophyceae; order Chlorokybales; family Chlorokybaceae; genus Chlorokybus; species Chlorokybus atmophyticus. Next base: position 431,524 of record RHPI01000003.1, read on the forward strand.
TGTACATGACCGTGTCCAGGCCATCCCGTTGAAGTATGTCAGCTTCTGTTGGCTTCATTGAACAACTGCACACTAACGCCAATCAGGAAGGCAGGCATACTCATCGTGCGCAGCGATGTACTCAGCTGCTGAGTACAAAAACGTCATCATAGACTACTTGTTAGTGAGGAAAAGTATGAGCAGTAGGCACGTACCGAATCCAGCCAAACCAGGAATGAGAGCACGTTTCATCATGGTCGGGCCGCTTCAAGTAGATGTATGACGTTGACTTCCATCTTCTCAAGCCCATGAATGCCAACACAATGACCAAAAACACCGCCACATTGATGCCCACAGCTGCAAAGAACTGTGCCAACGTTTGTGCCATTGCACAGCAGCCCTGCTAGTGACTGCTCAGGTACTCTCTGAGGGACATCTCAGCGGCTCCGGACTGATAGGCTGTCGTCTTTGCCAAGCCTGTTCATGTCATTCTTCGTTTATGAAGGCTTTACCACGCCACAGGACTTGTAATGCATGCTTGGTACAGCTGCGATCAATATTCAGGTCCTGCAAAAGTGTGCAACATATCCTTATTGCTGAGTGGTTGTAGTTGAGCAACCAGCTCTTTGCATGACATGCACACTTTCTGAAGTCAATGTCGCTCCTACAGACTGACTGCTCGTGCAATGTTGACATTGTTGACATAAGTGAAATTGCTTAGCTTCCAATGTAACTGCTGCAAGCCAGTTCCTATCAAATTCGCCACAGCAAACAGCACGTACCGTTGACAAATATCTCAACATGCTCCAGCCCCGCTTGTTGTCCTCCGTCTCACTTGCAACTACGCAAAGCCTCTCTGTCTGTTTGTGCAACTGTTCCCTCACTTGCACAGCTGCACAGCTTCCAACTTGCTACCAGCGTCAACACTGGGCCAGTGTCACTGGCTAGCCTTCTCCAGTTGCTCCACCATCAAGCACGAAACAACCAGCAAACAATTCAATCTACATCTACACGCTTGCAATGATGCTTCTGAGCATGATTATGAAAGCTGTCAAACGTACAACGACACACACAAGCAGATTGTTTGAAACTGCTGCGTCCAATTTGCTGCCAGCTGGCAGGCCGCAAGGAATTGCACGATCCGGATTGACGAACCCGGGTCAGAGATTTGCGATCGGTTTAGGGTTTTGCAGAACTCTAACCCTGCTTGTGTGGCACAGGCAGGCGGCGGCGGCGGGAGGAGAGTGGTCGGGGGGTTGGTGCAGCTATGGCGCAGGCGCGTGCTGAGTATGCTGAGGAGGAGCTGCACGAGGGAGAGGAGTACGACGACGAGGAGGAGTACGATGAGGACGAGCTGGAGGAGGGTGAGGAGTACGACGAGGAGGACGCAGAAGGTTTGAGCGGAAGGGCTGTCTTGTGGCTTGCATGCTAAACGCTTTTGCTTGTGCGTGTCTGAGAAGCAACGTGCTGGCAAAGGGGCACCACTGTGGCTGTCGAGCCCTGCAATGCACAGCCCCGCGCATATCCTGTACGCAGGCCAGTCGGCTTCTTGCCCAGCAGTCTCTGCTGCAGCAACTTCTTCTTGCGGCCGCGCTCTGCTGTGCATTGCAAGCAAAACAATTTGTACATGCCCATCTCTGCCACTGCGCTTAGATACTGTATGCGAGACGGCTGGTTTCTGTACTGCAGTATCATTTGCAGAATGTCATGGTCCCATGGTCATTGCGACAGCGCTGGTTGACTTGGTGCATGAGGTTGCATAACACCGTATGGACTTGGGTTGCAACAAGCTGGCTATGCCTTATGGCTTCATGCCACCTTGCTGCGCTGGTTGCCACAGTCACCTACATTGTAGATTTCCTTGCTGGTAGGATTTCTGTTTTACTGCATGCAAAAGCTGGCTGTGCTCAGAGCCAGCTTTCGCATGTTGCCAGGGGGCTTGCAGCTGGCTAGAACCTCCACGGCGTGTCTGTCAATGCTTGCAAGCGTCGTATGCTTGACAGGCACGCGGTGCAAATGGCTTCCTTGATTGGACAGCTTGTCGTCATGAAGTAGTCCCATTACCGATCTTTATTGGTGTAATTGATTTGACCAATTCATTGGTTATTGGATAAGGCAGGATTACCCAAACTCAGTGGTCCGTCATGCATGGCTATCATCCACAGGCTGCCAGTCACATCAACAGGGGACCATTGATCAGTTCTCATTGGCAGGCGTTGCAGGCGAGGCTGGTCAGCCGGGAGCAACCACGCAGCGTGCGCCTGCCACGGGTGTTTACATTCGGGGCTTGGAGCCGGAAGGCACGACCGCCAGCGCCTTTGGAGGTCAGCCCGCGTAGTTGGCTATTCTTTTTACTACGTCTTAGCCTCCGGTGATAGCTGCATATCCAAATTGGCCTTCCGCAGCTTGGTGGTCTGCTTATTAACAGCAGTCTGGTCAAGGTTCCTGCATGCTTGTGTTGCGCTTGCATACTGTGTCGGTGTCCATGTGCGCAAGTAGTTGGTCAAGTGGTAGGTAGGACTTGATCGCACGAAGCATGGCTGTTGAGCAGTTCAGCACCATCTGCCTTGCATCGCGTGTGGATCAGGACGTGGCGGACTGAGTAGTAGTAGTAGTCCGTAGACTGTATATATGCCACACAGTTATGCCATGTCTGCTGCTGTCTTGCTTAGCGGTCGTCCCGTATTCACACCATGAGGTCTGCTTGAACATGCGGACTTTCACGAAAAGCAGTTGTCTCCTTGCTGAGTCGGGAGTTGATTGCAGCAAGCTTCTTGAATGCGAGGCGAAATACTGGCACTGCCAACTGGGAGGGCCTTATGCAACTCCCTGCCCCAACGCAAGCAGTGCTGCATGAGCTTTTGGAGCGGCTAAGAGCACAGGTGTGATTCTTCTTCCAGGTCGCCTGTCCTTGGTTACATGGTGGTTTGTTCTGCGACACTAACGTTGGATGGGACTGCAGGGCAAGAATCAGCTCACGATTTTGCTGCTTGGAAAGACGGGTGTTGGGAAAAGCTCGCTGGCGAATTCTATTTTGGGTGAACATGCGTGCAATGTTAGCGGCTTTGGGGTGAGCTACATGTTGAACAGCAATAAGCGCATGACTTTTCCCATTGCTGCTCATGCATTCAAGCAACAGATGCTGCTTGGTCTTGAGACATTGCCCATCATGGTGTTGTTGTGCTGCGCAAGCTTGGAACATCTACCTTGAAGAGAAGGCATTACCGCATTCTGGTGCCCTACCAGTAACAATGCACACAGCTGATGCAACATATGACGTTTGTATGGCAGGCTGGAACACAGCGCACACAGATGTTCTCAAGAGCTAAGGCAGGGTTTACCATCAACCTCATTGATACGCCTGGATTGCTGGAAGGCGACTCTGTGGATGAGAGCTCCATTGCAAACATCCGCAAGTTCATCAGTGACAAGGAGGTGCATGCTGTCCTGTATGTCGACCGACTGGACATGTATCGTGTTGAAACGTCTGACCGGCAAGCGGCCAAGGCTCTGACCCGCACATTTGGTCGCAAGCTCTGGAAGCTGTGTACAATTGTGCTCACGCATGGGTATGTGCTTGTTCACATTGAACTGTGCATCATGACTATATGTGGCAGTATGTGATCTGTTTGGCACCTGTTGTTTCTTCTTCGACAAGCATTGTTTGTCCCTAATTGTCTTCAGGCAAGTCTCCCCGCCAGACAACCTGAGCTACGCAGAGTTGGTATCAAGGCGGTCGAAGGTGAATGGCGCTGAGGCTTGTGCAAGGATTCTTTGTTTCAGCAGCTAACCTGCTTTTTGCTCTGCAGATAATGCAAGATATCATTCGCAGTACTGTCAAACTACCTGAAAGTGAGGTGAGTATAGCTTGCAGCGTTTTGCCTCCGTCGATGCTACGGCATGTGGTGCGCCCAAACTGACCTACCACTGCGATGGCTTCCACTGCACAGGCTCCTCTTTCAGTTGCCATTGTTGAAAACTCCAGCCGTTGCGCAACCAACGGCTCAGGCGAAAAGGTGAAGTTCATTTGAGGGGTTGCATTCCCATGCCAACGCAACTAGTCGACTGACACACGAGTCTGCCCTGTGTGCAGGTGTTGCCAAGCGGCGAAGTATGGTTGCCGGCATTGATCACCAGAATAGTAGAGCGCGTTGAGCTTGCTGATGGCCCCTTCGCTGCTGGTGATGCTGTGGACCCAGGTGTGGCCGCCAACAGCCGCTTCAAGGCGTACATTCTGCCTATCGCATTGGTTGAGGTGAGGTTGATTGCCAGTACTACTGCATGCTGCATTCATGTGCATTGTTGCTTATCAACCTCGCATGTGTCAGGTGGTGGTGTTCAAGTTCATGATGGGCATCATCCGGCGAGATGCAAAGCGCGAGGCAGCTTATATGCAGTAGGCAGCAGCAGGAGAGAGAAGCCTGCAGAAATCAGTTTTGTGGTAGGACGTTTGTGTTTGCCTAATATTCACTGCTCGCAAGAGTTGTGGCATAACATTTGTGCTGCCAGTGTGCGGTGACTAGCTGTCGGTTCAGCAGGCTGCAACTCTCAAAGCCAACAATACCTCTCCGTTCAGCAGCTTTTCAAATGAGACCGCACTTGTTTCATTTGCTTACTCCCTTCACTGCCCCGCAGTTGCAGCTGCCTTGCGGAAGGCAGCATTAATGTCAGAAATGCTTCACAGCTAATACTTTAGCGGAGCTGCTAGAGTGTTAGCTGCTAGAGCTATAATACTCCAGCAACTGGCAAGCCACCAACCCTGCAACCGGGTTAGGTGCTTGCCAGTTGCTGCGAACTGCTTACCTGCCTTTGTGCAATGAAAGACGATTGACAGATGCGTAGGCTTTAGGTCTGTCCTCCTGCTGTCTGCAGAAACTGTCACACAATCTGTTGAGCAATGTTGTGTTGAGAGTGTCTGTGCACATGCGTGCAGACTATTTTTGAGTGCATATGGCTTACTGCTGTTACCCAACTCTGGTAGCCAATAGTCTAGCAGTCTCACCTGCTGCTGTGCTGGTGCATATTTCCTCAAGGTGGTGGCATTGCTTGCCATTGTGCGCGCTGCTCGTCTGAATGCTGTGTCACAACCCCGCATTGCATACTTTGTGCGGTGATGGTGATGACATTGTGATGCATGCATAACTTGACCAACGGGGTGGTGTAGGTAGTAATGTACATAGTGTACAGAATATGCACGTGATGTATGCAACATGCACGACACATGCATGGACACTTAACCACAACCATACTCACCTCTATCACGTAGTAGTATAGCCTGGTGGTGGACTATCTGTAAGGGTGAGTGCGGACTGCATGCTGTGCTGATGCATGCGTGTGATGAACGACACTATGCGTGAGCAATGACGTAGCGCATTGTGTGTACACACCAGTGTCTTGCTGTCTTTAACACGAGGTTTGAAAACCACTCATCATCTGGGCAACTGCTCAGGTTGTCCTTTGGCAGCATCTGTGCACAAGGTGTCAAATTGGTCGTGCTCAGCCCAGATGACAATAACAGAGGACAGCACAGATGATGATATCACACATACCGATATTGTACACACACGCAATTGCCCTCACACGTGCGCATGCACGCACGCACGCACGCAAGCAAGCAAGTGCACGGGGCACACACGTGCGTTCACACATACAGACACATACATAACGGGGGCTGCCGGGATCATGTGTAGTGTGAACTTGACGACAGATTACTAGCAACGTCAGCAACAACTCCATCAAGAGGACACACTTGTGTTGCACATTGATGCATCTCACACACTACAACATCTGCTGTGCATGCTGAGAATAAGCGGACCCACACATGTTAGCCTCTTGTATATTGGACACGCAGCATCTGCCCAGCTGCTGCACGCATTTGCACATACTTGGCATAGCAGCCCCGTGGCCTAGTGCGGTGGTAAACCTAGTCATGGTGTAGTTTGTGTGAGGATTATGCCATTTGCCATGTTGGATCCACACCGTAATACAATTGTATGCAACGTACACTCTTTCAACAATTCCGTGAGTTCACGTCATTCATGTACACTCGTTTGCCAGCGATCAGCTGGACGGCACGATCAATCTCTACAGCTAATAAATTGTTTTGCGCGGTTTGCACACCTCTTACTGCTGGGTGGGAGGGAGGGAGCGGAGCTCATGCTAGAGGCGAGTTGAGGATAGGCTCGGATTGAAGCCCGTTGTCGAGACCGGGAGCGTCATCGAGGCTTATAAGGTTCTGCTCTGTCTCCTGAAACTCGACCTCCTCTTGCTGCAAGGAGAACTCTCCCTGTTGCGAAGCCTCTCGGGAAGGTCTCTGCGATGACGGGGTTGCTGTCGACGAGATCAGCGCCTGCGCTTCGGCCATCACATCTGGCGAGTCCTCTGTGGCGTAGAGGATCTTTTGGATGGCTTGCACCACCTGCACAAGCAACAGCTCACTGTTGGCACAGACTTTCCGATGCAAGTACTCAAAGTACGGTGAGTGATGGAAGTTACCGGCAGGTCCTGCAGCTCTGGTGTCTGGCAGAGTATTTCCACGTCGCGCAGCTTCGCAAAATAAAAGTCCCGTTCCTTCTCTAGACCGTCTACCGCCAGCTTGAGCTCAGTCACCTAGTTTGTGAAAGAGTTCACCAACCAATCCATACAACCATTTCACAAGTATCCGATGATGCATGCATGATCGACACCCACACCTGATTCTCAACAGCCAACCAGAATGTGCACATATCAATGCCAAAGGCAGCTCAAACCTGTTCTTGAGCATCCGTGCCGTTCTCTGGCTGTGACGCATCACCAGCATCAGACGAAGCTGCAGGTGCCGCTACAGGGCGCGCGGATGAAGATGCAGTGCGTGCGGGCATTGCTGCAAACAACAATAAGATCGCTGGATTTAGTATGCTTGCAGACTGTTGACGAATTCAACATGTTCTTCCCAGCAACTGTCATGCAACCCAGCACAGACCAGCACCAGCTTATAACCGCATGCGTAAACTACTCACACAAACTCGTGCTAATTGTGTCTCGTACTTATGCTGGTGGCACATGATTGAGGGCAAGTGCAATCATCAATGCCAGATCAATTGCAAGAGGTGTTGGGTTGTCAACTACTGAGCAGACGCATGTAGCAACAAGCCAAACTAACCTGATGATGCTGACACCGAGCGGGGACGTGCTGTGGCTGGCGCGGCAGGCTTGTTCGGTCGGTTGGTGGCGGAGGGCGCATTCTCCTTATTCGCGCGCTTGGGTGCAGCTGCAGCGGGAGCGCTGGCCTGCGCCATGCTTGAAGACGGGTCCCCTTTGCTCTGCTTCCTCCTGTCCACGGGATTGTAACTGCGCCCAACCCTTGCGTCAGCCTGGATCTTGACATGCTAAGTGACATGCTCGTAACATCAACAAACAATTGCACTTCTCTATGCATGTGACATGTACGGAGAGTTCTGTTTGTTCTTGGTGTTGCGGGGTCAGAACCACAACACAGCAACAAGTGTAAGCATAAAGGAACAAGGTAATGACACTTATAACTGGTAACATCGGATAGATAACCGAACAACACCCCAAGACCAAAGTCAACAAATGAGACAAACTAGCAACATGCATGCCCATGAGGACAGGACATGTAAAGTGACTGCTAACTCTCGCAGCTTGACTGCATGAAGCTTCATGGTGCGACAAACGGACACTGCCAAGCAAGAGGCAGGCAGCTCACGCAACAATTGCATGACGGACACTCACTCAACAGGAGTGCCCACTGAGTCGCAGTAGCGTTTCATCCATTGTATAAACTCCAGGTTGTCCAGCGGCCTTGCTTTGATGAGCTTGTTGACCTCAATGTGCTGTAGCAACGTAAGTCAATCACCGTTGGCGGCTGGCGGGAGGTTAGTCAAAGCATGCAACGCACATCACCTTCGCAATCTTCAGCTTGTCAAACACCGCCTGGAGCACCTTGTAGTTGTTCACCATGTCGTACTCCGTCTTGGCATCAAAGTTCACCTAACGCCCCAATGCAAAGTTTGATGAGCTCATTTATTAACATCAACCTGGATGCCGACACAATGCACAGTCTACAAGCTCAAACCTTGTGCATGGGCACTTGGCCTGGATGCACGCTGTCCATCAGCTGGCAAGCCACTGCTCCATTGGCGGTCTGGACGATAGAAGATGACACCAAACGTCAATCAGATATGCCGCAGCTCGGTAGCAGCATCAAATGCAAACAGACGAGTTACACTGCTTTGCTCACCTGCTCTACTCGATTGACGTTGAGGTTCAGCGTCGAGTTAATCCATGACAACAGCTCGGCCCGCCCCACAAAGTACGCCCCGTCCATCATCCCAATGCCCGAAACGTTCGCCATTGCACAGACGCTGCACAAGCCTTAACCAAGCAGCAGCGCCGTGCCTGGGCAGAGAAAGAAACCCCACACTCAACAACAGCAGCCACGCGATACTAAAAGGCAGTTGACTTTGAGCAGCATGTGACGGCGGAGAACGACGTTCAATCCAATAGCAATAGCAGCAGCAGCAGCAGCAGTGGCAGTAAGCTTAGCACAAGCAGCAGCACTGAAACCAAACCAAGCAAGCCGCGCGCGCATATAATACACCTGTATTAAAACAATGAAAGTCGTCAAGACGCAACCACACCACAGCGGCGACGACGAGAACGACGGCGAGAACCCCAGCGGCGGCGGCCTTCACGAGCTTTACCTGCACTTTAAGGCGCCAGCGTCAGTGACGGTTTAAATTACGAATTTTCCCACAGTCGCGTTACCCGAGTTAAACTAACAGTGCTAAAAAGTTTTAACCCAGGCTGTCAGCGCCATCGGCCGGTCAGCATGCTCGTTTAGTTAATTGTCGCAGCTAGCTGACACGCCGGGAGCACAGTTGAGTGCCAGTAGCCGGGCTACTGTAGCCCACTGTACAGGCACGGGCATTTTGGCCCAATTGGGGGCATGTGCTTGGATGTATCCCATGATAACCTGCACTATGGCAATTAGAGTCTGATTCATAGTGTTCAAAGTGCTATTCATGTACTTGGGATGTACATGCGAGGCACTTTGCACTCTCAACATGCTTGCACGCCTAGCTTATGCAATTGATGTAGTGTGTATCACGAGTTGGAAATATACAATTACATACATCGCGTTCGTGAAATCGTGCAACATTACTTGATACATAAAGTTATGTTATGTGCACCCTCTTGTTGTGCATATCATACACATAATTGCACGTTGCTCAATTTCACGGTGCTAAATCATTGCCGGTTTGCCCTCATGATGACGGCGAAAAGGCTGTGCGCATGTGACTTTGCAACGCAGGTTAACAATTTACCCCGGTTGCCTTCTATTTCATCAATATCTTGCATGTGTTTGCATGGTCACATTATATGTACCGGGGTAAGCAATCTTTTGTATGTTACGCAATGTGTACCGTACTACTTGCTGGTCCGAGGCAGAAACTCTAAGCTTGCAATCATAATACCTATGGTAATAGCATATTTGCTTGCCCGCTTATTCTCGCACCTTCGCTTCATGCGCAGCACATCACGCAATACAAAAATTCTTGTTTACAAAACATATGCAAGCTGCGTGCACTAATGCGTGCTCTCTGCTGCTTTGCCAATGGACGTGAAAGCCAAGCATCTTCACCGATTGCCTAATGCATTTGCCACGACCGATAGCATAATATCATATGACCTCGTTTCAAAGGATATGTTTATTTTAACATTTTATCTCTTACAAGAAGGATCTCTTTCTTTATTGTAAGACAATGCTTTCACATCAACATTGGGTTACAAATATCATGCACTTTTCCCTGTGTGATGCTATATGTTGTGAAATGTTATACATGTAAAATACTTGCTTATGTTCATAAAGTACAACCTTATAAAGCATGCCTATTTATGCATTCCATAATGCACCTTTTGTGTAAGAGACTGTCGATGATGTGAAGGTCTCCTACTGCGGGGTCTCTTGCTCTTACAATGCTAAAGAAGCGATTTTGGGTGGTAGAGATCCGTTTGCACAAAAAGTCTCCTACAAGGCTCAAAGGTCTCTGATAGAGAGGTTATACTGTAGCGAGATCCAAGTGCAGGTTGTTGTGGCGCCTCGTTGTGGGGCGCCACAAATGTTTGCTTTGGCCACAAATGGCGTCACGCTCTACGGCTCCCACGGCGTGAGTCACGCTGCGTGACGCAAAAAACAGGGCACAAAAGCGCTTGCAGCGGGCTTGCGGCTTGCAGATTGCCACGGTGGCGTCACATGGTCGCACGGCGCCAACGTCATCCACAATGGTTGCCTTGTAGGCGTCCGATCTGCGGGTGTATCGACCACTCAAGCTCGTGATTGCCTCGATATCTGTCGCTTGCAGTCGTGACATCCTACATACTGCGATATCTACCTTCCAGGCTGCCAGCCAGTAAAGCGCAAAGGCAGCAGCAGTATAGCTGTAGGGCATTGGAGGCGGAGGCGGCGGCAGTGTTGGCGGCGGCGACGTGGTCTGGCGCTGTGCTGTGTCGTGGGGTTTAAATTGGACATCGGCTGGGAGGTGCTTGCTTGGTGCGTTTTGAGGGTTTGAGCAGGTTGAGGGCTGCTCCAATGGCTGTCGTGGCCGTCGGCTCCGCTGCGCTGGTTGCGGCGAAGGCGACGACTGCTGCTTCTGGCCAGCAGCTTCCTGCACAGCGACGCAAAGCGCAGAGCCCACAGTCGAGCTTCTTGAGGGGGGAGATTGTGGCGTTGAACCGCGGTAGCAGAAGACAGCAACGGCAATGGCAGCAGGTGCTTGATGTGCTCCTTTTGCCTCCTTTTGCACTGTCACTTGCGACGACTTGACTGCAGTTATGTTCTACAGTGGACACAGCTCGTTTGTGCTTGCTTGCCAGCAGCTATAGCCGCAATGCCTGCGTGTGTCGTTCTACACACATGCTGCGCGCTAGTTTCTACTTCCACACGTGGTATTAGTGGAAGTAGAACCTGGATCGCTGGTGCTTGCATGCGGTTGTGCACAACAGCTTGCTAGAATTTAGTTAGTGACCTTTGCATGGTCACAGTGTTTACTCTTCTGTGAATGTGCAACGTTGTGTCGTCACACCATTGTAGACACTGTCGCTGTGAGGTCGTGCATGCGTGCTGTCAGGTTCCGTACATGGTTCCCCATGTAGTAACACCTTCTCGGTTGTGTCACAGCAAGCCGCACGTTGTGAAGATTTTCCAAAGCCCGATTTTGACTCCGGCCCGCAAAGAGAGGCCGCAGCTCTTTCAGCTGCGATCGCCTCATATCCAAAGCCAGAGCAACCGCTGCGCGTCGTTATTGCTGGTGCTGGCTTGGCGGGTCTTGCATGCGCAAAGTACCTCTCTGACGCTGGACACATTCCCGTTGTATTGGAAGCACGCGATGTTCTTGGTGGTAAGGTGGCTGCCTGGAAGGATGAGGATGGCGATTGGTATGAAACCGGCCTGCACATCTTCTTTGGTGCCTACCCAAACATGATGCAGGTACAGCTGGCATATGATATTGTTTGTTCAAGTGCCTGTAGTACCACAGACATCAACAGTGTTGAAACACAATTTGCATACGGCATTATGTTTTAAACAGCAGTGGTCTTTGACAACTCGGTAGAGAAGAGACTAGTTGAACTAAAGTGCTTGTTTCCCCTGATGCATCTAGTTGCTTTCATGTCACCGCCACATGCATGCATGATGGTCTCTGCATTTGGAAAGAATTGGCACAGTGACTGATGGTGTTGGAACATGCCGTGATTGCAGCTCTTCAAGGAGCTTGACATTGAAGACAGGTTGCAGTGGAAGTGCCACAGCATGATTTTTGCCATGCCAAACATGCCTGGCGAGTTCAGTAGGTTTGACTTCCCAGACATTCCCGCACCTTTCAATGGCCTGTGGGCCATTCTTTCCAACAACCAGATGCTTACATGGAAAGAGAAGATCTTGTTTGGTATTGGCCTGTTGCCTGCGATCATCCAAGGCCAAAGCTACGTTGAGAAGCAAGATCACCTCTCCTGGACCGGCTGGCTTAAGAAGCACCTCATCCCTGACCGTGTGAATGATGAGGTAAGTTAAATAGTGTCATAACGACTCCGCATTCAGCAAGCAACTAAAGCTGGTGCACGTGTGTTAATGAGTTGGAGGGCGGAGTTCTACGCTTGTCATCGTGCTAAGTTAAAGGTCCTGCATGGTACGACTGACTCTGGCTGCATGCAGGTCTTTATCGCAATGGCCAAGGCGCTCAACTTTATTGGGCCAGATGAGCTGTCGTCAACTGTCATTTTGACAGCACTCAACCGCTTCTTGCAGGTAGCTTCCCGTTGTTTGACATGCGCATTTTAGTTGTGCAATTGTTGCCATCACTTGTCTGAACCTTCGCTGGTTTTAGGAACGCCATGGTTCTAAGATGGCTTTCTTGGATGGACCGCCCACCACCCGGCTGTGCGAGCCGATGGTGGAGCACTTCAGTAAGCAGGGTGGCGAGGTATGTTGACTTGAGATGCAACTGCAGTAGAGACTCTGCCCCGATCTCCTTGAATAAGAGAACAAACAGCACGAGTTTGTGCTCTGCAGTTGAAGTTCAACCAAAGGTTGCAGAAGATCTTGCTCAATAGTGATAACTCCGTTGCTGGCTATCAAATGACCAACGGTGAAGTTGTCACCGGCGACTTGTATGTGTCTGCCATGCCCGTTGACCCTCTGAAGCTGCTCATGCCCGAGCCTTGGAGGAACATGGAGTTCTTCAACCGTCTCAATGTGAGTAGTTATTGACAGTTGTCACACTTGCTTACTTTCTCGCTCCAAGCAGTGTGAGGGCCTTTGCCCACTTTATCTGCAGTTTGATATGAGGCAGTGTGCAAATAACAATCTGCTCATGGCTACCTTTCACGATGTGTCACTGACAGGGCCTGGAGGGTGTGCCAGTCATCAACCTGCATCTATGGTTCGATCGCAAGTTGACAACTGTCGACCATCTGCTATTTTCCCGCTCGCCGCTGCTCAGTGTCTACGCAGACATGAGCACCACCTGCAAGGGTTATTTTGACGAGAAGAAGAGCATGTTGGAGTTGGTGTTTGCACCAGCGAAGGACTGGATCGGCAGAAGGTATGCATGCCTACACTCTCTTTGCAAAGCGTGTTACCACTAAGCAAGGGTTGCTATAACAGCTTGCATCGCTGATCTGCAGTGATGAGGACATCATTGAAGCCACTATGGGTGAGCTGGAGAGACTGTTCCCAACGGAGATTAGCAAGGACGGCAGCAAGGCCAAGCTTGTCAAGTACAAGGTGGTGAAGACGCCTCTGTCTGTGTACAAGTCCACAACGGGGCGGCAGGCTTACCGGCCTGGGCAGAAAACTCCCATCTCCAACTTTTACCTTGCCGGTGACTACACCATGCAGAGGTACCTCGCTTCCATGGAAGGTGCCCTGCTCAGTGGCAAGCAGTGTGCGGAGCAGATCGCCTCGCAGGCCGTTGGCAGGCCCTCCAACACGGGTCTCACAGTGGAGCAGTTTCTCTCCATGGCTCGCAGCCAGACCGAGAAGAAGCCTGAGCTGGTCGCTGCTGGAGTTGCCTTCAGCATCCTCGTTGTTGCCGCGGCAGCACAAGCAGGCGTACTCTAGGTAGATAGATAGGTCACGCACATCCCATTGTTTTTGGAGTACAGACTTATTTTGAGTAACTGTATGTATGATATATGGATTACCAGTAGCACGGTATTGTCCATCTTTGCACCTGGTGTTCCCATGGTCAACATCCTTTCTGCTGCTTGTCCATGCAGCAACAGTATGCCAGAGATTTCCTGTTTGACAGGCCGAGAACAGGGCGTTTGACCACAGCCATCGTCATGCAGAGGCGGTTCATTTCCAGGTACACTGCTATTGCTAGCTCCAGTGTACTTTAAACCGCAGTTGTATTGTCTGTGCTCAGGGAACAGTGATGGTAACATGTCCAGTAGCACAGTTGCTTCGCTTGCAGAAACTTGTTGACAGCATTTCGCGCATTAGCTAGCTTACCAGTAGTAAACCAGGTCTCCTGCACCACTGCGAGTATATACCTCCAGCACATGGTTGACAAAGGGATGTGCGTTGCATTTTGTGCCTCTGGTTGTCTGCTCCAGTCACTGATCTGCATTGGAACATAACTGCGTTGCACCCACATGATTGCGCATGGGCACGTATATGGCATGTATGTGACATTTGTGGCATATATGTGGCATGTGTGGCATAGCTCATCAGATAGATGCATAGAATTATTGCATACTTCATGATCTCGCAAGGCAGCTAAAAGCTATAGCTGGTGCACTGTTGCACACTGTCCTTGTGCCAAGATAAACTCTTGGCGTATGCAACGCACTTGATGCGTACGCTGCTTACAAGCCGCATTATCGCATTAGTTGATGGTTCTGACACATTCATCATTGCTACCCCAACACTCTCTTGATTACCTCACAGGTCCTACTCTAGTGGTGCCATCCACCCGTCTTGGACAAGTCAGCATGGCTGTGTGCTGACATATCACCGCAACCAATGTGTCGGCCAGCTTCATTCATAGCGGCATTTGCGAGTAGACGCACAAACACTGCTACTAGGCAGCCACTACAATGTGCAATATATGAACACACAAAACTGAGACTCTTCGTTTTACAAGTAAGACGGTATCACACTCTAGTAATGAGTCTCACACGGGGCTCACTATTTCTTTTCGCCCAACCCGAGGTACTTGAACAAACCGTAGGCGACTGACCCAGTGAAGAACGCACCGATCGTTGGCGTGAACCGGTTGTACACATTCGCTAGGATCCAGTCATCAACCGACTCTGGCAAAAACCCTGCGCACACCACCAGTCTGGTGCCAACTACTGGCTTGCAGTGGCAATGCATAGTTTCAAGCACCTCTTGCAGATGGCGTGCACAAACCAGCACTTACCTGCAGTTGCAAGCGCGAGCCCTTCGGCAATGATCAGGAAGAACAAGAAACCCAGGAACAAAACGAGCCCTTGTTCAACCTGTGAACGCGTGACAGGCACCAAAGCCAGTCAGTAAGGCTGACTTTGTTGGCTTACTGGTGTCATGCATATGTAATGCAACTCACCTTGGCAGCAATGGAGTTTGGATCCTCTGTGGCCAACAAGGGCGCTTCTGGTCGAACCCGCCTGCTGCTGCTACTATCCGGTGAACTACTGCTAGCGCCTGCTGCCTGTCCGAAGCACACGTGCGTGTTAAGTCTTGATGCAATGACTATAGTGGGTTTTGTTCTCATGACACTCCGCGCGTGTAGACACCACCATTGCGTGCACTATGTGGGCTGCATCTCAGTACTGATTCACATTGCTGCGCATGACAGTGAGTAACAATATGGCAAGCCTTGCATGCATGTGCCTTGACTGCAACGTACAATTGAAGGTGAAATTAAGGCTGGAGCAAAATTTTCAGACGGAGAAGAGGCAATGTTGCCTTAAGGGGTGAGGGCAACCGCGCCAAACAGCAAGCTAGCGACATGTACGCCTCTGACAATGCACTACAACAAGCGGGCGGAAAGAGCAAACATGCAGGCAAGCAAGCATGGTCACGATCCTGAAACAACTGACCTTCTTGGGCGGTGACGGAGTCTTTACAGGGCCGAAGCCTTTGGGCCTGTCGGCGCCAGAGGCAGCGTCCGCAGCAGCGTCCTCCTCCGCTGAAGCTGAAATAACCAGCAGCAGCCGCCCCCTCCCGCTTCTCCTTGATCTCTCCCCTCTGCCTCCAAGCCCCGCCCTAATGCCGCTCCCACCGGCAAGCACCCCCGCCCCCCTTGCCACTGGCCTCCTGCTCAAGCAACTCGGCGACGGCGACGGCGACGGCGACGGCGAAGGCGACGAGCAAGCGGATGGGACCGCCACCGCCACCGCCACCGCCACCGCCACCGCCGCCGCCATGACCACAGTGTCCACAGTGTCCACACTGCTGTTGTCGGCGTCATTGTGCAGCAGCCTAAACCCTAGGCGGCGGTGGCGGAGCTGGAGGAGGAGGTGGTGGTGTAGGAGGAGGAGTAGAAGGAAGTGGTGGTGGTGGTGCTGCTGCTGGGGGACGGTGTAGATTGACGTCCATGTCGTCCGGGGCGACCGGGTCGGCTAAGACCCCGGCGGAGTTTCTGAAAGCCATCAGAGGCAACCCTGTGGTGGTGAAGCTGAATTCTGGAGTTGACTACAGGGGTGAGTGCTTGTAGTCCTCGTTTCTCCTTGCTTTCCTTCCACTTCAACTTAAGCAAGGCTGCACGTTTTTGGAGTGTTGGAGTGGTCGTGAGCACCTCATAAAGCGGATTACATGCTTGTGTCTACAGCCGCTAACGAAGTGCCAATGTATAGCGTACCCTAGCATAGCAAGTGCTGTGGTCATTGCTGAATGCAATGCCTTGCAATGCACAGGCGTGCTGGCGTGTTTAGACGGGTACATGAACATAGCGATGGAGCAGACAGAGGAGTATGTCGACGGGCAGCTGAAGAACAAGTACGGCGACGCCTTCATCCGTGGCAACAACGGTGCGCACACGTGGTCTCATTCAGTATAAAGCATGCTTTCACATCTTGCTTCTGCTCTGCTAAGTTGTGCTTTGTTTTGCTTTGCTTTGCTTGGCTGTGCTTGCTGGCTAATCATGTCTCAGCTGATGCTATTGATGTGTATCGGTTGACAACATGGTGTGCATAGCGAGTGATCATTGGGTGTTGTTCCCACATCATTGAAGCTTACAGCAACTCCTGCGTGCTTGTGCGCAGTGTTGTACATCAGCACAGTGAAGCATCAAAGGAGCTAAGCTTTCTGGAACGAGTAGCGATATGATAAACTGGAGGCCGCCACCGCAAGTACGCGCAAATTGACACGTAACTTCAGGAAATGTGTGGCTTGCTGTGTCATCAAACTCAAAAGCAACAAACTATATAATGCAACATGACGCAGTAGAACGGGCTTCATGCAGTTGTGCTCTGATATTTGATGTCATAATGTTACCCAGAGCGCCCACTCTTCCGAAGTGTTAGGGTGAACAATGGATATCCAGGTACCAAGCGTAACTTGATGCGAGCTGGAAGCAAACAGAGAGGAGAAGATTAAGAGAGACACAGCCAAAGACTGCACATCATGTGACGCTGTAATGTGATGAAACGCCAGCTGTTGCCAGGTCCGTGGTGAGCAATGTCATTGCACAAGGAGACGACGACACAACCATGACACATGCGATAACAACATTATTATGTGCTGTTGCAAGTTTGGGTATAAATCGTTTTCCACATGCAACATTCGTCATTGCCATTAGAGTATGATGAGCCACAAGCATGCAATGCACTCGTGTTTGACGGACATGGAAACTCCCCTTCTTTCAATAATGTTGTACAAAAGTCAGGTACAACCGCAGGATAGGCTTGTTCTTCTTGCCCGTCATTATGCACAAGGACAGAAACAGTAACTGTCGTTGCACACGCAGAGCAGTCAGGACATGTATTGCCACATTACCAGTGGAAATCAGAGCAGCTTCTGACCTTGTCCCTTGCAAGCAGGCTTGGTGGCCTTGTCGGACAATTCAAAAGCTCTCTAGACCCTGATGCACTACTTGTCCTTTATTTCAACGAAGGGCGCCTGGCCATTGTGACAAGTCTTACCACAATAACAGCACACCAATTTATCCAGACACCACATTCTATTTTGCAGCATATCCACAAAATGAATTTTAAAAGTGCGGGTTATGACAGCATCAGTGCCACTCATGACTGGGTGTGTCATGCACTTACTGACAACCTGATCCTTGTTACTCAGACCAGCATGCATGTTGAGTGTCAAACCTCCTTCTGGAGCACTGTACGCAAACAGCAATGTCTGCCTGGCACCCACTCAGCGGCAGCAAACCGCAACAATGGTTTGAAAAACTCTACCTAACAGTACCATAAGCTGCTCCATAAAACAAGCTACACCTACGAACCATAACAATCACTACACATCCACGTTTGCATCGCCTGGCGTGTCGACAGGCTTTTTCACTCAGCACCCACGCAGGCTTCCGTTAGCAGGGGGCCAAGCAAGCAGAGCAACATGTTTCTGCCTCAAATGCTTGGTTGATGAGTGGACACACCATGCGCGCCCTACCACATCTCGTCATCACCGACCTTCTTCCAACCGCCGGAGCCACTCCTCGACTTGGGAGGCGTCCGGTCGGGGTACCCGCGGTCTTGTCTGCCTGCGATGCGGGTGGTGTCTCTGGGCTGAATTGAGGCGCTGTAGCCTCTCCTGTCGCCTGCCCCACCGCCGCCACCATAACCAAACCGCTCACCGTAGCCGCCGCTGCGCTCCCTTGAGGGGGCAGGAGAGTACGCGCGGTCTGAGTAGCCACCACCACCGCCCCGACCGCCCCCGCGGCCTCCCCCATAACCCCTGTCCCTGCCGCCGTCCCTGCGGCCGCCATCCCTGTCGCCCGTGCGGATGCGCATTCGTGAGCTGCTTCCCGGCTCGTCCAGCAGGCGCGGCAGCGTCTTAGGGACGTCAAACTGATGCTTCTCGTTGCTGCTAGCGAGGATCTGCAAGAAACAGGCAATGTGTGAGCCATGTGCCTCACGCGCTGCACCCAACATTGCACACCGTGTGCTGACAGGTTGTCGTCCAACAACAGCACACACTCACCTGATCCACATATATTTTGGGCACGTCAAAGACTGCGCCCTCAGGCTCCCTCTCGCCAAACAACTTGATCTTGCCTATCCGCTCAGCGCCGTCGGGAACATACCTTGCAACCATGAGCATGACAGACCTGCAAGGGAACGCCAATCAGTAACCAACACACCATAACATGTTACTGAGTGCATCCTGTAGACATGCTGGCACAGACTTTACCTGGGTGTCAACGCCAGTCCACCGAAGCTACGACCGGTCTTGCTTGCACGCTCCACTACCCTGATGGTAACCATGCCTTCCTCGCATGAGAGCAACGACCGAGGCTGCGGCGGCTCCTTGAAACCGCTAAGGTATGCCAAGGCCGCAGCGAGCGCAGTCTCTGCACCCTGCTGCTCCACCAACCGAGCAGCAGCGGGCAGGAAATACTCATGCAAAGATGGATTCACCTGCCCAAGTGGTTGCCAAGCTTAGCATCATCTGTAGCATGTTTGAACATCAACCATGTGTTGTAAGCCCATCAACTCAACTGACCTTGCCAAGCATATCCACAGCCTGATCCGCAGCAGCTGCCAGCACATCTGAAGGCTGCGGCGCTGAGAGCCTCTCAAACTTGACACCTGCTGCCTTTTCAAGCTCCCTGATGGTACCCGCCTGGCAAAGACAATCATTGACATTATTCACAACAAACTAACGACAGACCGCTGTTGCCGACAAGAACAAACCAAAGACACGACACTCTAGACACCGCAAAGAATTACCTCCTTATCTGAGTGAAGTGCGATGGCAATGCCCTGCTTGCCAGCGCGGCCTGTGCGGCCTGACCGATGCAAGAAGCTCTCTGTCTGGTCCGGCAATTCGTAATGCACCACCAAGTCTACATCAGAGATATCCAACCCGCGAGACGCAACATCCGTGGCAACCAGGACACTGAACCGGTTCTGCACCCCAACACAAAAGCAATGAGGAGATTGGCCACATAGATGATATGTGCCTCAAAGGTTAATGTTTGCAGGTCAACTAAAACAATGGTTAAGCAGGTCAACGTCATCATTCGCACCAAACCATACCTGAACCATGCCAGTGCCGCGCATATGGGTTATGCGCTTGATGCAACACAAACACACTTGCTACACAAACATAGTGCGTGCATACCTCACGGAATCCGGCAAGAGTTTTTTCTCGTTGCGTCTGCGTGATATCTCCATGAAGTGCTTCGCAGCCCACAGACTTGGACAAAGCGACTGAAAGGTCATCAACCTCGCGCTTGGTCTGGGCAAAAACAATGGTCTTCGCACCGCGGCCATACACAGTAATCAGGTCCAGGAGCAATGACCGGCGTCCTTGCCACGTACTTTTGATGGCAATCAACCTGACACCCTCTGCAACCTTGATTTCCTGGTTGCCAACCTACAAACCAGTCCACATGTAAACAACACATGCAATGTGAGCCAGATGCAAGTGCAACTTGTGAGCTTGCATCGCATGCCCATCAGAGCTGATCTGGGCATACAACAGAGCTGAAGCAGAAAACACATACCAGGTCAATGTTCACAGGTTTCTTTAAGTACTTGCGAGCCAATCTTTGCACCCATGTAGGCATGGTTGCAGAGAACAACATGGTCTGCCTTTCATTGGGGACAGACTCAAGAATCTTTTCAACATCTTCTTCAAAGCCGACTGCGAGCATCTGATCTGCCTCATCCAGGATGACGAAGCCAATCTGCATGCATGCAGTATAAGCAAGCAGCCTTTGGTGTTCATGTCAAGACCATACAACTGAATTGCTCACCTCACTAAGATCTAACCACTTGCGCTCCATCAGATCCATGATACGTCCAGGGGTGCCGACCACAACATCAACACCTTTGTTGAGTTGTTGTTCCTGTCAGAGCAGCAGGTAAGCACAGCAGATAGAACGCACAGCTGTGACTAAAAACAGTTGGGTGGCAGTTTACAGGAATGTCCACTAGCTAACAGGAATGTGCGCAGCGTACCTGCCCACGGATGGACACACCGCCATATACACAAGCAGTAGATAGAGATGGCGCTGTCTCATTCAGCTCTCGCTCTACTTGCTTGGCAAGCTCGCGAGTTGGAGCAAGCACCAAGCATTTCGGATTCCTTCCTCTGAAGCCACGCCCAGTCAATACGTAATGCAATTGCCAATGCGGATAGAGCACACATAACGGCATGTTCACCGTACCTGCCACCCAGTGTTCCCTCATCCTTCATGTGCATGAGTTGCTGTATGACAGGAATGCCAAAAGCAAGTGTCTTCCCTGTGCCCGTGCGAGCACGAGCTATCAAGTCGTTCCCAGCAAGTGCAGGCTGCATGACAGCTACCTGCAGGGGCAATTGACTTGTCAGGCGCTGAAATTTTTGAGACAAGCAAGTGGCAAGTACTGCATGATAACTGAGCTCATGCAGCACATACTTGCACTGGGAACAGTGATTGAATCCCGCGCTTTCTCAAGGCAGTAGTAATGGCTGAATGGAGCCCAAAATTGGAAACGTCGTGCTCATGTGGAGCGTCGGCGGCATCCTCAGCTTCGGAGGACTGTCAACAAACGAGCCGAAGCCTTGAGCACACCGATATCAATTGCATTGCATTGAAAATACAAAAACTCGAGTGTTTGTAAGGAGCATGTGATTGGTAATTGAAGCAAGCTGCAAGCCACTGAGTACGAAAGCAATTGTACCTGAGGAGAGTCTTCGCTGTCATCCAAACTCATGGCAGCAGCTTGCTCAAGGCGGTAGCGGAGCTCCTCAGGGTCTTCAATGGCAGCGGCAGCATCCGCGTGCACAGAGCGGGCGAGGACGGCAGCTGGTCCCTTGAAGCTGAGGCGGTGGGAGACCGACACGCCATGGGCGGCAGAGCGACGGGCGAGAGGGAGGGGCAGGGGACGACCAGCAATAGAGCCTCGAAGAACACTCGCGACACCTCGGGGAGCCACCACCTCTGCCGCAACAGCGGCGGAGGCTACCGCCCTGGCTGCCGCTGTCGCCGCCATTGACGCCATGACGGTGACCACACGGCGCCCTGAACTCCCGGCGACTGACGACGCCACGATTGACAACCACCCACCGCACCCCTACCTCAACAATCACAACCCCGCCGCCGCTCACAACGCCGCCGCCGTGCAACCTGAACCCGCCGCCGCCGCCGCCGCCGCCGCTTGCACTAACGTTAGCACGTTGCTGTTGATGCATGCCCCTTGGCTACGTCAGGCTTCCAGCTGCCAACTCGGCTGGGAAGCCAAAGCTAGCCACCTCGCCTCAGAAGCGGCCTTACCAGCCTCCGTCACTCAAACCGTCAACGTGTTAACCGCCGACCTGGTTTCAAGAGCTGCATTGCAGTTCAGACTGTCTTTCCCAGGCCTGAACCAGGTTTTGTGTCGCATTCTGCTTGACGTTCAACAGTTAAACTTCAAATGGCGTCCCTGGTTAGGTATTGACTGTTACTAACCGGGTAGCCGGGTCTTAGCGCGAGCCGCGGTGTACCGGCGCGGCAAAAAGGTGTGTAAAGGGGGCCAAAACGGCTGGCGCTGGCCGGCGCTCGTCGCGTGACAAGCAGCTGAAACGTAAGTATCTAACCGGACAAGTCCGTCGAAATTAAATCACGAGCGTAGGCAGCCACGTCGGCAGCCGAGTGACGGTCTGTAAAGGGTGGGCACAACAAGTGCCCACCCTGCGCACAGGCGCACAAGAGCAAAAGAGCACAAGCGTCAAATTAGGGTTCCCAACCAACTCATGCGTCATGTGACTTGTATGTGTATGCTTACACGCGTGGAAGCTTGGAGCTCTGAGCTTGCGTCAAACCAGGGGCTTGTTGACGCAAAGCTGCTTGCTGCTGCTGAAACTGGATGAAGCATTTGCAGTGTCGAATTTGAAGGCAGGGGCCAACCTGTGCAGTGCCGCCCTGTGCTGCTTTTTGGAACTGTAAGCTTTGCACTGTAAGCTTCAACTTGAATTTGCAGCTTGCGCTGTTGATAGTAGGCTTGTAAGATATAAGCTGGAATGTACGCTCCCCAAACTTGTGTCACCACTCGCTTGCTTGCTTGCTTTACAGAATCCAAATCATCATGCGAGCCTTAGCTGGTCACATTCTGGTTCACACTGCGTTGGTCATAAACTAGCTGTTGCCTGGCTAGTGCGAATTGTGGTGCCAGAGGTGGGCTGTTGATTGGCACTAGCACAGTCTTTTGGATACGCTGAGTGACACGCGCAATGTACGCGCAGGTGCTGTTGTTGTGAGCTGGTGTGAGCTTCCAGCAAGCTGCAAATGAGGGACGGTGACTCGGACTTCGAGTTTGGAGATGAGGTGTACTGTGCAGTTGCACATTGATTGATTGTATATTGTCTTACATTCAACAGTATAGGTGGTTGGTATTTTGCTTGACACAGTAGTGAGATGGGAAGTCGCTGACAGCTCATTCTTGGCAGTACTCTGATGGCGACAGCCTTAGCCCACCGCCGCACTCAGGGCCCTCTGCAACTCAGGTAACTTACTATGTGACCCGCAATGCATTGCTTCGCTGGTTTCATCGGGTGTTCTGACGTTTGCACTGCACAATTATCGCGATTGAGCTAGCACATGGGTCCTTACAGCAAACTGACATTTTCCTCTTTCCTGCTATATTGCTGTTGCATGTGCAAATCTGCATTGCCAAGTCATACACTCACTCATGGATGGATCAAGTGGGTGGATATCAACATTCATGCTGATACGGTTTGTCGCATTAGGCCCGAGTTGTGAAGAACCAGCCACATGATGAGGAGATTCCCCTCACCGATGATGATGATGACGACGTGGACGATGACCACCTCGGCGCAGCAGCAGACCGCAGGCACAGAGGTATGCTTATCGACCCTCATGACAGGAACCCTGCTGCAGTGTGGACTCATCCCAGACCACAACACCACGAAATGGTTGACAGGCGACTCGCCTCCTCCTCATCACGGAATGTCTGATCCGGACGACACAGACTATGATGACAACAGCATGGAGATACCTGGACCACCACAGGTATTGTAATGGGCAGAACTCATGTTCGCTGCACATCGACCTTACCATTGCGTTTGCACAACACTGCTTTCCACAATATTTTTCCAAGTACTGAAATGACATGCTTGTCTTTGTAGCCTGCAGTGCAAACGTATAGCAGAGAACCTCCAAAGCGGCCTCCCAGGTACTCTTGGCAAGTTTCTGTTGATTGCAATGCTTCTGTGCCATGGCACGAATAGCGTCTATAAGGTTTTGTTTGCTTTGTAGCAGCGCAGGGGCTGCTGGTGGAGGTGTTGCCCGGGAGCCCAGCGCTGTCAGCATGCAGCTTCAACAGCAAGCCAAGGGTGGCAGTGGCGGAAGCAGTGACGATGGCAGAGGGGATGCCGGCGGCAGCGGCAGTGGGGCCAGAAGTTACAATGCTGCAGATTTTGAGCATCTGCAGGTAATGACTGTTTGCTGATGCTAAGTGCTTCCGCACAAGCCTTCACAAGCTGTTATACATACGCAGAGACACACACACGCATATGCAGGCGTACTCACGCGCATACACACATGCTGTGCCTTGCAAACAGGTGTCTGATGAGGTTCGGGAGGTATTTGCTCTCATAGGACGGTACCGGCCCCGGCCGCTGGAGCTGGAACCCCGACTGAAGCCGTTCATCCCAGACTATGTGCCAGCTGTCGGGGACGTAGACCCGTTTCTGAAGCCCCCCAGGCCAGATGGCAAGCAGGACTTCCTTGGCCTTAAGGTGTTGGACGAGCCCGCTGCACGACAAAGCGATCCCGCAGTTCTGCAGCTCCAACTGAGGGCCGTCTCAAAGCAATCCAACATGCAGCCAGTCACAGTAAGTGCAGCTGAGACACATATGTACTGGTGCTTCTTCGCTTCACTCTCACACTTGTGTTCATTGTATAGGTACCGTCCATTGAAAATGCTGAGCGCAACCCGCGCAAGATTGCTGATTGGATAGCCAGCATTGGAGAGCTGCACCGGTCTCACCCGCCACCTCAAGCGCGATACAAGAAGCCGTTTCCAGATATTGAGCAGCTCATGCAGGTGCAAGCCATGTGAAAACAGGCTGTTTTGTGGATGGAATGGGTATGTAGCTATGTCACTCATGAGCGCGTATTCCATTGGTAGGAATGGCCACCAGAAATGGAGGACCTTCTATCCACAGTGCGGTTGCCAACTGCCGACTTGAGCTTAGACACCGAAGCATTTGCCAAAATTGTTTGTACTATACTCGACATCCCCGTGTACAGCAACCTGGTGGACTCGCTGCACGTGCTCTTCTCCCTGTACGTAGAGTTCAAAAGCAACCCACACTTTGCCATGGCAGGCGGCTTTTGAATGTTACGAGTAACGAGAAGCCCACAAGGCTGCTCCAAGTGCATGAACACACATCAAGTGACTGGCAGGGCAGCAGCATAATTGCTAGACCTTCACTCTAGGGTTCTGGCGACCTGTCAGGCGGCACTGTTCTTGGCAATACAGCACACCTTCACCTCTTGTGTAATCACGAACTTCATGCAGACCAGGTAGGCAACCTCGTGTGTGACGCACAGCAGGCGCAGGTGATGGGGCTGCATCTCAACAGTACTTGATCCAAAGCGACAAAGGCGAATCACAAACCGTTGGAAGTGTACATACAATGTGGTGTATGAAGGCACATGCAATGGCGAGGCGCTGTGCTTTGGCGTTTCATTACAAGTGGCGCGTGTTGCTGAGGGGCCCACACTACAGACGTTGATTGCTAACTGCTATGAACAACACTAACTTGCCCGTGCTGCCCCACCGAGCCCCAACCTAGCCTCCACCCCGCTCTCGTCCCATTCACTGCTCTATGCTACTGCTCTCTGTCATGGTTTGCGTCAGTCAATTGCCAGTGTAGAAAATATGCAATGCTGTGCATGTGACTCACCATTGCACGGCCCTTGCAACATTCGCCAGCACAAGCACAGTCCAACATGGCAGCGACTTATTTCACCACCGGGCTGCCTATACAACCTAGGTAGCTAGCTTCGCTATTGCCCTTACCCCGTTGGTCAACATGCATGCATCATCAACTGCGACACCGCCAGTAGCATCAGCCTTGCACCCACGGATGTCAACGATCACCACGACCAGCAGACCAGGCTCCCCTCGCCACCGCTCTCCCACACCGCCACCACCGCCAGTGCTGCTGTTGCGGCTGCCGACTGAATGCTTAGGGTTTCGTCAGTTGTACCACTCACACGCACGGTGGCATGCACGGCTCAAACTCCCTGCATGGATGCGTTCATGTGTCCCTGACTGGTAGTGGTCATAAGTATACAGGATATGTGAAGTGCTGTGTGGCGCACGCATGCAAATCAATGCACACAACCGCACTACATCATCATCTCTATGCAAGGGTCCTTGCCTATGCAATGATCATGCAAGCAGTATGATTAGCACACAGCATGCATGCAATCGCTGTCATCAAGTAGTTCACCACCGGGCTGACCTACTCTACCTTCACTACCGCTGCTACTAAAACCACCACGCCATTAGACATGCAAGCATACGGTATCATAGGCATGCATAGAAAACATACGTAGCGGGCAAACCAACTAAGGCAAGTCAAGCAAATAAGACACAAACTAGCCAGGGGTTATAGCTCACCAACGGTACTATACAACCCTTCTACCTCCGTGAATGCGTAGCATGCGTATACTCAAAAACTACCTGCACCACGTGCAGCTGTACTGGGTAGCAGATGGGCATGCTTGCTTGGACATCTTACGCTAGCAGTCCAGCCATTAAGAGCAAGCAGTCGCAAGCAACTACTGTACAAAAGAAGCGATATCTACAACATCGTCTGGATACCTGGCATTGTTTTGTTCCCCTTGTTGTGCAACTTGCAGTTAGTCTCGCTTAATGATAAATGATGCCTGGCCTGTACAGTGTAGTCTAGCAAAAACGCGAACCTGCGCAAACCATGCAGACACCAACCTATGACTGCCAGTCTACGACAGCTCCTTCAGGAAATCCTCGTTGTCAACAAACACCTGGTGCATGACATATGTCAGAGATGTTGCTTGTAAAGACCACTTGTATACGTAAAGACAGCCAAAATTCTGTGACAGTGACCAGCTATGCACTCACAACTGCTGTGCTGCTACGCACTCTGGATCGCTGTCTTTACTGAATCAATATGTGAGTGAACCATCTGATACGCTAATGCAAATTTGACTTGAGATTGACATACCAAGCCCCCCCTCCCCCCCAACCCCACCTCACCCACCCACCCACCACCACCCCACACACATCGCCAAAGACATGCAAGCACACAACTTGTCCCAGACACTCACCGTCTTCCAGCCATCGGGGTCAACGACAGCGGTGATCTTGGTGCCGAGCCCGGGCAATGGTCCGGCCTCTCGGATGACTTTGCCCATTCCGGACGCCTTCACTGCCTCCGCTGTCTTGTACACGTCCTGAGTCGACAATGCTATCTGCACCCACACACAGCATGTAAAGATGAGTCTTTGAAGAGGCGCAACCCACGGGCAAACACACACGTCTGAAATGTAGCTTTGCATATGCACTTTAGTATGCAAGTTGGACTGCTATATTCAGCACTTTGCTCAGACAAATAACGACTATATGCGTATGGCAGTCAGCCATATGAGTGGCAGGCAAGGCAAGTGACTGTTGTACTCACCTGCGCATAAGCCGTGCCCTTGGTGTACTCAGTTACACCGTAGTTGTATGTGAGTTCGAGCACGGTGTTCTCCTTTTCGGGACCGTATCCCAGCATGGCTATGGTGTACTGTACCACGCCACAAACAGAGTTACACAACCTGTATGAGGCCAAGCCACAGGGGAGGCAATGACCAACACACCTTGTACTCAGGCACATCCCTCGTGCGCAAGAGCTGCATACCAAAAACCTGTGCACAACAATTCACGACACCCACAATAGTCAGTTGCTTGTAAAGGAAGGAATAGCAGAGATGTGTCTAAAGACTGAGGACAACAACAACGTAGCGTCAGCGTAGCCACCTTTGTGTAAAAGTCGATTGACCGCTCCAAGTCCCCAACCCTCAGCATGACTTGGCAAAGGGGTTCGGGAGTTGATGGCCTTTGGAGCAGCTCAAACTGGTAGCCGGTTGGATCCTGACTCAACAACACAAGAAGCTCAGTGCCCATGTAATGCATGCATGCATGCATGCGCTAAGGCTGGGGATACTCAAAGCTACTCGAACCCAACCTCTACGAATGCGATGACTGTCTGGCCGCCCTTCACGGGTCCCGGCTCGCGCTTCACTTTGCCAATGCCGGTTGCTCGAACCTTCTCGACAAGGGCAGCAACCTGAAAACATCCAGTATGCCTTGGGTTGACACTGTCTCACATGCGTACATACATGCATGCTCCCGGAAACAACTTCTGGGAGAGGAATTTGCACACACGTCATCCATAACTTGATGTGTATACATGTATGCCACACTCGACCAGATATCCCGCACAGTTACCATACACATACACCAAAACCACTTGTGGGGTGCAGCGTACCACTCACTAGGCGAAATGCAAGCAAAGGCCTTACGTCAGGGGTGGCGATGCCGAAGTGACCGAATCCGGTGCCAATGTCGTACGAGTCCACATCATAGTTTTTGGTCAACTCGACCGCAAAGTTTTCCCGCTCGTCTCCGTATGCATAGAAGGCATTGCTGCATGCGGCGGGGATAACTCCATGCATACATGCAAGAGGCACTGGGCTGAGAGTCACATGCTGTGCACTTCTACTTACATGTACTTCTCGTCGGCGATGTCGCGGTACCGCGTCTGCTTCATGCCCAGCGCTTCATAGAACTTGCCAGTCTTCTCCAAGTCACCAACCTGCGACAGTCACGAGCGTGCAACCCAGAGATGTGCAGTAAGCACACTTATAACCAATCAGCCAAAGCACGCTACAATGCACGCATGCATGCTTGACTGCAAGCCTCAATGCTATGCACTGAAGACATGTACTGACAAAGAACAATGACAAAGAACAATTGCCAGGGCGTGTGTGCAACAAGCATGCATGCGTGCATGTTTGACTGAATGAAGCTGATAGTGTGCTCTCAACCTGCAATGCACTTGACAAAACTACGCTTCTCTTGTTATCTTGTTAGCTTACAAGTCTGCTGTTGTTGCACGCAATGCTTCAAACAAGGCACATTGCGCAACCAACACCTCCATGATCACCCGACCGCATAATGTTGCTCACCCTGTACACAACGTGCAGGAACCGGCGCGTGTCCTGCTTCGGCCAGTCGGCGATGGCAGTGTCCATGTCGCTGGCGCTGGAGGCCAGGACCACCTGCTGCTGGCCGGCCCTGATCACGGCGGGCGGCAGGCGCGCGGCGGCGAAGCCACGGGCGGCGCTGCGTGGCAGGCTACGGCGGGGGCCGAGCGCAAGGCCTCCGCAGGCCCTCTGAGATGACGATGACAGCCGCAACGGCGACGCTGCCGACCACACCGCCGACGCTACCAACGCCGCTGCCATTACTGCTGCCGTCAACGCAACCCTTAATACAAGGCAATGCAAGGAGCACTCCACCTCTGAGCAAGCAGCAACGAATAATGCCACTGAGCAACACCAAGGCGTTAGAAGACAGCCTTACCAACTTGGCAGCAATGCACACACCCCCTCCTCCTGCTCCTCCTGCTCCGCTGCCTCCGCCGCTTGCAGGACGGGCGCAGACTGTGCCACGTGGAAAGGTGGGATTTGTCCTGTGTTCGTTAGCAGCAGCTGTGACAGAGATCTGGCGGGAATGCTTGTAGGCAGCCTAGAGGAAGATTCCTCCCGCGCTTTACAGTCTACCCTCGCTATAAAAGTACACTGCTTTTGAATCTGATCATTCTTACAATTCATAAAGGCATATACAGTATAGCGAGGTAATGCGTCATGATGTATCGTATTCTAACTCAGCATACCGTCAACTTTTATAAGCAATTGCCATCACTGTAACTCATTTGCTGCGTAGTCATTACGTATACATATATATATATATATATATTACAAACACCGTATCCACTAAATTCGCTAAATTGAAACTAAGCTGGTTTATTCAACCTATATGCGTACACTCAACTTCATCTATATCTTCATACATACATCACGTGAATATTCTGTACACTATGGCATCATTGAATGTACTACCAAAAAACCTTTTTGCAGGGAAAGGGAGGGGGGGGGGGGGGGGGGG
>RHPI01000003.1:461770-474013 GCA_009103225.1 Chlorokybus atmophyticus
GGGAGGGGGGGGGGGGGGTCGACTTGTTGGAAAGCTACTTGAAAAAGCAGCAACCGTTTTGCAACATAAATACCTGTAGAGGCATCTCAATGACCCAAGAACGATTTTGTGCATTGCAGAGTTTTGCACGAACTCAGCGAGCGATCTGGGGCAAAGGACACAACAGTACATAGGTAGGAGGGGTCATAATACTTCAGGGTTGACTACTACAAAGTCCCAAAACCAAGTGGGATACACATACGGGATAATAGATAGGCAGTTATAGCTAGGTAGGGTTTGCTTTTTGTAACCGGCCAAGCTAGTGTGCCCCACGAGAAAACCACGTATGGTGCAGATCAGACCTTTGTTGCGGGCTGTGCTGCACCAGACTCCAACATATTCCTACAGCATCAAACTGTACAGCACTGCACTCAGTACAATAAGCCCCGTTGCCCCCCACAACCACAAAATCAATGTTAACTGTCGACCATCTCATCTTGCAGCTCTGATGGCGCCATCATTCCCGGGATACTGCGCATGCGTTGTCTCTCCGCTTCCGCCTTTGCTGCCGCCTCTTCCGCGTACAACTCCGCATTGTCCTGTTGATCAAACATTAGTTGCAAACCACCATGCCTGTGCCAAAGGCAAGCATGGCCTTTCTACTGATGACAACTATAGACGCACCTGAGACGCAAAAACTTTGGTATTGACAAGGAAGTCTCGTAGATGGTTCTTGAAGGCAGCAAGATCTGCTTTAAGCTCAAACAACCCGTCTACGAATGTTGTCACCTGCCATGATGTTAATGAGTGAATTGTGTTTGCATGTTGACCGGCGGAAAGCAAACATCCAATCATGCACAGGGCAGATACCTGCACAGGCGTCATGTTTGGGAAGGATGTTGCCAGCAACTGTTTGGTCCTCTCGCTGATGAAGGCAGAATTGCTGGGGTAAGCCGTCGGGCCCAGAGTAGCAACATCCCACAACGGAGCTGTGATGGCACCAGAGTCAACCTGGATGCACACAGCAGAATCGCATTAGCACGAGACAAGTGCAGGATGCGTTCAACAGTAGTCTAAAGGATGTCGTGTGAGACCAAAGAGAGCATCAACACGAGGCATTTATTCCTACCACTGTGAAAAGATGCTGCAGAATGAGCGCATGCAGCTTGAAACCGGGTTTATGGAAAGTATCGGTAAGCACTGCAAATATCTCCTGCTCTAGGGTGAGAAAGTAGGTTTGGTAAAACTGCGTGCCCATGTTGGAGTTCTGGAAAGAGCCCAACATTTCCAACAGCAAATTCAACCCTGTTTCCGCAACATTGCGCTCTGTGTGGCGGACAGCCCAGATGATGGAGTCGATAACAAGCTGCGACACGACGAGGTAAGTACTGCAGTAAAGCAAGAGCTGCAGTCAAAAAGACACAGGACTGTCGGGTATAGGTGGGTCTGATTTTTGGGGGTTGTTTGTGTGTGTGTTGTGGAAGAGGCGGGGGTAAAAACTTGCTATTGACCTTCAAGTGTGCAGGCGGCAGCTGGAATAGGCATTGAAAGCAGTGGTTGGTAATCGCACGCAGAAGTGAGAAAAACCGCAGCCGATGTTCAGGGTAGTCCTCGAAATTAACCGTGATCATCTGCAGCGTGCATTCAAACACCGCCTCAAAAATCCTTGGCACCTCATCCACCATTGCCGCCTTCAACCTAAACACGTATCATATGGTCACAAAGGTGGATGCACCACACCACATTTGCAAGGAAAACAACAAATCTGACCTGTTGATGATGGTGGCAAATAATGATAGCACTTCTGCGTCGCGAGCATCAGGCACATTGCGCGCATAATCCCCAAGAATGGGGTCCAGCATAGCAGGAACAAACTGTTTGGCGACCATATCTGTATCTTCACATTTATCTACGAAGTTCTCAACAAGCCGGAGCACCTGCACAGGCTCAGTCAGTCCCTCGATCATATGTGCTGTCGCATGCCCCTGCAGCGTCACGTACGTGCTTCTTGACAGACCGCAACAGCTTTACGAGGGCCGTCCGACTGGCGTATGGGCCGCCAGTGGCAATCTGTGAAGATATCAACTCGCTGTACACGCGGTAAATATTGAGCATGTCCAAGAAGATCAGAGATATCTGGGTGACGAAGGGCTGTCCTAATGAGGTGCACACGGACACGTTTTGCTGCAGGATGTTGGCAACATTACGGATGACATCTGGGGTTTTCAGCACTTCCAGATTGGTCCTGGCTTGTGCAATGACCTGTTGCCATTGCGAGTTGGGCAACTCCATCAACTTGGTCAGATACTCGTCTCGACGCTGGGGGTCTCCTTCGGCCTGCATAAGGAAACACAATGCACAAGAGTCTCCTCACAGTGTGATGTGTGATTGTACGCAATTTGTTTTTTTTAATTTTAACCCGCTAAAACAAGAAGGAATAAGCTGACCTGCACCATCATTGCAACAGCTTCATAGAAGACGTGTATTTGATGCGACTCCAGATCAGCTATAATAGCTGGCAGAATTCGCAGTAGCTCACAGACAAACGGCTCACTTTCCTGCACCTGACCGAGGACAGTGTTCTTAAGACTGCCATTTGACACAGCAATAATGCACCCCATGCATTGCACAAAGGGCACGTGCCTGCGGTATGACAAACTTCCTTTTGCACTTCTGCGCAATCTTCAGGAAGGTGTCACATGCCATGTCTTGCACTCCAGGGTGCAGCTCGTGCATAAACTCGAACAGCTTGTTCACCACCGTCTTCAAGAACTTCCAATGTGCACGCAGGAATCGCGGGTACTGACCAACAACATACCTGCACAAAAGAAGCTGAATGTTGTAGCGCACTTGTACGATGCGCACAGAACGCGAGACTTTGATCAGGTCATTACGTACATGATGTTTGAAGCTATCACTGCTTTATGGTCTTTGCCACGGGTGATCTCGCAAAGGTTGAGCAGATCTCGGATAACAGTAACCAGAAAGCGGTTCTCCTGGTCCTCAGCCATAGAGCCGGATATAGAGCCGATGGCCCAACAAAGGGTGTTCAGGTTGTTCCAGCTCCACTCTCGCCCATTGAGCTGCATGGCTAACTTTTCAAGCATTTGACTCTCTGTGTCCTCGTGATCCAAGTGAGAGAGATAAATCAGAGTCTCCCTCATGACTTTATAACGCATCAGCTCATCGGTATCCTTCATGGTTTCACGCACGATATTTCCATTCTCATCTTCCACAATGAGGACCTCTTCAGGCTTTGCCATGCGACTGATCTGCACATTCACAAGTTGCAATGAACAAACAATTAAGCAAGAAGTCAGCGCAAGCTAGTAAACACCAGGTGCCAATATACCATTAGCAGTCGAAGCTTGGACATTGGTGCAGCGTATAGCTGCTTGCGAGCAGAGGCAGCTGATTGAACAGCTGAGGTGACTGCTCCAAATGCGAACGGAGTCACCGGTAAAGGCTCAAGGGCGCACTCAGACTGGAATAGGTCGCAAACAAGCGAATTCCAGTAGTCGAGGCATACCTGAAGTGTCAAGCCAAATCCATGTCTGTACATACATACAACTGTAGCATTGCTGCGAGCCGTCTCAGGCACAGGCTCACCTTGAAGACTTCAGTGTCTTCAATATACGATAAGCCAAGCAGGTACTCAAGGCCAGCAAGTAATGCCTGCTGGTTTTCTGAGGTGACCTCCAGCAAACCAATGTGAACCTGCAAGAAACGGATGCACTAAGGATACCAAATCAAGGATAGTCGCATGCGTTACCAACAAAAGCTCAAGATCCAGTACCTTGAAGTAACTTGTAAAAAAGAGAGCCAAGTTTTGCAGGAAAGCCTGCCAAAATATACCCACACTGTCAACCACAACTCAGTGTGCCCTTCTGTTAGCTACTATGCCCGAAAGCATTGCACAAAGTGTACCCAGACATGAATACAACCTACTGGATGATTTCGTGATAAGTGAAAAACCGACTGTACAACATGTTAGTCGCATGCTCCCATCATACCGGCACATAGCTGAAGTGACATGACCCTTGACCTAATTCAGCCATCAGTCGAACTATGCCTTGAGAAACCACCACATGCAGCAAAGGCTGCTCTGGGTCTCATGAAAAATATCATCACATGGCTGATGTGAAATGACCCTACACATAATACACGTGGCCCATCAGTCGAACTATGCCTTGAGAAACCACCACATGCAGCAAAGGCTGCTCTGGACCTCATGTAAAGTATCGTCACATGGCTCATGTGATATGACCCTACACATAACACACGTGGCCCATCAGTCGAACTATGCCTTGAGAAACCACCACATGCAGCAAAGGCTGCTCTGGAACTCGTGAAAAGCATCATCACATGGCTCAAGTGACATGACCCTACACCTATGCGTGGCCCATCAGTCGAACTATGCCTTGAGAAACCACCACATGCAGCAAAGCTGCTCTGGATCTCGTGAAAAGCATCATCATGGGGCTCACTACTCATCAGCAGTAATTATCAAAAGCACTGGAAATGCAACTGCTAATGCATGCTATGGTGAAATATGCTCACATATGTCACAAAAGCCGACTGAAAAACTTGCCTGTTCCTCATTGGTGCCATTCTGGTACGCTTCCGGAATGTTGACACCTGGAGGCAAGATGACCTACACAACCAAGAGACAAGTGGTGTTTATACAACGCGTGTTCACACTTTGACAGCAAAGACACCTGCCGATGATGCACGCAACACAGAAACACCCCATCTTTACAACACTCGTACCTGCAGCTGGCTCACAGTCACAGTATATAATTTTACAAAATGCACATCATAATACTGTCCAACACTGAGTGCAGCAATCTGCACAAAACAAAATGTCACCTTGTCTGGCCAGCAGAGCATCCCTCACGCACAATGCAAAACAGTTGTTGACGTTAACCTGTAGAAGAATCACGCATCAACACCTCACCTCCGTCAGGCACTGCAATGTAACGTTGCGAAATGACGGATTTGGGAACAGCTTCAACAGCGTGTCCAGCTGCAGTACAATCACAATTGAGCCCACATGCAAAGCAGAAAACCAAGTCAAGCTGTCATCTGGAGCACTTACCAGATTTCGCTCAAAGATATACCCCAAAGGTATCCATGACAAAAAGGCGTGCAGTGTTGTGAGTGTAGTTCGCACAAGCTCAGCTCGTGTGGAGTGCGCCAAAACAAACTCACACAGCTCATGAATGTTCATGAACTCACTGCCAAGACACAATGCTCAGCCACTTGAGCTCCCACATTGACAGTGGCAGTCAATTGCGAACTTACTTGTTGAGAGTATTTTTCAACTCTTTGATTTTGGCCTGCGTCATTTCTCCTCTTGAGAAATCAAAGACCTCTTCACTCAACAACTGGCATGCACGTCCACAGTCAGATTATGTCGACACAATGCTGATGTGAGGTTATGACAATGCAAAGCTTTGCGCCCAACCTTGAGGATAATCATGCAGTTTTCGCAGAGCGTTTCACTGCTCTTTGCTGCCCCAACAAGATCGGGAATGAAGCTTTGCCATCGTGCTGGCCACTCATGTTTCAAAACCTGTTTCAACAAAACAACGTCTGAGCCTGTGCAAATGGACATGTACAAGACTGCCTGGTGTTTTTGATGACTGACCTGCACCAAGATCACATTGAGTTTGTTGATGAACACGCGTTCCCTCCTGAATGTCGCCTCATCTGAAGAGAGCTGGAGAAAAGCAGCATTGGTGTGTTGCTTACAGCAGTTCCTCAAAGCGCATACCACCAAATCACAAGCATGCAGGTACCTTGATAATTAGGTTTGATATGTAGTTTTTGATGCCATCGCGCTGTTCTACTGGGAGAGCGTTCCATCGATATTTTATGGCACCTTCCAAGATCTGTGCATAGTTGATTGGCATGTACACAACCGGTTTGTATTGTTAAAGCAAGGAGCTACGAGCTGTGCGACATTTAGTCCAACTCACCTGCAGCGCAAAGTACTTCGAGTTTTGACTGTGAGAGCCCTCAAGAATGGCATCAACTCGTGTCCATGCATCTGGGTGCTCTTGTAGCTGGCGAAGAACCTTTTCTGCAGCTACCCTCTGCGGAAACATGACAAACGCTAAGTCTTGCATGGCAGGCTAGGATTACTAAAGGTTTGCAACAAAACCAACGAGCAGGATGAGAACCCTGGCATGCGGATATGCCGCGGTACCAGCACAAAATGGTGCTGTTGCCAAATGCTGCTCTTCAAGCACATGTTACCAGGTGTAGTGCTCGATGCACTCCGTCATTAGTTACATGAAAGCGCCTCATGACCAATGCGCAAAACCACTCTCAAAACCCTGCTCGGTAAGACTTGGTAAGACTGCTACAGAGCTTGTTACGACATGTGTAGCGCACAAATCGCACCAGTGGGCAGCCCAGCTACAGATTTACAACGCTAACATGCAGAAAGCAACTACACTGCAACTACCTACAGCTACTTAAGCTCAATCATCCAAACAACATGGAAGCCCGTTCCGTTTAGCTGATAGTCAATAAGCATACCAACAAAGAGACTGACTGTCCTGACATGCATGCACAGCAGCAAACTGAGCATTCCGATTGAGCAAAGCACGATTAGAGCAAAACCAGCGGCAACCAAGCACCTCAGAGATCACTCAGTCGACACCGGTATCACATCTTACCCAAGCTGAGCATGACATGCTCATCAAGATCAAACTGCGCTCGCATGCAAAGTCATACTTCAGTGTAAGGCAGACGCTGCCCAAAATTTACTTCTGCATTATGTTCTGAGGCTCGTCACAAGACATGCACAATGATGAACAGCATGAGCGCTAACCTCCTGAGGAGAGCCAGCGCCGTAGAATGCGTTTACGGTGGCGTCCAGGAGCGGCACATCAAAAGCGCTGCTGAAATTCAGCAGCTTCTCTGCAACAGGAGCCATGGCGCCATTGCCGTTAGCAACCGCCATGCCCATTGCCATATAAAACAAAGCCCTACTGGTACAATAACACTACCCTACAAGCTAATCCAGCTTAGTCGAGCGCTGCAACAAGCAAGCAGAGCTGCTGTTGCGGAGCCAACCGCCCTACAACTGCAAGCACCAATCCATTCGGTAACGCATGGAAAACTGCTGTTGAGTGTCACCACCGACGCAAGACCTTGCAAATGTCTACCCCGTTCTACTCTCCTCTTCGCACACCACCTCCTCGGCCACCTCCGCCTCTTCAGCCTCCTTCGCCGCCGATTCCGTCGCCGCCGCCGTAACCCTAATCACCTGCTTAATCCTGCCTCTTTTGCTGCACTTACACTAATAGACTAAATGGCGGTTAAGACGATCATGCAGGGATGAAGCGCTGTCGGTTACGCTTAGCGCAATGTCCTCTACTAGATTGAGTTACCTTCAGGCGTAATGCCCCGCGCTTTCCCGCCACGTCAATTTCAAGACGCGCTTAGTGGAAGCTTCCAAGTCCCGCACGCTGCCATTTGGCATTGGGTTGGGTCCCAACGGCTCTAGTAGGCAGTAGAGGGCGATAGGGTCGGGTCCTGAGAAGACTTGGTAGGCGAGCGGGGCGAGGACCTCGATCACTTTTCTGACAAAAGTGCATCCTGCTGACGTCAGCACGCAATCATGGACGCGACAGACGCTTCATGCGCTGACTGCAAATTGAGTAGCCGCATGCAAGTGGTTCGTCGCAATCCATGAGTCATGTGAGCACAGTGCCCCACATGACAAGTTGCGCGTCACAACCCGAGTCACACATGTACCACTGGCAAGGCTTTAAAGTACACTGTACTTCAAATGAACATATATACCATGATATACATACATATATGTATGTGTATATATATATCATGGTATGACATAAGGTACATAGTAATGTAACACATACAATAGCGGGATATATTACACAGGAGTTGCAAAAGCAAGCTCCTAAGTAGGATAGAAATGTGCAAATGTGCATGCGGTCTACTTAGCTAGCAAGGAAGCACACAAACATACAAACATGACATTATGTGGGGCCAAGGCAAAGTTGAATACAACACGCTACAATAGCTAGACCATTATACAAAAACCAGCAGTCGCAGCGGAGAGAAACCATGCGAAAATGGGGACAACCGGCAGAGCGCAGAAAGAGGAAGCGGTTGGACCCGGCGCGAGTCTACGAGCAGCATGCACGACCATGACGACAATGCTGTGATGACAATTGCCTGGCCCTCGGTCTCAAACGACAGTCACATATTTTGTCTTATTTGTTGGTCGTACCAGGCCGCACTCTATGAGGTCTTAAGACCTCTTATGAGACCGGTAGCAATGGCAAAAAACTGTTGGCTATACGAGTTGGCAACCGTGTATGACTCAGCAGCATAATGCTGTACCACTCATGATATGGGCACTGCAACTTGCAGTTGAACGATCATGTGCATCGGCCAGTCATTATAGCAAACCATGATACAGTGTGAATTAATTCAAACTTACCATATCAATCAGCATGCGGCATACACACCATTTGCATTGCATACATGCACGAGTCCTATTAGTCATAGTATCATGCATATGGACGTATGCTAACGTCAAAATACATCAGCATACATGCGGGCAGTTAGACCCCATCCATACTCATCTCACTTACCTCTTTTATTGTTGTGGGTGCAGCTTGCACACATTTGCATACCAACTAGTAGAGGTAGATGTACGTGCCATCATGCACCAATTCTCTGTGCATGTGCATCAACACGTGCAACTTTTACAACATATAACACTCGGCGCAGGGCCTTCCTCTTGCATTTGCAATTGGCAATGCCATCAAGTCACTTAAAAAATGTGAGCAATACGTAGACAATCTCCAAAACCGTGCACACTGCAATACCACAACTCATTCAACCACGCACATATCCGACTTCGAAGTTTTACATATGTCCGTGGTTGCATGTGGTGCCCTTTATCTGAGGATTGTATCAAACTAGGTCTCAATTAGCTTACAATACACTCTCGAACACAAGCCCTCATCATAAGTATTAACGGAAATCATGTTCGGAAAAAATGGTACCCGCAGCTGACCGATTAAGAGTCAACGTTTGCTACGGGTGCAACCCACCCTCAAGGACGCCATCCTCAATGTACATGGCGTTGTCAAGCTTTGAGACGTTGGGAATGAGCACAATATTTACATACTTGAGCACGGAAGTACACCATTTGTGCAACTCTGTGTTGAGGCTTTAATTCCTCACTTTATTTATATTTTGGTAGAAATTTGATGGTTTGTCACATATTTAAAGTGTAAGGTGTTGCATATCGTTTGCTAGAATAAATTTGTAAGTTTACATGTATTGCAACACACACACACACACACACACACACACACACACACACACACACACACACACACACACACACACACACACACACACACACACACACACACACACACACACACACACACACACACACACACACACACACACACACACACACACACACACACACACACACACACACACACACACACACACACACACACACACACACACACACACACACACACACACACACACACACACACACACACACACACACACACACACACACACACACACACACACACACACACACACACACACACACACACACACACACACACACACACACACACACACACACACACACACACACACACACACACACACACACACACACACACACACACACACACACACACACACACACACACACACACACACACACACACACACACACACACACACACACACACACACACACACACACACACACACACACACACACACACACACACACACACACACACACACACACACACACACACACACACACACACACACACACACACACACACACACACACACACACACACACACACACACACACACACACACACACACACACACACACACACACACACACACACACACTCAAACACACACACACACACACACACACACACACACACACACACACACACACACACACACACACTCTATGCAACATTGTTTTAACTTGTCATTATAGAAATCATGTGTTGATACAATCAGTGATTACTAATTGATATGTATGTTCACATCCTTTAAAAGTATGTCAACGACGCATATGGACGCATATGATGCATATGGTGTACATGATATTATGGTACAACATATATTTACATACTTGCATTTTCTACGAGGCACAGCTTGTCAAGCCGTAAATGACTTGAATATTTTGATATATTCATTTCTGTCTTGCTACTTTGGCAGAGTATGAGTATGATGGTGATAATGCAACGTTGCATCTGAAATACATGAAGTTTAAATTAAATCAAATCAAGTTTAAAATGCATATGCATGATAACTAATACTAAATCCTTTTAACAATCAATGAACTTGCAAGTTATACATGCATGTATAACTTGGAAATTGAGTCAATTGTGTTTTTCCGGCCCTTGTATGAATTGACATATGCTCGTGAAGCAAGCCCACAAAAAGGTGCACACAATATAGCCCGGTGGTGGTGTATGTGACTGTGTTTGCATGCTAGTTGATATGCTATGCTGTTGTGACGTCATGCATGTCGCCAATTGTCTCGCGCATATCCTGTACATGTCCTGATGCAATGGAAGGATGGTGACTTGGTTGCATATCAGCGTGCGCAGGCCACCACATTAGCAACATTAGCGACGGACTACATGCGTTTCGGCTTTGTCGCACAGTTGCATTGATGAGCTTTGTTTGGAAGGATGTGGCCTCGCCAACCCGTGACACGTCTGTTGAATAGTGTGTTGTATATACGAGGTAGTATGCTGGATTTATAGCATGCTTATGTGTGATTGGGCAAGCACAATGTTGCGGTCATGGCCTTTGTTGTGCCCACAATAGTACATTCTCTGATACTCGCCAGCAACTCTACATCTCTAACTCTGCATCAAGGCGTGTATTGTGATGTGTCATGCAAAATTGAAGCAACCATTGCCTTGTGTTTGTCCCTCTACCGCAGCTTGGACTTCTTGATAGATGGTGAAATCTGTATCTCCCCGCGCCCATTGATTCGCAACTCTTTCATACCACTCCCTCGCAACAGTCCTGCACAACGTTGTGCAACATTATGTCATCAACACACAGACTTGACCAAGTCAACAGGCATGGCTCACGTGAAAAGTTCACAACTTACTTATCCTTCAACATCGCACTGGCACGCGCGATACCCAACATGCTCGCCGCATCGTTCGTCAGCAGCTCCGACGCTTTGAGATAACTCCCTCTTGCCTGCACACGCACACAGCCACAACACTCAGTCGATCCTTCAGCCCGCATCACTCATGCCATCCCACCCCACCCCACCTCACCCCACCCCAACCCAGCCCTGCACACGTAGCACAGCATATCCCACCTCCTCCGCGAGTCCCTCGGCGAGCGCGATGTCCCCCGCGAGCGCGTGGCCGTCGGCGAACAGCAGCGTCGGGGAGTCCGGCACCACCTTCATACCCGCCTGAGTGGAGGAGAGACGCCTACGAAGAGACTGGGTGTCGCGCCCGAGAAGATGCGCAGCCACCGCCTGATCGGTAACGAACCGGTTAACTCGTGAGTGGTCAGTTCCAGACATTGTGTGTGAGTGTGCACGGTTGTGTGTGTGCATGGTTGTGTGCGCGCGCGTGCATGCGCGCTCGTGTGCACATGCGCGTGCGTAGGTGCACACACGCACACGCAGTGTGCCAGTGAGTATGTTTGCACACATGCTTGCGAGCACACACGTGTGCGTGCCCGTTGCATGCAACATCCGGTAACCAACGGAGGCAGCAACGGCAACAACAACAACAACAGCAACATCAATCTTCACCTCGATTCCGAGCTGCATGACCTCCACCGCCCCCGCCTGATAGCTCAACCCCGCTTCCCTCAACACCCCTCCAATCACCCTCATCCTCCCCTCAATCTCCCCAACCTCCCTCACCAACACGCTCCCTGGCCCCCCTCCCCTCCCCCCCTCAAACCTCCCCTCATACTCCTCCTCAGAGAAAGGAAGTGTGCTTGTTGTTGGTGATGATGATGCTGTTGGTAGAGGCCAACATGGGCGTCTTTTGTCTAGTAGTCTAGCGAGGGCTGATGCGTACAAGAGGCCAGCTTCGGATAGGTAGAAGTCGGGTTCGGTTGGGGAGTTGAGGAGAGAGGGTAAGGGGGAGGAGGCGAGGGGGGAGTAGTCCCCCGTGGCGATGACCTGTTGGTGGGGATGTGGGGATGTGGGTGGGGTGG
>RHPI01000003.1:474217-491249 GCA_009103225.1 Chlorokybus atmophyticus
GAGGGGGTTGGGTGGGTGGGGTGTTACCTGGCGGGCCCACATGCGGTAGGCGTAGCGGTCGTACTCGCGGAGGTCTCGTGGGGTGGTGCTGATGTCGTTGGATGCACGGTATCTGCAGCAGATGGTTTGGATACATCCGCATGTAAGCACATGCACTCGCGGGCGCGCTTACACCAACGCACAAAGACAAATGCTTGTGCACATATCCACATGCGCACAAATGCGCGCACACCCGCGCGCACGTGCCTGCCCATGCACACATACGCACACATGGCACAGCAACACGCACCAACCTGTCATAGAACATCCGCTGCAGCAACGCACCCCCCTCCCTAAACCTCCCGAGCTGATGGTAGTCGTGCTGCAGATACTCCAACGAGTGGTACACGTTGCCTACAACAAGCGAAAGCACATTGACAAACGTGCTCATGTCGTTGTTGTTGTTGTTGATGATGATTAAGTTTTTGTTGTTGTACCAAAGTCGCACGAGGGTGTTGGGGACGCTGCAACCGTGCAGAATCGGTCGCTGGCGGCGACGCTGAGCTCGTTGCTGAGACGCGAGGCGTCCCAATCTCCAAGCCTCAGGTAGATGTGGCTCTGTACACACAGATACACATGAATCCTCACATATGACTCAACTGGCTCTGTGCACCCCCAAGTGTAATTGTGTATCGTACGGGCATGTGGAGAGCGTGCGAGGAGGACACGGCCACTTTCGGGTAGGCCTCGGCGGCCCGCACCCCGAGGAGGGCCGTCTCGCGCTCCGGCACATCGTATGCGTGCATCCTGTTTGGGAGAAGCTGTAGGCAACACAGAAACAGAAATGCACATCACCCACACCCCCACCCACATGTAATGCAGTACTCCCGGGTGCTCCGGCCACCGCGCGTACGCTTCCTCGATGACCTCGTACGCCTCCTTTGTCACGCTCTCCGCCTCCTGTCACGACCCCAGTTGTTGTGTTTCAGTATACATGTGGCTGTGAGACATAGATGTAAAGTGATGTACTTGCGAGGAGAGTCGTGGGTTGGAGGCGAGGGAGAGAAGGGCGAGGGCGAGGAAGGCCGCGGCGTCAGCGTCGTCGGGGTAGTCCCTCGACAGTGCCTGCCACGTGCGACGATCATGACGTGCGCATGGTGGTTGGCGTGTGTACGCAGACAGACGCGCTTGCATACATGCACTCTGAGCGCAAGCGCATACGTTTCCACACCAGAGCGCGTGCGCAGACAGGCATGCGACCAAGCACGTAAGCAGCAGCAGCAGCAGACACAAGCCCACGCAGGGGAGAGACGCACGCACACTTCCCCTTACTCCCTTACTCTCATCTCCTCCGCGTAACTCCTCTCCCTCTCCATCCTCCCCTTCCCCACTTCAAACAACCTTGTCGCAGCCCGGATGTACCG
The DNA here is from genome assembly GCA_009103225.1 of Chlorokybus atmophyticus. Classification (NCBI taxonomy): domain Eukaryota; kingdom Viridiplantae; phylum Streptophyta; class Chlorokybophyceae; order Chlorokybales; family Chlorokybaceae; genus Chlorokybus; species Chlorokybus atmophyticus. Next base: position 475,621 of record RHPI01000003.1, read on the forward strand.
CCGCTCCCTGCTTGTCAACCGGTCCGATTCGGTCGCTGCCCCTGCGATGGCGTCCGCCCCGGCCTCCAGATCTTCGGAGTTCCAGAGGGGGAGCTTCCCGACGGACATGGCCACGCCCCAGGAGGACATCAGGAGGGAAGGGTCCAGAGCACGGGACTTGCTGGGGGGCAGAGAGGTGAGTCAAGCTCTTGATGTACGTGCGTGCGATCGTGCGCGTGTTTGCGCTTGCGTGCGCATGCCCGTGTGCGTGTGTGCAGGTGGGGGGTGGGGTGGGGTGGAGCTAGGAATGTGCGCAAACGCACATGTGCGTGGCCGCGTGCACGCGCGCATGTGTGCGTGTTCATGTCGTGAGTGCATTAAAAGTAAAGTAGATTGATCAAGAACAACTGAATGCATGTTCGTCGTGTCGTACCTGAACTGTTCGGTTGCGAGGTCGTACCAGAAGCTGTGCAGGCACTTTAGTCCCAGGATGAAGTGCTCGCGCGCGGTCGCGTCCTTCGTGGTCACCTCGAACTCGACCTGAAGCGAGCTTGGTTGAATGAAGGCATGTGTGTGGCTGGTGTGCTGTGCTGACCGCAACAGTTTGCCAACCTACTAGCTGTGCGCTTGCATCTGGGGTGTGCGTGCACCCGCGCGTGCTTGCGCTTACCGATGCGCATGCGCTTGTGTGCATGTGCGTGCGCGCACACGTGTGCCCCCCTTGCGTGTATGCGAGCGTGCACATGTGCACGTGCGTGTGCGTGTGCACGTGCACGCGTCCCAGCACGCTGCCTTCACACACTCCCATGCACCGACCGACCGACCAAAGCGTTCCACGTCATCCTCACCGTCCCCAGCGACAGCGCCCGCTCCCAGTCCGCCAGCCCCTGCCTCGTCGACACTGGCGGCGACAGGATGTTGTTGCTGCTGCTAGTGTCGCCTTCTTTCTGGGGGGCGCCGAGCTTGTCGAGGAGGGGGGAGGCGGCGGCGCCAGCGGAGGCGCCTGTTGAGAGAGAGGAGTGTTGGTTTCTTTGCCGACAAGCGAGACTACCTCAGACATTGATGTGCATGTGCATACGTGTGTGTGCATGTGGATACGGATGTAGGTAGAGAGATGCAGACGCAGTTATGTGTGGCTAGCGAGGAGAGACACGAACACGTACAGGGAAACGTACAGGTACATGCACACATACACATATCCCTGAAGTATACACCCAGTCATGCAAACACCAACGGCACGCACTCGCATGCGCAGACTCACGCGATAGATAAGCGTACACGTTCACATGCACATACACGTACGCATAATCGTACATGCCCACGCACACGCACACGCACGCACACGTTTATGTACTCGGACACTTGAGCATGAACAGGAAACTGGGGCACGCACGCACCATCCAGCGATGCTTGCGTTACATCGTGTCGCGTGTACCTAGCATCTCGCGGCGTGTGAGTGCGGGCCCGTGCATGTGGCACCGGGCGATACTGCCACGGCGACATCGCTGCTGCTGCTGCTGCTGCTGCCGCTGGTGTCGTTGTGGATGCGCGGGGAGAGGTGGGTGATGCGACCCCACAGCGGGGGAAGTGGATGCTAGGACACTCGTCGTCGTCATCGTCATCGTCAACGTGGCAGCTGTGGGGAGAGAGTGAAACTCAGTCGGTGAGGTGCCGGTAGTGTGACCGAGTAGTAGCCTGATGGGTAAGGATACAAAGAGTAGAGTAGAGTTGATTCATGTCAATGTCACACATCACTCGCGTATCAGCAATTGACGTGTATTACGTTGACGGTTGGGTCGTGCATGGCATCGCTGCGCGATTGGCTGCATGTGCAAGAAGTTGACATGCAGTCTTTGGACACATGCCAGTCAGTTACGGTGTTGCACTCGTTCTTATCCTTAGATGTATATGTGCAGCGTCACGTCTCAGCAGGATTCATTGCGACATGCATGCAACGGCCGCATGCAACGGCTTTGCTGGAAAACAGAATCAATCAACCGTGCACATGCTGACACGCCGCCAATGTATGTACAGTCTGTCTGTGCGTCCCCAAGCCAAACACTCACCGCCGCCGCCGCCGCCGCCGCCGGCCGCTAGCGGCATCTCGCGCCACGTGGCAGCATATATATCCGCGCATGCAACAAGAACAAGAAAAGGGCAAGAAGTGCAAGAAGCAGACAGCGGACTTTGTGCGGCTTGTGCGCGTCCTTGTGCGAACACAGTGTGTGTGTGTGTGGAGAAAGAAGCAGTACAGCCCCTTTCTTGCCTTGTGCGTTCGATTAGTGCAGCGGCAACATCAAGGCTAGTCTGTCTCTACATCTGATTATCACTGCAATGGCATCCCGTCTGTAAGTTGTTCTTTACCTTTTGGGGTTATTGTTTTGGTTGATTGTGGCGGAGAAGGAGCAGTCTGTAGTCACACACAGCTGTTGACCAACAACAAGCAAGCGCGTGGCGTCAATGCAGTGATTTGGTTGCGAAGCCAGGAAGGTGTGAGAACAGGCGGCCTGCCCAGCCAGCAAGTGTGAAAGGTGCGCTGATGATGACATGGGCATTCACATTTACACCAACCCTCTTTTCTTCTTGTTCCAGTCTTCTTGGTTCAAGTGATCTTGCGAAGATTGCATCAGATGCAACTTGAGCTGCATGCGTCACGTCGGAAAAATGTGAATGCGCATATGCGCGCACACGCAGGCACGTGCATGAGTGTTGACTGGATGTTGTTGTTGTTGGTCGGTCGGACTGAGAGACTGTCATGCATGTGTGATAACCGGCTGAGGTTGTCACATGGGCTTAATACATGCAGGCTAATGCGGAGGGTTTGAGTCTTTGAGTCACGCACGCACGCACGCACGCACAGACGTACCCCAAAAACACCATCCCAAACCCACCACTGACAATGCAATGCAACCACATGCAGCGTTCAACCAGCAACTATCGTGTGTATGCTTAGGCACCAACACTACTAGCCTCCATCACTTGACCGAGCACACCGTGCAACACAACACAACACAACACAACACAACACAACACAACACTTCGTGATGTGCGATGCGCCTGCGATGCCCCCGTTCCACCTCGCCATCCCTGTGGCGGACATCGCCGCCGCGCGGGACTTCTACGGCGGGGTGCTGGGACTACCTGAAGGCAGAAGGTGCTATATGCGTGTTGGGTGGGTGGGTGGGCGGGCGGGCGTATGCATGCGTGTTGCTGTTTGCAAGCGTGTACGCAAACACATGCACACCTACTACTGTCACATGCGTATGTGCAGTGCACGGCCATGCATGCGTGTATACGTGTATTGTGCACGATCATTGCGTATGCGTGTTTGTGGGCGGGCTTTTGTGCACGCGCAGGCGTGTGCGCGCATGCTTACGCGAGTGTATGTGTATGCATGTGTATATGAATGCACAAGCTTGAAATGTCCATCCACAGTCACACACGCAATCCAACACAGCGCATCTGGAACGCAGTGCGCGCACGTGGGTGGACTTCAACTTCTACGGGCACCAGCTGGTGGCGCACCAGGTCCAGGGATACAACGCCGCCTCCCATGCCAACTCTGTCGGTACGCTATACGGCATATGGCTGGTATCACGTGCATGCTTGTCAACGCAATCACACACACATGCGCGTGCACGCATGCACGCACGCACGCACATGCACGCACGTACACACGCACACGCACACGCACGCACGCTCTCCCCTTCCCCCAGACGGCGACGCCGTCCCCGTGCCCCACTTTGGCCTGGTCCTCTCCGTCGCGTCCTTCCACGACCTCGCGTCCCGCGTCCGCGACAGCGGCGTCGTGGAGTTTGTCATCGAGCCGCACGTGAGGTTCCAGGGACAGCCGGGGGAACAGGTGAAGAAGGGATAGTTGTGTTGGGTAGTTGGGTGACGTGGTTGAGTCACACGGTTGGGTAACGCACAACACGAATCTGTTTTGATAAGTGTTCATCTGTGCGTGCGTGCGTGCGTGTCAGTGGACCATGTCCTGTGAGTGTTTGGACCAATTGTTGGCTCATCTCCAGTTCTGTTTTCATCTGCAGGTGTAGTATCCCAGTCCGATTGTACTTGATTGGGACATGTGCACATGTTGTTGCTCGTGTGGGGTCATGTTGTGTGATTGAAATTTCCGAGCATGTGTGTGCAGTGGACGATGTTCTTCCGGGACCCGAGCGGCAACGCGCTCGAGTTCAAGGCGATGACCAACACGGACAACCTGTTCGCCAGATACAACGTCGACGAGGTTGCGGCTGCTGCTACCAGGAGTGAGGCATACAATGGCGACGGCAGCAGTCACAAATCTACACAATGAGCGCTAGTAGAGATAGTACAAAACATATCGTACTCGCTCTGTGTATGTTGTGGGTGGAAAACAGACAGCCACGAGGTGTGGCCAACACAATGCGACTACGGACATCAACAGCATCTGGATGGCAGCGCGCGCGGTTCATCACTGATGAATCATCAGTCAGTTGGTTGATTAACAGAAATGCACGTGCGTCGTGTGTGGGGAAATACATGCGCGCATGCGTGTGCGCGTGTGCATGTGCGCAATGGACTACACTGTGTAGTCAACGCAGCCATACACGTACATTGAATGTGACACATACCAACAACTTGACATACGCAAGACACAACTCAAACATCTATTTCGTCATAGGGGTCTTCATCAGAGTCATAATCATCATCCGAGTCCCTTTCATACAAGATATGTCCCGCGAGAGCCTCATCACTCTTGCGTCCCCCGTCATATATCGGCTTCGCTGTCTGATGCTCGTAAGGCAGGACAACTCTCTGCCTTTGGGATTTCTCCAATTCATTCAATGAAAGCCTGAAAGGCAGCGCTTTGTCGGTGATATCCGGTGTTGCAGCTGATATCTTTGCGCTCGCTTTGGATATGGTTTTGAAGGTGATATCAGCACTGCCTGCAGTGTAGACGATATCCTGCACAGCGCGGCGATATCGACCTTTGCGCAGCTTTGTGGTTGTCTCAACTACATCGGGTGCTGTCGATATCACCCGCACGACCGTTGTGGACATCAGTTCCAAGCGTGCAGATAACGATGGACTTGCACCGTTATCCGCCGCAGCGCCTGCGTGACAAAGCGCGAGCACGCTCTCGACATTACTCATCCTTTGCACTTTGGTTATCAGCTGCGCAGTGCCGTGAGCGCCGTGTCGCCAGGTGAGAAGGCTGATATCGTCGAAGATGACTGATATCGGGCTCGTGCTGTGCAAGTCTCCCATAGCTGACAGAATGGCCGTCGGGTTTGATAAACCCCGCGAGGTTTGGTAACTGGAGGTACAAGTGTGCTGCGATGATGATATCCGCTCGTGGTGTTCTGCTTTGTCCTGATTGTGCTCACCAGCCCAACCGCACGGGTCGGTGAAACAGTCCAACAAGACCAGCTGGCGACCTTGACGCTGGGACTCCAACCCTGCAACAGGTGACTATGACGCCGTAGGAATGCATCGACCAGGAATGTGCGAGCATGTGTGCGTGTGTGCGCGCGCTTGTGGCTGCGTGCGCGCGTGTGTATGCGCCTACACGCGTGCGCGCATGCGTGCGTGCGTGCATGTGTGTGTGGATGCGTGCGTGCGGTTGTGCGTGTACACGCGCCTACACGCGTGTTTGCGTGCGCATATGTGCATATGCGCACGCAAACACTTGCATGCATGCGCGTGCGTGCGTGTGTGTGCGTGTGAGTTGTCATGTAGACAGGAGACAAGACGCGTGTGCGCCTTGTCCCCTGTCCATGACCATAATGTGCACATATGTGGGCACGTGGTACGTACGTACCTACATGGATAGGTGTAACAGCAACAAATGCACACCCACGCGCATGCACACGCACAACACAACCACATCACCACGTGTACCAACCCATGCTTCTCACCACCAGCCAACCACGACGGCAACCCCGCAAGCGCGACCACCACGATCCCCCTCTCCGTCCCCGCCCGCGCGAGCCGGCGCGCCAGGTGGGCCCACAGTCGGACGAGCGTGCGGTGGGATGACGTGGACGCGCGGCTGCTGGTGTTGAAGACGAGGCAGAGGGGGGCGAGGGGGCGGCGGGAGTGGGAGGCGGGGGGGTCTGCGGGGAGGAGAAAGAGAGTGTGGGAAGGAGAAGTGTTGAGTTGGGTAAAAGTGAGTGGGTTGGGGTTGGAGTTATCTTGTGTATGATGTGTGGTTGCATGTGTTGATGACAGGATTGACAACTGCGACTTTCGAGGTATGCTTAGCCCATTCACGTGGCAAGCATATTGCGCAAAGGCGCTGATGTTTGTATCATCAACAAACGAATAAGTTTGCTACATGGGTCCACAAACAGCTCAGCTAGCACTACAGAAAGTCTGCTATCGTGAGTCCCGCTATGTATAACTGCTCCCAGGCGGGCATTGCTAGTACGACATGACCCCGGTTAGATCACAACTGACATGAGTGAAACCATCGCGTTGTGCTTGACCCAACGAATGACCAGCCCTATCCCTATCACGAAAGGATTTGCACGCATTATATAATACAAACATGATGCTCACGATCGAGAACACATAAAGCAATGCGCTACTATGCTTGCTCAGTGCGCGTGTGCGCGTGCATTGGTATACGTGTACGCATAGAGTGCGTGTGTGCTCGTGCAGCTTGACAAAGTGTGGCCCTGATCATGCACGCACGCACGCAAGCATGTCTCGCGCCTGCCTACCATGCACTATGCATTCTCCCTCCAGTCTGTACTGTCAGACGAGATGTACAACTTGAACCGTTACAAACAGAAGAGGTTTTTCTGAATTCCACAGTTTCCCAAGCATGCATTCAAGTGCAATAAACATGCATACCGCCTACCGGAGCAGCAGTTACAGAACACACACGTAATGCAAAATAAATCAGAGTTTTTAAGCTATCAACACATAGTCACACATTGACAGCGAGACGGACTACTGTTCGACTGATGGATGTTCTTTCCATGATGATGATGATGATGATGATGAATGGGCTATTCACTTCATGAAAGTGTCGGCAACACCAAACAGCGATAGATTCGTTCAGTCATCGTGTTCCTCCGTTGCAGACCCACAGCTTACTGTCGGCTGAGTTGGATGCGCCGCCCCGCCCCTCCGCCAGCATGCGCGCAGCAGCCTCCATGCTGCGGCCGCCTCTGCTCGCTTAGCTAGTTGCTCGCGCAGGACAGATAATGCCACCAGGCCAGATCAGACCAGACCAGGCCAGGCCAGGCCTGGTGCGACCGGCAGCGTCCTGCACCCCACACCCGCCTATCCCTGTCGCGGCTGAGGCGCTAGAGGCGGAGACGCCTCTCTGAACTCGAGTGCACGCTGACGACGACAAGCAGGCACACAATGTCACCGCCGCCGCCGCCGCCTGCACCGCTTAGTAACGACGAAGATACCATCAACAACAATGACAAGTGGCTGCGCTGTTGTGTTGACTTTTGCGTACAGCCATCGCCACACGCACGCACACACGCTCTTCACTTGCCAGAGCTTGCTCAGATCATCAGCGCACGCAGCGTCACTCAACATGCAAACACATATGCGCATATGCACCTTGCCTTCTATGTACACTTGGGTTGTGCAGTCTCAGCCCGAGTATAGTGTTTACGCTGTTTATGCTCTATCGAGTGCAGCTGCTTAGTATGAATATAAAGAAAAAAAGGAGCAAAGGCGAATGTACGACTTTGCACGCGTGTGCCTGTCTGCGCGCATGTGCATGCGCAACTGCCAACAATGCGGAACAGAATTGTGCATACATATGCGTGCATAGTGTGCCTGGCACTGCTGCATATCAATAATAATAAGCACCGCCCATAGCAGCCAACATTGTCATCGCCAGTTGCTGTACGCAGTGCCAGCATTGTGTGACAACAACACCCTCAGTGACAGAGCCACTTATTGTTATTGTTTTTGCTGTCAATGTTGTGCTTGTCGAGCAGGGCACGCATAAGCGGGCGTGAATGCACACAACTGTGTGTGTGCACGCGCGCAAGACTCTTTGCATAGCGTTCGCTTAGGAGTACGTGTTGCTTGTGTCGAGATCTTAGCAGAGTCGACAGAAGTTCTTGAAGCAGCCGTTCTGGATGTACATCACGGCTGTGACACCTGGTGCGCAAGTATTACGCAAAGCAAGTAGTACAAACGAGCTATAGAAGTCTATGTGAAGTTGTTGTGGCTTCTTTATAAACTTCCTCTAGCGGTTCCCTTTTGGCGACAGCCGCTTTGGTCGCACATGCCGCCGAGTCCGAGTCGGATGATGGTGATGAATCTAGTAGCGGCTTCGGCTTTGGCTTCATCTTCAACTTCCCCTTGCGGAGCCCTTTTCTCACAACAGGTGCTTCGGTTTCACCCAGATCCGACTCGGATGATGTTAATCTTGATAGTGCGCATGCCTGTGCCATTGCGCATGCCAGTGTCAGCTACGGCTTCATCTTCAACTTCCTCTTGCGGTTCCTTTCGTCCGCAACAGCCGCTTCGATCTCACAGGCTTCCGAGTTTGACTCGGAAGCGTGCGAGACCGAGTCTGTCTCCCCAAGCGCGCATCTCACGTGGGCCTGCAAAGATGCTGAAACCGCGAGCATGCGTACCTCGTCTCAAGCCATCATGATGCACAGACCTACGAATGTCAGTGTGTAGAGGATGAACCTATAAGACAAGCAAGCCACGAGCACAAGTGCATGTGTGGCACACTATGCCCGCCGTAAGCCTGTGAGACTTCAGAATAGCACAGTAGCGCGTGTCCGGCCAGAGGTAAGTTGGTGCCGGTTGCATGAAGTAGTGCGCTGAGTTGACAATCTGAGTAAGACGTGGAAGCGCTCGACTGTGTGCCTGCAAGCGCTTGGCAAATGCAGGGATACATGCTTGACAAGCCGCATGGCATGTACCTGAGTGTTGAGAAAACAGCCGCCGTAAACCAGCTCAGTACAGCGCAAGTCCACCTGACACACATCGGTCCAAATTGCGCCATCAACACCGCTGACAAACAACCAAGTCTAAGTGAAGTACGAAGAATGCAGTAACTCTGTAGATCAAGCAACTAAAAACAGCATTAACATGGACAAACAGGCAACTCCGAGCACATAAGCAGGTCAATTCTTATAAGCGACCGGTGAAGGCAGGGCTGCATAAAGTACTGTATTCATCATGCAACCAACAGTACATGCTACGTGCCGAAACATTGTACAATACAACCAGAGTTTGTCAATTTCGCACCATGTCACTGCAGTGTGTACACCTAGCCTCCAGCAGGTTATTGGCAAGCTCCTGTCGGCAGCTGCGGCGGCAGCTGCTGTGGCTTGTAGCAACTGCGGCAGAGTCCAGCCTTGCAGCGCGGGCACGCCATGCCTAAGCGCCATGCCCCGCACGCGCATTGCAGCTTGCGTTGACCTGTTGGTGGTGGTGCCCGTTTTGGCCTTATTGTTCTTGTGTGGACAAGCTCGGGTTGCAGCATGCAATCCCTCCTGCCTGCATAATGTGGTTTTTCACGTGCACCTCCAGGCAAATGCACTACCTTAAACAGTAGCCTGAAGCAGCAGCACGTAGGCTCGCGCTCGACTGCATATTACACCTGCACGAGCTCCTGCTTGCATGAAAGCAGGAGCTTCACAGAGCTCGAAACACTATTACAACACCCACCCCCCCCTCCCCCCGCAGATAACAAACTTCACAAATTGCGCGTGCAGGCTGGCTATTATGGCACGCTCAGCCGCATTGCTACCTTGATGACATACTATGGTTGCGCCACGGCGCTTGAATGCTTGCCTTGCCTATACCATAGAATACTTTTGTATAGGTAAGACAAGCATGCAACTAGAGTATACTCTAGTATAGTATAGGTAAGGCAAGCATGCAAGCGCCGTAGCGCAACTGCAGCAAAACACCTTCCTGGCCATAGTAAACATATGGTACCAGCTGCTCCGTGCCTTGCTAGTAGTAGATGCACCCACCAACTGCCACTACTGCTACACAAACCCGTCAGTGTGCTACACGTTCAACAAAACTGCCTGCTTGCTTCCACGCCGCAAGCACGACCTGACCGACGGTGCTGAGTGTTGTGGACCTCACCTGGTGCTTGGCTGTTCTATGCAATTAGAGGAACAGTCTCATCAGGTGGTTGTGTACGTGTGCGTTATTGATTCTGCTGCTGAACTTGCGCTACGTCATGCTGAGCGCTCATGCTGCTGCCACAACAGACACCCACATGCTTGCCATAACAAGCTCTGCAGTTGGTCGTGCTCGACTGCTGCACCGCACCTTCACATGAAGCTGACGCAGCGACAGTCACCAACCACCCCACCCAACCCGTTCCCCTCGACCGCGTCCGCCGCCGCCGCCGCCGCCGCCACCTCAACAGCCACACCCCAATATAAAGCACGCTTGTCGCCAAGCAGTGCGACGCTCTCCTGCGCCTGCCGCACTGCTATGCCGTTATTGCAACGGCAGCGGCGGCTACCAAGGAGGGGGAGCAGGAGAAGAAGAAGAAGATAGGAGGAGAAGGTAGTGGTCGACAACTGTTGCGTGCTCAGCTTTGAGGTGTGTGTGGTGTGGCAGTCGGAAAAGGATCTCAGCCTAAGAGCTCTAAGGTCGCACACAGTGGTGTGGTCCTGCCACAGTTGTGATGTGGCAGCAGGGCAACGTGTAGCAAGCTGACACGAGTGTGAAGCGGCAGTGGCGATTATTGGGTTGCGTGTGCATGCATGCTGTACAACGCACGGGAGCCGCCTGTAATAGCTGGTTGATGATATAGGGCTGCATTGCTTGCGCTAAGGCGCTTGTTTGCTTGCCTGACCTACACTCAAAAAAGGTCACCACTACGATAGTGGTGCAGCTGAAGTGTGTATCCAGCTAGTGTGCGCGCAGTGTGTGTTGCGATGTTTATTGTCTCCTTTGAAAGGGACCATTCAGCGTTTCAAGCTCCATGAGCTCCTGCTTTCTTGCTGCTTGCAAGCATGAGCTCGTGCATGGCTGTGGTGTACAGCCAACGTGCCTGCGTGCATGTTTGCAGTCGCCTGCAGGGCATATAGCAAACCACATCCACCATATGTTGCTTTGTTGCAGCGGATGGCATGCGGCAACCCGAGCTTGTCCACACACAAGGACAAGGAGCAGGTCAAAACGGGCAACACCAACAGCAGTTGCATTGCCCGTTCGGGCATGGCGGTTAGGCGCGGCGTGGCTGCGATGTGGGGCTGCACTCTGCCGCTGCTACAGACACCAGCACCACCGCAGCTGCCGACGGGAGCTTGCCAACAATGTAATGGACGTTACATGCCCACACTTGACATAGTGCGAAGTAACAGACTTTGGTTGACTTGTTTCAGCATGTAGCATATGTTGTTGGTTGTCCTGGTTGCTCGTGCTTGTTGGCTGTAGTGCTTTATACGGTCCTGCGTTCAACAGTCAATAGGATCTCTGCGACCTGTTGGACTGTTTGGATGCTTGTTGGTTCATTTGCCTTCCTGTCTGTTTGCGCATTTGCTTTCATCCTGATTGGTTGACGCTTCCAAGCATTGCATTGGCGGCTTGTTAACAGCGTCGAGTGGATACCAAATAGAAACGTGTAGCAGGTGGATCTGCAATTCCTGCGTTGTGGTACGCTCCAACTTTGCAGCGGCTTTCTCAACACTCACCTACTTGCGGTTCACTGTTGCCGTGCGGCTTGCAAGTCTATCAACACTTGCACAGAATCAAGCGCTGCCAAGTTTCATCAAACTATCAGCTCAGCATCAGTGCTATGCGTCCGGCACCATCTCACCTCTGATTCTAACCTCGCACGCATGCGCTGCTATATTGACACGACTGCTTACCAAAGCAGGTACGCTACTATATACTATCCATCTGGAACGAGTTTAAGATGGATAGTATGTGCTACAACCGGGTCCGGTTGTAGCACATACTATCCATTAACATAGAGTTGACATAGAGTTCTACTTGAATGTTAATGCATGTAACAATCAGTACTACTGATTGTTCGGAGCACTAACATTGATATCGCAGCCGGTTCAGCACTGCAGTAGATTGCGGCTAACACAAGCACTCCTTGGCTGCCACCTTCCGGTTGGCCTCATCGTAAGCACTGCAACACTCAGCATGTGTCAGAACTGCTGTGCTTGAATTGACATGCGTGCGTGCGTGCGTGCGTGTCTCAGTTTTCATCAATGTTGATTGGGGGCAACTATCAGTTGCCAACCAATCGATGCACTACACCATAAAAGTGCATTACAACTGCGCTCCTCCCCGCCCTAGTATCCGCTCGCCTCTTCATATCCACCTCCAGCTCCTTGGAGTAGGCCTCCCTTTGCTTATCCTACACCTTTGCCTCCACACGTCCCCTTTCACCAATGCCTCCTTCTTCTTGGGCACCTTAGCACCCCTTCTGCTCCTTCCCCTGCATCACCTTGGCACGCTCCTCGTCCTTCCCCTGCACCTAGGAGGAACCCAAGAAGCAGGCCTGCTTCTTGGGTTGCTATCCTCCTGCTCCTTATGGTTGTTGCTGACTGTTCTTCTTATGCTTGTCCTCCTGGCCCTCCAGGAGAAGAACCACCAGTTCTCTGCCGCTGCTTCTCTGCCGCTGCCTGTCGTGTCTCTCTTGTGCACGTCTTTCTCTTGCGCAAGCTTATGTCTGCGCTGACACACGTCGCGAACGCTTCGAGAAAATGTCAAACCAGGTGCAGACATGAGTAGTAAGTTATCAGTCATTGCGCCGTGAGAGAACATTAGCAATGGCAGCAAGCAACACATTGAATGCTGAGTGTTTAATGACGAATCTCATTGAGCGAGAGAACAACAACAGCCAGGGGGATGACTGCCAGACGACAAGGGTGCATCAACTCAACTGGAAGTCCCGATCATCCTTCATGTAAGTTTGTGCCGTATACTGCTTGACTGGTAACGAAGCTTGTGTCGTTGCATGCAAACCAGTGACACCCGGTAATTCCATGTGGCAAAATACTACCCTCTGACGGCCACGGCGGCCACGGCGAAGGCCTTACCGCTGTGGACTACTAGTAGAAAGTATCTTCAACAAGGCAGCCCAGTTCTGTCATACTCTCTGTGTATACTGCTGTGTACCGGTGCAGTGTAGCAATGGCCACCATCGGCAGTGCACATAAATTCAAAGTACCACCTGTGTACGTTACCTCAATTCTCGCCCCCCCCGCCCCGGTCCGCTAATACACTGCCTGGCAGGACGCCGTTCCATTCTTGATATGTGTATAGACGGCGACTGGCTCTGTTTATTGACCGCGCAAAGGCAATGCTTTGCGCAACATGCAGCATTGCACACACAACCTATGAGGCATAACGTCTTTTGTACAAGACTTGAGTGCCACTCATGATGACCAGCCTGGGGACACCACATGATTGTGAGTACTAACCTTATTTAAGCACACGTATATCACCTTGCACCATTGGTGCAAGGTGACAACACTGGAATGTGGAGTGACTGGCAGTCGCGGTGCCGGCATTTGAAATAAGGTAAGTGGGTGCGTGGTCCCGCAGCGTAGGCACACCGCTTGCATCTGCCACGTGCGCGACGCTGTTGTTGCCCGCGTGGGTCTCCCCTGCTCATGTGTGCGCGCTTAGCTTGCTGCATGCCGTTGTCTGAAACACAGCAGGAGGAATGTGACCTTCATGTCCAGCTCGCTGTCCCAGCTGCAAACAAGCTGGGTGCTTGGCTGTACGCAATACAATCGCATTCACCCAGCAACAAAGGCACTTATTGTCATCGGTGTGTGGTGTTGTAGTAGGTGGTGGTTACTGCTGGACAGTGTCCAGCAGGGGCATGCACGATTTCTGTACAACGTGTGCACACATGTTACTGACATCTGCATAAGAGCGCTTAGTATGCGCGCGCTTTTGCAAGACTCTTCACATGATGTCAGTAACATCCGCATAAGAGCAATCGAGGCTTTTGTTGGAAACTACTTACTTTTACGAGCTCCGACTCGGGAGCGCGCAGAGCGCCCAAGTCTGCGAATGTGCCTAAAGCACTTGCACACATGTACATGCCATGACACATCAAATGCCATAGTTGTTCACGGCATGCCGACAACTAAGCAAAGCGATAGTAAAAGCAAGCTTCATACGAAATCCAAAATGAGAAGTTGTCCTTTGCTTGCAAAACACGCAAGTCCTGCAGGGCTTACTGCCGGATCCGTGCACAATGCGCGGGTGTCTTTCCACTGTCCGGGCTCACACAGCGTCACACGGTTGTAGTTATAGACAACTCCTTGACCACGCCCATTGCCAAGTTGGTGAGAAAATACATTCCATGCAGGGTACGGCAAGTGGCGTAACCTCCCCTCACCTGCCAAAAGCCCACCTGGCCTGGCATTGTGAGCGTGGTTTCCATGCTGTGCAGTGTGCCCTCTCCCTTCAAGTTGAAGCTCACATACACCAAAGGGCTGAGCAGCACACACGGCTCGGGCAAATCACCCGCGCAAAACACCGTCGCCCAATCATTGTTGGCGTCTTGCACAGTGAAAGAGCAGTTCTGGTAGACTCCAAACAAGGCCCTGCCCTCGTCCATGAACGCGCTGCAGCAAATGTTTGGCGCCACGTCCTCCAGAAGCTTTGTCTTCACAGGATTCTCAGTGCTGATCTCACTCACCCGCAACGTGCATTGCCTGGTGTCCTGGTTGATTGCAGCTGGCAAGTTTATCCTCGCACGCACTCAAGATTTGCAAGTCCGTACACACAACGCGACACTCTTGGACGCGTCCCCTGGTTACGTCCGCCTTCGCCAAGATTGTGCGTCCGGAAAAAGACTGCGCAACCACGTGACAGATGGTGTTAGCTGCTAGCCCGTACACCCACATGCGCGCAAGAACGCCCATCTTTGCCTCCACCGGGAGTGTGACCAGCCGCGTAGCTGTGTATGCCAGCTTGCTATAAGTGAGGTAGCTGACCAGTTGCGTATAGGAGATTGAACGCTGGGCGTCATAACGCAGGACTTCGCAAATGACGAATTCGCCATAGAAAAGTGTGCTGTTGGGCAGTCTAGATGCCACAGCCAACTCCTGTGACTGCGACGGCTGACACCGCGACGCTCTTCGCACTATACTCAAGCTGCCGCCCAGCGGCCAGGTCACAGACTTGGGATGGAAGTATGGTGGTGCTCTGACCAGCCCGCTTGCTGCAGCATCGAAGTCTCCCTGCACTCGACGTACCTTCGGCTGAGGCTCCTCGTCCTTCCCCTCCTCCTTCTCCTCCTCCTCCTCCTCCTGCCCTTCCTCCTCTTTGTGCTTCTCCTCCACCTCATCAACACTCTTCTCCTCCTGCGCTGCTGCTGATGACGGTGATGACGGTGGTGGTGACTTCTCCCTCTCGCGGTTGCCTTCAACTGCTACAGCCTGTAGGGGCTGAGCCTTTACAATCTTATGTGCTGCAGAGCCCGCCTCAGCAGGATTTGACTCAGGTCTTCTCTCAGCTCTGCTCTCAGGCTCAGGTATGCTTGTCGCTGCTGCTACTGGCGGTGGGGACTCATCAACGTTGACATCGGTGTTTGGCAGAGCACAGCATGTCTCGTGGGCCTGAACACAATGATGAAACGGTGGGCATGCGTAACTCAATGGAAGGCATACACAGACCTACGCATGACAGAATCTGCAGAATAGTCGGCATGCGCGGAGGGG
>RHPI01000003.1:497752-511234 GCA_009103225.1 Chlorokybus atmophyticus
CCCCCCCCCCCCCCCCCACACACACACACTCCACCACACCACACACACACACCAGAACACAAACAACGAACACTGCTAGTGGCACCAGCGGTTCCCGTGCCCGGTCATGGCGCACACACGCACACGTACGCAACCCACATTGGCTATAAACGCTTCACAGGCGTGTCAGTGTGCTACACGTAGGCTTGCTGCCCAAAGCACGACATGACCAGTCATAGTCGCAAGGAGCTGAGCGCACACACCACAGTGTGACCTCAGTCTTGGAGGCCCTTCCGACTGCTACACCACGCACCTTTGAGCTGAGACGCGGCAGTGGTCAATCAGATTGTCCTCCTGCTCCTCGTTTTCATTCTCCTGCTTCCCCTTCTGCTACTCCTCCTCTGTGGCTGCCCACCGCCGCCGCCGCCGCCGCCGCAAGGACGGCACAGAAGCTGCGGTCCAGCGCGGGAGAGCGTCACACTGACACAAGCGAGAAGCAACGTGCTTCCACTTGAAGCAGCTTGGGTGCGGCTGTTGAGCTTGCGGCGGCAGCGGACGAGCAAGTGCATGTGTGTGCGTTTGTGTGTGCGTGTATACCGCATCAACATGGTTCTGAAGCGGTGGAGATTGTAAGACTGCGTCTGCATGGCGTGTGCTACACCACTCCATGGAGCCGCTAAGCTTGGTGTTAGCTGTTGATTCCTTAGGCTGCTTTGGTGGCGCTAGCTGCGACGCCTGCATGCCTGCCTGACCTATACCTAGGTAATGTCAGAAATGGGCATCCAGCATGTGCGTGCAGGCATGTGTCTGCTTGCGCCTGTGAATATCTTTGGGGAGGGTCAGTGTATGAAACTTGATGGACTTCATCTTGAAGTTTCTGCTTTCATGCTGCATGCAAGCTTTGTCTCGTGCATGGCTGTAGCAAATAGCAGAGCGTAAGCCTGCTTCTCAAGTTGCCGTTAGACAGTGGCCTGGAGGTTCATATAGCAAACCACCTGGTGCAGGCGGATGGCATCAAGCCGCAGCGGCAACACTAGCTTGTGCACACAAGGACAACGAGGTCAGAACGGGCAACACCAACCACATGCAATGCCCGTGCAGGCATAGCGCTTGGGCGCGGCGTGCTTGCGCTGCGGGACTGCACTCTGCCGCAGCTGCTACAAGCACAAGCAGCTGCCGATGAGAGCTCGCCAATGACCACCTGGACGCTGGATGCCCGATCTACAGTGGCATGGTGCGAAGTAACACTCTGCTTGCAATGTGAAGTGTTTTAAGACACCATGCTCAGCATATACTACATGCTGAGCATGGTGTTTTGTTGGTTGCCCTGGTTGCTCGTGCTTGTTGCAGTCCTTCATGCTGCTGTGCCTTCATGGACATCCGCTTGCTTGTTGATTGCATTGCTTGCTTGTTTATCTGCGTGTTTGGTTTCTTCCGGTAGACCTATGCTGAGAGCATGCACATAAGGTGGCCGCCTCCTTGTGTGCGTGTTCTCATTGGCGGCAAGGGTAACAACATCAACAAAGTTGTGCGCTGGCGGGCCTGCGCTGTGGGAGAGCAGCGCACTACGGCAATTGCTACAAGCAACAACATCTCTGCAGCCGCTGCCGCCGAAGCTGTTTAGTCACTTGGTGCTGGAGGCAGATGCCTGCATTGCCGCAACATGGTTCGAGGTGACAAACTTCATTGTGGATGGAATGTGCAATCCTCCGATCACAAGCATGTGGTGTCCCCAGGCTGGTCATGCACTAAAAGAATGATGTTGTGCGATACTGCCTGCTGCGAGTGCAGAGACAGAGAGAGTGGGAACTTCAACTCTCTCTATGACGTCCCTTAACGTTTGGGATAGTCATCAAGTATTCTCCTTTGTTGTGCGGGATGCGAACAACAAATGGGCAAGCGCTCAACAACTTCCTGTGATTTGTCACTTAACCCAACCACATGCCATTGGTTTGCACGCAATAAATTAAAGTCGACTGCCAGTCGAGCAGTACATGGCCTAAACACTTAGGAAGGAATCTCGGCGCCACTGCAACAATCTGACTCATTGTTGCAGTGGTACTGAGCGCCAATGTCACCACTGGCACAAAGGTGTATGTTTTACTCAGTCAGCTTGTACAACGAGCCCATTGTCAGTGCTCGAGGTAAGCGTTTGTAGTTGAATACCCTAGCGCGTATTAGAGCTTTTGTGTGGGTGTGCGTGTGTGTGCGCATTTATGTGTGTGCATTTGTGTACTCGTGTGTATCTGTGCATGCAGGAACACATAATGTCACGGAGTTTTGGTCCTTTCCTTGCTCGACAGCGCCTTCTGCAGCGCCTGCTCGAAGCTGGCATTAAACGCCGCCAGCGCCTTGTTTGCCAGTGAGTTCTCCCCTCCACTCCCGCTCTTGTGTGCGGCCGGCATCGAGGCGCTTTTACCCAACTTAGCTGCTGCTGCAAACACACAAAGCCAGGGTGTATTACACTTAGGACACTGTACATGTGTGCTGTACTTACGCAGACGCATGCATGCACCTATGCACACACATACGTGTACATGTGCATGCACATGTCTTTGCGCGCGCGCGTGCACACATGCACGTGTATAAACGTTTGCACACGTGCATACACGTGTGCAGACGTTTCGGGTGTATGCACATGTACACATAAGCGCACAAGTGAATACAAAAAGCGAGCAGACCTTCCTGTTTGGCACTGAACTTTATAGCAGCATGGACGTCAAGTGCTTATACACCACATAAGCACGCACGCCACGCAATCGTCCCCATACCTGTGTCAGGCGGGCTGGCGGCATTGCTGCGAGGCGGGAGTGGCGGCGACGTGAGGCGCTGCATGGGCGCGGCGGCCACGGGCACCACCGTCACAGGGAGGGGCCTTCCGGGTACGCTGTCCGCGCAGAAACTGAAACTCCGCGTGGCCACCCACGTCATCATCGGAGCTGCCAGCAACAAGAAGCTCGATTCAATTGCGAAACCAACCAGGAGCAGCAAGGAGCAAAGGTTCACCAGAACAACGGACACACGCGCGCATGCATAAGCATGTGGGCGGGCGGTTGGGCATGTGTGCGTGTGCGTGCGTGCAAACGTATGCATATGTAAATTCATATCCATGTGTCTATGTCTCGCACGTTGTGCCTAACACCCAGGCATGCGTACGTGCCTACACGCATGTACACACTCCCCTGCAGGCACACTCATGCACACACGCTCACGCGCGCACAGGCACATTCTCTAGCACGCATACGCACACACGCACATACGCGACCCCACTCCACCCACCTGTCGCCGCAGGCGTGCTTGCGTCCGCCCCCGGCGGACACAGCCTCCTCAGCAGTTCCGTCGAGTCCGAGGCGGTGAGCAGTCCCGCGTGATGGTGAGGAGCGCTGCCGGCCAACGACAGATGCCTCTGCGGGTGGTGATGGTGATGATACGAGTCCTTGCTGGTGGAACGCATGGATTGGTCGAGGAGACTGGGAGAGAGGGGGGGACTGCTCAAGGTGCGGGCTTGCCTGTGGGAAGGGGGATGTCATGCACATGTGCACATCATGTTATGTGTATGTTCCAGTCATGCGGGGGGCGAGGCACACAGATGCGCACATACACGCGCACACCTATGCATGTTCACAAGCGCATGTGGATGCGAGCACGTACACATGCACGTATACAGGCATGTACAGGCAGCTCGAGCGAGTATGCGCATGCCCACACATACCTGCTTAGCGCCTTGGCCAGCATGGCCTCATACGATGCGTCAAAAGCCGCTGAGGCCGCCTCCGACAGGGACCTCCGCTGCGTGCGGGCCTGTTGTTGATGAGAATGGTATTGATGATGACCGACACCTGAAGCCGACGGCGGCCGGCTGCCTCCCTCATTGCCTGCACACACGAAAGCCAACATGTTTTATAATAGACAGTCTCAGCGTCAAAACGTCGAGTAACGTAAGATCAGCGGACTTGCATGTACACAACCCATAAGCCACACGCATCCAGAACTGAACCACTAGTGAAGCCACTGGTTCTGTTGGGTGGCTGCGGGCTTGTGAACGGTTGAACACATTATACCAACAACAGCAAAACATGGAAGCATGCAAACAACTAAACGAGCCACTGATCACCTATACAGACTACATGCTCACACATACACACGCACGCACGCACACACTAACTATGCATACATGTGTGCACGCGCGCGAGCACGCGAGCGCATGTGCGAGTGTGTGGATTTGCGCACGCAAGTCCGCATGTGCATGCCAGCCTGCGCATGTGTATGTGTGTACGACAAGATGACGTCTCGTGCGACTGTGTACACACGTGTGCATGTGTGCGTGCGCGCACACACAACATCAACCTCCATCCCTCCCACCTTGTGTGTTTCGGACCGCCGCCGTGACGGAGCTCACCACCTCTCTGATATCTGCCAAGTCCGCTGCCGACAGTCCCCTCAGGCTCGGTTGCGGTCGCATCATCGCCGTCGCGGATCCGGCCGAGGAGGCCAGGGACGACAGGGATGATACCGATGACGACGACGGGAGGGAAGCCAGAGGGGACGCGGAGGCCTCGCGCATCGCCATGTCGAAAGAACGCTGGAAAGCTGCGGAAGGATGAGGGTGGGGTGAGGGTGGGGTGAGAGGGTGTGGGCAGCGTAGCTGGGACATGCCCAAGCAAGGGGGTCTTGATGGTGATTGGCTGAGTCAGTGTGTGTCTATGTCTACGGTAAGCGAGTGATATATGTGGCGTGTGCTTGTGTAGCATTGCGCGTAGTACAACATCACTGTACAAGCTAGATCAGACTGTTTGTTGCATCTAGCTTTGCAGAACATCACGCAGCAAAAGCACCATGTTGGGCAACTATACCACATCCTGTTGTTCACAACCTCTACAACGCACATACACGGCACTGTTGTGTATGTAGTACGCTGCATCACACTTGTTGCACAGTTCACTGACCCACACACCAAGCACTACAGTCAATCTATCAGACTTGGTGTTCATCAGCGTATTGAGGTTGAAACACCACATGCGGTGGTCATCCCACCTCAATATCACAAGTACGACACACAATGCGGGTGTTGTTGACACGTACACTACTCGTCATCTTGCGCACCTGTGTGCGCGCGGCTGGGCGACGTGAACATCGTGGTGTTTGGACTGCGCAGCCGCTCGCGTCCCTCTCCGCCGCCGTCCAATGATGACACGGACGGTGATGGCGATGGCGGCGGCAGCAATGGCGACGTTGGTGGCAGCGACGGCGATGACGGGGAATCTCTCCTCGTGCTTAACGGCATTGCCCCCACCTGCCACAGCAAGACAAATCAAGATACAAGGAGAATTACAGATACGTTGTTGATGCATGATGTGTGTATGTGTGCCACCTGACGTATGCGAAGACCATACATGCATGGTACCCATGATGCGTGGCAACGTGTGTTGATGTGCTTGATGCCCACAACGTCCATGATTTACGCACAGATTGTGTGCAAGTGCCCGCATTGTCCACACATGATGTGTGCACGCACGTTGTACAACAAAAGATGCAGGTGTAGTGGGCATCAATACAAGCATAACCACGTTATGAGTACATTGTGTGTCGTGAGATGAGTGCTACTTGCCGCATGTGGCACACAACACGGGTGTTGTAGCTGGCAGTATTGAATCCTGCACGCACACCACCATGTGTTGTGTCCTGCGCAGTTATTGCGTACGACACAGCATAATAATGCAGATGGTGTGTATGCAACCAAAATGTGCAACACAGTGCGGTGTCGTTGGAACAGGCGATTACAAGCACTCATTGCCAACAAAGATGATGCAAATTGCATGCACACAAAAATGAACTGTGCGTGGTATGTGCGGCACGAGGCATGCACGGCGTTAAGATGATTACAAAAGCATACATTCGCCGCTGTTCGCAAGTGAATGCTGCGTTGTGCTGTGTTACATTGCAACGGAAAACATCTTCTTTTGTGAACAAAGAAATTAGTATCACACACAGTCACCTGCTGTGACGATCAGCAAACCGTTGCTCCTCCCCAGCAGAAAATCAATATTATAATCTGAATCTAGGCTCCTCCCCCACCCAGTAAGATCTAAGATTTAAGCGTTTTATGTCAATCGACCCATCAACCAATCCACCTATCAACCCAACATCGATACTCAAGCACCAGCCCAACCCAGCCACTGTGCAAGCAGCCAGCCTTCTCAGCTGTTTACAGAAACTGTTGGATGTTAGAATTCACAATCTAAGATGATGTAAGCCCTGGAATGCTCGCTCAAAAAACACACAGCGCCGCCGCCCCACCAAAACAATAGCCCAAGAGTCGCCGACCGACAAAGCGCTCAACAGCTAGATTGTCGATCACATGCTGATGTGGACGACTTTTTGAAATCTCAAACCCTAATTGCAACAACCCTAACCGTTGGAAGCGGTGCGGCGGCGGCGGCGGCGGCGGTGGCCTGGTTGTTGTGGGCGTCTGCGACGTTGCCATCTGGGAACGTTGTCGAACGGGGGTGCTGAGGTTTATCCCTTGGGTGGGAATGGTAAGCCGGCGTATGTGGGTCGAATTGCTGGCCAGCATGCAGTGGTTTGATCAGTACTGCTACCTAACACTTTCAGAAATCATGGTTCGCGTGTTGCTCTTATGACTGTTAGCTACAAGCGTGCACAATACGTAGGTTTTTGTCAATGATGATGATACTTTGGCGTGATGATAATACTTTGATGACGCTGTAGCAAAGCATACACCCAGTATGCATGGTGTGCCAAGCTGATTGCGCATGATAACCGGCTTGTAACTTGCAGTATGCTTGGATACCTGGTCGCCCTGCCTGAGACATGCACTTACGTGCATGAGTACTTGAGTACTGTCTGTAAAACAGAAGGAGTTGTGCAAGGTTCTATGCAGATGGGGTTTTGCAGTTCAATTGAGTTGAAGTTATGCGCTGCGATAGTTTAATGCATGTGCTCATCCTGTCGATCCTGTCGTGCAGATGGCAGGCCGCTTGTTTATTCCAATCATACTATGTTACAAAATTCGTTGAGTTGCCTTTGATGTTATTATATCTGTTGCCTATGCTTATGTCCAACTTGTGTCAGCATGCGTTCCATGCGAGTGCTTGGCCAGTGCTTGGTATTGGGCTTATTGACATTAACTTCACATGCATCATCATTGTTAATATTCCGCTGGGATCAGTAGGTAACTGCATGGTCATGAATATTATCTATTATGTGCATGCCTGCTTGCATTTAGTTCATGCTGCAGGGCCGCAGACATTGGGTTGACTGTCTCATGTCGTGTATGTGTACGTGTATGAGTATGGGTATGGGTATGGGTATGTGTGTTATTGTATGTGTATGTGTGTGTACGCGTGTGTTTAGTTGTATGCATATGCAGTTGTGTCAAAGGCCTGGAAAGCTGGAAGGCTCTTTGGTTGCCCTCCTGTTGTTGGAATTGTTGACTGTCCATGTGTGGCAGAATCTACGTGTTCGCGGGCCTTCCGGAGCAGCCGCTATATCAATTGACTCCTCAGCTTCAGTGGCGCAGTTTCAACAATTGGTAAGGTCATTGCCACGCCAGCACGGGTGCCCACTGCGTCATATGCAGGCATGCTATTCTTGTGAATTTCTTCATATATGTGCACTTGTTCTGTACTACAATGGAATCGAGGGGAGTTAACATTGTGGGTTTTCACGCATCCCAACGCCCAAGCATTGTTGGCCCAACACTATCGCGCTATGTAAATTATGGCATGTGCAACGTGAATATGACTTTTATGTGGTTGCAAAGGTTGGGATGTTAACATTGCATACATGCCTGTTTCAGGTTGCAGAGAAAACCGGCATCCAGATAGAAAGCCAAGAAAGTAAGTGGCTGAAAGTCACTCGCATGTATGCATGAGCGACAGCCAAACGTATTGCTTTTTCTGCACACATAATCTGCGAACAAGTCATGTACAATCTCGCTCGCGCAGTTTTGGTAGGCTTCCCGCCGACGCCGTTGACACTCCCCGCAGACCACGCAAGCTCTCCGCTCACAAGTCTTCCCATCGCAAACGGTGATACTGTGGTATGTGTTGCTGCTCCATTGCAATTGCATAAGGCAACTCGCTTGCACTTGTGTGCACACCCTTGTGCACATGAGCTTTGTGTAACACGTTAACAAGAGTTTACATGCGATAAGGCGCACATATGTGCACGTTGTTGTGCACAATTCGCACTTTGTATTGTGGACACACTTTGCTGCACTTCCAACAATCGTGCACAGCGATGTTTGGTTAATTGCACTCATGTTGATGACTTGCGTGCCAGGTGGTTAGAGTATGTGCAAATGCAGTGCCTCGAGACACGCCAGCTCAGCCTGCTCAATCTGCACCCGAGCACGACGGGTAATGCAACGTGTTCACCTTGCACTACTACACTATTGCTGCGAGGAAACTTGACGTCTTGTGGGCTGTGTCCAACAGGGGCGAGCCTCCTGAAGATGAGGAGGAGATGATACAGAAGGCCATTGCTCTGTCGCTGGCAGGGAGTCAACGCGACGGCAATGGCCACAGCGCACACGTGAACACCACACCCGCACTTGCACCCGCACGGCCTCCGGATGGTACATACTGGGCTGTGTGCAGTTTCTGCTTGTCATGCACTCACAAATGTACACATGTGTCTCCACTGTTGGCAGCCGACAAGCCTACAGTAGTGAGGCGTGAAGTCCCGTCAGACAACAGCTGCCTCTTCAATGCTGTCGGATATGTTATGGAGCATTCCAGGGGCAAAGCTGCAGAGTTGAGACAAGTAAGTCTTTCAGTTGCATTGTTGCCGGTGTTTCTATTTGTACCTGGACATCTGGCTGGCACATGGTGAGCATACGGACAGCAGCTGTTGGTCCTGGCATACACTTGCATGCGTAGTGTGGCGTGATTTGTCGTTGTTGTTGTCTGGGATGTCTGTTCGGCTTAGTATTTGGTGTATTCCTGGATAATAGCAACGTCTTTGTCCTCATGAAGGTTATCGCTGCAGCGGTAGTGGCAGACGCTGACACGTTCACTGAAGCATTCCTCGGGAGGCCAAATGAGGAATACTGCGAGTGGATTATGCATCCAGGTGAGAGTGTGTTGTTGCATGTGCTCGCAGAGTACACGCCTTTTGCTTGCACTGCAGTCCATGCTTACTTGGAAGACGTTGTCACTAACTGGTGTTTGATGCCTGATCGCCTGATTGCCTTTCAGATCACTGGGGCGGCGCCATTGAGCTCTCAATACTGTCAAAATACTACGGCCGTGAGATTGCTGCCTTTGACATCCAAACCTGTAGGTGGGTTCGCATCCTGTGCAATCAGCTGTCTGTGGCAATTTCATGGCATAACTGGTGTGAACTGAAGTAGTGACTGGACTTGTGACCTTGGGTTACAACTAGTACAACTGATTGCAGCAGCAGAGTGATGTGACTGCAATGTTAAGGGGTGCGGCATCAACGTAGTTGTATGCAGCATCACATATCATGGCCACCCATATGCGCACAACCACCATTGGGTTTGGTTTTCTGTGATGGCAATACTGCATTGTACACATGCAGGTGCGACAGATACGGGCAAGGAGATGGGTACACCGAAGTGGCGATGGTGATCTATGATGGCATCCACTACGACGCGTTGGCGATGAGTGCGTTCGATGGGGCACCCGAGGACCTCGACACGACCGTGTTTGCGGTCCCGCACTTTGACGAACGCGTGCACGGCCTCGCCATGGCCTCCGTCGTCCGTGTCGCTCACGCCGCCAAGGCCTTCACCGATGTCGCGGGCTTCTCCCTGCGATGCGTCACATGCCAGAAGGGCTTGAGGGGCAACAGAGAGGCCACCGAGCATGCAAAAAGCACCGGACACGCCAATTTTGCAGAGTACTAATGAATGACAGATAAAAGTTATCTCTGCTGTGCTCTGCTCTGTGCTGCTTTGCACTTCACTTGCACATCGCTGTGCTTCTGTCTGCTTCGTGTGTACTTGCTGAAGATAACCATAGGGCTGGAGTCTCATGTTATAAGCTGTTCAATGCTTGCATTGTAGGCGTTTTGGGTTTAGGAATGCGTTACACGTGGCTGCTTTGTGCTTGCATGGGAGGAAACACACCCATTGTGTAGGTCAGTCCAGTTGTGCTGGTGAAAAGGATGTTTCAATTTGTGCTGCTTCGGCCCAAGTGCTGCACATACCCTGGCGTCGAAGATACCAGGGTATGTGCAGCACTTGGGGTTCTGGTTCAAAGTGAGACGTTGCACACAGCATTCCTAATATGGACATGGGAGCCAAGGCATGCTGGTAGTCACAGGTCTGCTCTCCTGAGCAACTTTGTGGTCGCCTCAAGGGGTGGATGCCGGAAGGGAGGGAGAAAACTTGAGCAACTTGAGCAAGTGTCAGAAGCAAGCACACTAGTGCCCGTTATATATGAACGATTTGGACAACTATATACAAATAAGTCAGGCGCTTGCAACAGCTAAGCAAGATGGCCTATAGGCTGGTTTCCACGGAAGCGTAGGAAGAGAAGTTGTGATCTATTGGCAAAGCACACTTCTCCTTCGTGGCTGACTGCCAGATCCTGGCAGAAGTGACGGTCCTTGTTCCACTGCCCGGGCTCACACATATGAATACCCGTCTGGTAAAAGACAAGCTCCTTGACTTTGCCAGTCGCCAAGTTGACGAGAAAAGTCATCCCTCCAAGGGTGCGACAAGCTGCGTAACAACCAGTCACCTGCCAGATTCCCCAATAGTCTGGCATTGTGAGTGCGCGTGTGTTGTCCATGCTGTACAGTCTGCTCGCTCCAGACTTGGAGATGCTCGCATACACCCATGGGCTGAGCAGCACGCAGGGCCTGGGCAACGCATTCTGGCTGAACACCTTTGCAAAGTTGTTGTTGGCGTCCAGCACCATGAAAGAGCAGTACTGGTAGACTCCAAACAAGGCCTTGCCCTCGTCCATGAAGGCGCTGCAGTGTATGTCCGGCGCAATGTCTGTCAAGACCACCTCTAGACCAAAAAGTCGCCGTGCTGAAACTATCAATATACAATATACATTCCCTTTTGTCATGGCTGATGATGCAGCCGGCATACTCGTCCGGAAGGCGGTCAAGACCTGCATGTGTGAAGTAAGCCGGTAACTTACGACTTCTCCCGTGGTCAGGTCCACATCTGCAAGAATCGTATGGCCGAACTGGTTTTGCGCAACCATGTGACAAACTGTTGGAGCCGCAAGCCCACACATCCACACGCGTGCGCGACAGTTGACTTCCGCCTCTGCAGGAAAAACGATTAGGTGATCGCGTATACTGAAGTCAATCCATGCGGAGGTTTTGGTCCGAACTTCTCTTCTGTGGACGCTGTAGCTGACCAGCAATGTGCCCTCCTGCGGGACTTCGCAAACGACACAATCACCTAGGAAATGGGTGCGATGGGGCGGTTGCCATAACGGATCCTGATCGGTGGGTCTGTATTCGCCTCTCTCATACCTCGAATGCCTATGGATAACGCTCACTGTCTGACACTTGAGCCAACTCAGCTGTTTGGGAGTGATGATGTCAAACTGATGCCCAAGTGATGCGACCGGCTGACTCGCTGTTGCGTGGACTCCCTTTTGCTTATCCTCCTGCACGCAGCGCACCTTTGACGGAGACTCCTCATTGTACTCCACCTTCTCCAGTTGATGTCCAAGTTCTGCGACGGGCCCACTCGATGTTGCGTGGACTCCCTGCTGCTTGTCCTCCAGCACGCGGCACAACATTTGGTGGAGGCTCCTTCTTGCCCTTCCTGCACCTGCTCCTCCTCTCCCTCCCCCCTCTCGCTTCTCTCCTCCTCAGCAGCCTCATTGTCACCAACATCCTCCTTATTCTCCTCGTTCTTCTTCTGCCCCTCCTCTGATACCGGTGACAATGTCAATGATGGCGGGCTAGCGGACTTCCTTTTGCGGTTGCCATGTGATTCTGCAATGGTCTCCACGGGGTCAGAAACTGCTTCGAAGCCTGCCTTATCGAGCAGCGTGTTAGGGGTGCTGCCAGGCATGGCTGCTGGTGCTGGCGCTGGCGCTAGCGCTGGTGCTAATGTTGGTGGCTCGCTCTAATAGTGTTGGACAGCCCGGTGCATCTCTCGTGTGCCTGCACCGTGTACAGAGATGTTGTCTCAACCACTTACACAATGCAACCCACCCATTGCTTTTGTAGTCAGGACCTTTATATCTTGAGCAACAGGTAGAACATGTGCTTTGCTGCAAATGCGTGTGCATGTGCGTGACGTGTATATGAGTGTGTGCATGCATGGTTGCTGCAACTGCCATTGCAGCAGACAGTGTGCATGTCCATGTGTGCGTTCTAAGGTCACGATGAGCAGAGCAGGTTTATTGCTGGTTGTATGGCGGTTGATGGAATGTTGTTGAACTCAGTGCACAGGTGTTGGCATACCCCCCCCCCAGAGCAGGTCAAGATTACAGGATGTCAGTACCTGAGTGTTAAGAAAGCAGCCGCCGCAAACCAGTTCAGCACACCTCAGGCAGCGCAGTCCACCTGCAAGCAATCTTCCATTCCATCATGCAACACATTACACATCGCGCTGCACACAAACACACAACATGCGTGCCACGGTCATACAAAACGCTAGCACGGTGAACCAAGCAAGCACACACGCGCACACAAAGGAGTTGGTTCCGCCTATGGTCAGATGAAGGCGAAGCTTGTTGGCAGCGTACAGTGTTGCTTGTCATAATGGTCACGTACAAGTCACAACAACAAATGCCACAGATTACACATTGCACATGTGTTGACTCCATTCACAATGAGCCTCACCATGTCTCGGCAGTACGGGCATCTGGCCTCCAGCAAGTCATTGAGGAGCTCTCGTCGGCAGCTACGGAGATGATGCTGATGCTTGTAGCAGCTGCGGCAAAGGGCGGCCTCACACCGCAGGCACGCAGCGCCAACCCGCCACGCCCCGCACGCGCAACTCACTTCTTGTTGTTGTTATTGTTGTTGTTGTCGTTGTTGTTCGTGTTGGCATCTTCCTTGGGTGGAAGTGCTCGCGTTGCCGGTCGCCATCGCCTGCAAGAAACCCAGCAACAGTAACAGGCGGGTGTTGACATGCTACTAACCAAGGCTGTCACATGCAGTAGGCTGCTGCCTTCCTGATGGTTGATCTTAAAGTCAGAGAGGGCTATGTGCTGCCAAAAAACAACCAACAATCACGTAGGCTCACAAGCCACATCAATCTTGCTTGCACCATCTAGACGCACACCCACACATAAAGGTTTCTGGCATGCTAGCACGCAGAGCGCGTGTTGGCGGCCCTAACCCACCCTAGATAACGTGACTGCGGCGTTTGCAGTTAGGTTGCATCGAGTGAGTATATAAACGTATATACTGATTCTAGTATCACGTTCATTAATGAATACCGTATTATGCGACTCCACCCCACCCCCCCTCTTGCAACATCCCTGCTACAACACCCCATTGATTCTGTTTTTAAGGGGGGGGGGGGGG
>RHPI01000003.1:511490-541856 GCA_009103225.1 Chlorokybus atmophyticus
AGCCTTGCGGGGGGGGGGGACTGTAACCCTCCTTGTACGGGCAAAATGCAGCCCTAACTAATCACCACCCCCCCCCCCCCCCAAAAGTCTTCGGGAGGGGGGCCTTTGTTTGCGAAGGGGGGTTGTATCGCACAAGTACGATATTACACTGTTCCGTTCCACGTAATTTTACCATTTCGTTATTGCAATTGCTATGCACCTATTATACTACTTTGTACACGATTAACGATGTTGCATTCCTTTTATTTCAACAATCATCCTACCTACAATCCAACTTTTGCAAGAATACCTAAGCCCTACGGTCATGCGCGTTCATCGTTGTAAGTATGGTTTACGTGATGAGCAACTGTGAATGCATTGAACATTCGGGATGTACCGACGGTGGCTAGCAATGATGCGGAATGCTGTCGATGTGACATCAATATCGCACGGTCAGCAGCATGCTGCCGACGTAACCCGGATCTCATTCAGATGAGACGAATGCATCCAGATTCACGATTCATTTGTCTCGTTCTTGAGCATGAGTATGCACTTCGAAGCGTAATCGAGACGAGGCGCATAGTTCTTGTAAAGCGCGGCGGCGCATTAGGGTGGGGCGGAAAGGGCGAACTTTCGGCCGTCGTCAGCAGCGTCGCCAGCAACGCCGCCGCTGAGGTGATGGCCGTAACTGCCTCTATTGCTTGACACGTGTCTGTCAAGCAACAGAGGCAAACCCTAACTTAAACTATATGTTAATCAATTGATCAATTTGTTAAACAAAACTCGCCGACCAATAGTTAAAGCCGACGAGTAATGCCCATTATACTACTTTGTACACGATGAACGATTTATATTCCTTTTGTTTCAAACAATCATCCTACCTATAGTCCAACTTTGGCAAGAACACCTAAGCCCTACGATCATGCGCGTTCATCGTTATAAGTATGGTTTACGTGATGAACAATTGTGAATGCATTAAACATTCTACCTCCCCCTCCCAAGCATATATCAGTAGGGACGAGCTATAGGTGTAGAGCCTGGTGTACTTGCATTGCCAAAGTTGCACATCAAGATAGTTGTGTTTAGTTATCTGATAGTATTTGATCCTTGCGCAGATTGTGTGCAGTTGTCTGACCGTGTGTATGATTGCTGTGCAGATGGACTTCGCACAGCGCTTGCAACATACCGCTGATACCCAACGCACCGCACGCGCGACTGTGCGTCCGCAGCAAGTCACCAACTGTAATTTGCGAGAGCGAGCAGCGGCAGCGCTTTTGGAAGTGGAGTCCATCAGCCGTGAAATTGTATCTGATGGCACTCGCGACCAACGCGATCGCACCTGGCAAGAGTTTGCCAACTACCTGCAACATCTTGAGCTCAACATTACCGTCGCCAATGTCACCCCAGCTGTTGTCACAAGCTACCTTGCTGGGCACTGGACCGACACACACATTGGCAAAGCTCGCATGCTCGACCGCCATGGTCATCGCATGATTGCCAGCACCACACTGGACAACATGATTTCAAATCTCGCATGCTCGTTTAGACTTCTAGGGCGCATCAGCCCTTGGGACAGCGACACATCCACAGGGAACCCGCTTCTGTCCATAGACGTGCGCGAGTTTCGCCAAGAATATGCACAGATTGTTGCTCGGCAAGGAGTTCAACCTATTCCTGCTGCGCCATTGGCGATTGATGGCATGCGTACGCTGATCCTCTACTTCCAACAGCAGCTGTTTACCATACCTCAGCAATTAACAGTCACACATGACAAAGCTGTGCTCTAGCGCGACTACGCACTTTGCCTATACCTATGGTGCACATGGCAACAGGGTGGTAAAGGTGCGCGTGTACAGATGCACGAGATACAAGCGGCAGGTTCTGGGCTGATGGCCACTGTAACACATCTCAAAAATTACCGCACCGGAGGCGCACCCACCATACAAGTGCGCAGTAGTGGTCTGCCTGTAGAGTTCTCTGAAGCGCTCTATGCCTATTCAACCTACTGTCGCGGGAGCTCCTTCGCCATCACCGCTGGTCCTCTATTTCGGCCTGTTGCCAAGAACAGGGAGAAGTGGGAAGAACATAGCATGTCTGGTAACTGTGCATACCATGCAATTGTGCGCTGTTGCAAGGCGTGTGGCATATGTAGGCCGCACCTGGGGTTGCACTCTTTTAGGCGTGGTGCCGCTCAAAGCGCCTTCCAGTGTGGTGTTACTCTAAAAGAAATACAAGCTCAAGGCACATGGAGAAGTGCTGTCATCATGCACCGTTACCTACGCGAAAGGTACGCTTACCCAATGCACAAAAGCACAAATGTATGGGTAGCGTCCTGGATTGGTGCTGTTTTTGGGTACTCGGGCACCACGTTTAATCCATTCGGGCCGTGGGCTTAATCTGTTATAATAAGTGAATTGCTAGTCGCGAAGCACTGGCCACCACACATCAGAGTGCCATTCAGGCACCAACATCACAGCTGGCAGCTGGTAACACTGCAATAAAGTTATGGCTTTATGCAGGAGAGCCAATGGCGGGCGACATCAGATAAAGCCGCCCCCCAAGCGTTGAAGAACATTGCGCCAGTTTGTAGTTAGAGCATTTCCCAAACGTCAAGGCACGTGTATGTAGCTGAAGTAAGCAGGTGCTTTGCTATTCCAATCAGCTGCAAAACAGTCCAATGTTAGGTGTCCAACATGCTGCTGTACATGCGCAGTTGCGTTTGCGGTTGGGGCCCGATCTCCTCTGTCAGTAAATTTAGATAATGCATCCGCATCGCGCAGCTCATCACGCGAGCGCCACACACACGTCAGCGCAAAATAACGCTCCCAGCACAAAGACCACAACTGATGTAAAGCTTGCAGCACATGAGGCTCAGAAGCAGACAACTTGTTTAGCATTTGAATTGCTGGTTGACAATCGCCATTAATGCGCACTGTACAGTGCTGGAGAGCACGCATGCGCGCCACTTCAGTAAATGCTTGCACATAAGCGAGTGCCTCCTTGACGGCCGAAGGCAGTGATATATGGTCAGGCTTAAAGTTGCCCGCCATGCGAGGCCAAGGTCATGTCGCCCCCAAACCAATTGTACCCGAAGCGTCCACATGCAGCTCAAGCAGTATGAGGGGCTTCCACCAAGCATTGCCATTGTAAGTCTGCAAGCCATCAGCAGTTCAATCACAGAAGTGTCTTAAAGCGTTCATATCATCCACATTATCGTCCCATGCATTCGTGGCCAATGCCAGACGCATCAATCGGCGAGCATAAATGCTTGCAGGTGCAAAAGCTAGCTTCAGCACAATCAATTTGCCAGCAATGCGTGCTAGGTGACGCTTGGTCAATACAGGAGCCTCTGCCAATTCTTTCATCAGCTGCAATAGCTTAGCTAACTTGCTTGAGGGGACGGCAAAAGAGCCGGTCACTGTGTCCAGCAGACCCAACAACTGCACTATTTGTTCCGGCCACAATTGGCTTTTCTTCACAAAAATATAGATGCCAAGGGTATTGAATAGACGCAATACACGGCGAATGCACCAGCACAAATGCCAACGATTAGAATGGCTGAAGTGCATGTCGTCAATATAGGCCACGCAAGGAAAACCCATTGCCCGCAAAGGCGTGAAGACAGTAGACATCAAGGTCGTAAACAACCAGCATGCTTGATTTTGGCCAAATGGCAGTACATTCCATCTGTATGTAACTCCAGCATAGCGCAAAGCCAAGTAAGGCTTACCGTCCTCATGAATGGGCACATGATGATACCCCGACTTCAAATCTGCTGTCACTTGCCAAAATGGCGCTTTGTGTACAACAATACATCGCGTAACCGCTCATTACTGAAGGGGATGTGGCGCCCAAAAAGGTTGATATACCTCAAATGTATAATCAGCCTCAAACGTTTCTCCTGCTCAACTACACCTATTCCAGTAACCACTGCCACATCATGCGCACTCACGACAAAGTGCGCATGATGTTTTGATTAAGTTGGCCAATTCAGTGACAACATAATCGCGATGTATGGAGGCGGACTTGCGATTGCGAAACACAACTGGTGTTGGGGAAATGCGTGACAGCATAGTTCTAATGTCATCAACACTGAAGCCTTCTGCCTTCAACAATGCATGTACTTCTTCCCACTTGCGTCGATCTGATGTTATAGTGCCCACTCATTGTAAGCGATATCCGTAACGCAACCAGTTCAGCACAAATGTCTTCTGGCCTTGCATGGCCAATTGAAATCAAGTAATCCATGCTGTAAGCCGTTGCTGTACAGAGGCTGCTACAAAGTTTTCTGCATCTAGAGTTTCAATTCGTCAGATGTGCTATGTCTGCACACATGCAAGTTAATTAAGCTATGCCAGAATTGACCAGTAGCTTCAGCTATGCCAACTGTAATTGTCCAGCAACATACAGCTGTGCATCATGCACACATGATATTGTAAGCAGTGAAGAGCTGCACATATAGTACACTATGGTACATGACCCAAACATGCATGCATGCGCAGTTGCGCGCTGCTATGATACACCAGCACCTCCTGACATGCACTGCCACTGCACACGCGCACTCGCGCATTGCTATGATACGCACACCAGCACCTTTGACATGCACTGCTACTGCACAACTTAGCAGATGTATTGGCTGCACTACTCACTGCTGCAAGGTCAGGCGCGGCTGCTCTTGCATGGGTACATATTATGCTTCTTGTTACACTGGCACAGCCTGCTGATTGAAATAGCCGTCTCCGCGACCATAACCACCACGACCACCGCGGCCGTAACCACTACGGCCGCGACCACGCTGAAACGGGGTGCTCCCCTCTTCGGTGACAGAGCGCCTGCAGGCGCAATATTGCATCCATGTTTTAATGTGTAATAAACTCTCAGTGAGACTCATATATGTATGACTGTGCTCATCGCGACCAGTGTGCTACTACTCTACAATACAGGTGCTGTGCACCATCACATGAACAAGTGACGTGCCCTGCTTGACAAACATGACAGGGACCCAAGCGTGCATTGCACTATTGACATGGTGCTGCAGCTGATGTTGACAAACGGGCGCACATAGCACCATGTCTGACGGCAACTGTTGTGCACGCAACATGCACACATTGTGCGACTTGACGAACAGGCGCGCATAGCACCATTACAGATGATAGCAGCTGCTAAGCAGGCTGCATGCACACATTGTGCGTGTTTATGAGCAGGTGCGCATTGCACCATTACTACATTACTGATCAGCGGTTGCCAATCATACTGCATGCACACATAGTGTGATTTATGCTTGAGCAGTGTGCACATGCCAGCGCATTGCGTGAATATGTTGTGAGACAACTCTCAGATCAACAACTTGTTGAACAGACTTACTTAGGAATAGAAGTCTTGGCCTTTTGCATGGCTGCCTTGCCCTGGAAGCTGTTGGCGAGCTTTGTCAAGCGGCGGATGACCTTAGCCTCCTTGTGTTTGCGGTTGATGCGAGCATCGTTAATGATACCCCGCGCCCCGCTCGCAAAGGCGGTTGCAAAGTCTACACTTCCGTGCACATGCGTGAGCAGCATCTGATACAAAAATGCCACCAACTGCGCAACTGGTGAACCTGTGAAGAGAGCGCGGCCAATTGCCTCGAAGCAGCCTTGCACGCCAGCGGAGAGCTTGCGCGTGCAATTCTCCTCCCACAAAGCATATGTCTCTGACTGTCTGGACAGGCGCTTGATGAAGCCTGTGTGCTTGATGTACTTGGTATGCTTGTCTCCAGAGTCGGAGCTGTCCGCATCAGAGAAGGAGGATGACGAGGAGGTTGATGACGAGGAGGACGTGCGTCTCTTCTTTTTCCTTTTGTTCCTCTTGACTTTCTTCTTTTTGTTCCCCTTTTCCTCCTCCCCTGAAGAGGATGATACCTCCCCTCTACTGCGCCTACGCCGAGGCACCTTGGGCAGCTTCACAGCGGCCTCCAAGGTCTTCCAGCGTCACGTCCTGAACCAGCGTCACAGCGTCACGCCTTTTTGGCATGACCAGTCTCCACGCGTGACTTTTGCGGCGGCGAGGCTATCGGCTCAGCAGGCTGCGTAGCCTTGCGAACGCCTATTCCCCTCATCGGCCGCTTGTTCACCTTCAGCGGCCTGCTCAGGCTGCGCAGGCTGCGCAGCTTCAGTGGCCGCTTTCTTCCGGCCACGCTGCCCGCCCGCAGCCGCAGCTCGCTTATTCGGCGGCATTGGGCACTCTTCCCCAAACTATATAAAACGAACTTTCGGCCGTCGCCAGCAGCGTCGCCAGCAACGCCGCCGCTGAGGTGATGGCCGTAACTGCCTCTGCTGCTTGACACGTGTGGGCCAAGCAACAGAGGCAAACCCTAACTTAAACTATATATACTATATATACCTTGCTGATCATTTAAATCGCCGGCCAATAGTAAGAGCCGACGAGTAATGCCCAAACTGCGTGACTGACAACTATATTTTATTACGCGGTGTATCGCCCGCTTACACATCATCGCTGTGAAATACAGGTTAAACCGATTCACCGCCGAAACGAGTTTGACATCGTATTTATCGAATGGATGGGCCACGCGATGTGGCCTTGCTAATTCTTATATCGATGCCGCTTCTGACACAAGTCGTCAGCGGAGAACGCAATACGGCATATACAATGGTAGAGATCAGACGCACCCTCCAGCGTGGACTGCTGCGAACATACTTTGCAGGCGTTTGTTGCTCAACCATTCCGCAGTTGTAAGCAAGCAGGGAATTGTTGGGCAGTGGTTGTTGCCCTTTCTGCTACTCGCCTCCCCTCTCAGCGTTGGTTAAGGGCGTGATGGAAGAAGAACAGCCAGGTTCAAGTGTGCCCAGCCTTACCCACATGTCGACACAAGGGCAGAGCGCACAACCGCAGGGGTAAGTAAGGCAATCGACAGCTGTGACCTGCCTTGCATGTCGATGCTGCATGCAGGTTTATTGTCCATGTTGCGTTTTAGCCAGCCTTATAGTGTGCACGTTTCACCAAAGCTTGAGCTGAACTTAGCAGGTCTATTACAATCCAGCCGGTAGACCAAGGCGGCCATGAGGCGGTACAGCCGCATCCAGGGGCCACCTCTCCAGGCGAGGTGGCCCCTGAGCCAGAAGTCACTCAACCGGTAGACCCAGGCGGCCATGTGGCGGTGCAGCCGCATCCAGGGACCTCTTTAGGTGCGGTGGCGTCTCAGCCAGAAGTCACTCAAGCGACTACCACTGCTGAGTTGGAAGGGTTGATTTCGGGGGCATGTTACCTTCCCGACAATATGAGGATTTGTTTGCTGGCTGCTGCCTGCGTCAATGCGCTCTACACGTCCCAACGTGGTTGGAGCAATGTTGCTATTCTCATTGTGCTCTATGACCTGTACAAGACCCTTCGCTACTTGCACACCTTCAACCGGAATATTAACACCAGAGTGCAAGCAGGTCAGCCTGGTAGCCAATAATTGGAGATGTACATGGTTTCATTACTGCAGACAATTTACCTTCGTGTTCCTCGTGTGGATTGCAGTGGTACTGGCGGCTGGAAACATTATGATACAGCACAATGTCGCTTTGAATCCCGACGTCATTGACATATGTATGTTTACTTGTGCATGATTGCATACGCAAATGCCTTATGGTGCGTACCTCTTGTTTGTTCTTTACTCCAACACAAGACTGTGCTGACTGTCCAACCATTGCAGCGCCGCTTCAGGGCTGGCCGGAAGCCTTGTTGGAAATGCTACTGAACGACCTGGTGTTGGTGGTGTGCGCTTTGATTCAAGCCTTACCTGCAGCCTTGGCGTTCTATGTGTTTGAGAAGATTCTGCAGCTTCTGTTAAAGCAGTTCTTCCGCCTCCAAACTCTCGACGACTTTACAAGGCTCATTGTGCTTGCGGAAACGCTCCTCTTTTACCACTTCGTCTCAGGCCTGGCCAGTCCTGTACTTGCTGTAGTCCTGTGGCTTGCTGGATGTATCATCTGGTGGGGAAAATGCCTGTGGGCGCAACACGCGTTAATCATAAATGTAGACTGGAGCAAGTTCATATCTGAGCGTGCTCCAGTCTACATTTATGGACAACGCGGAGCCACCGCCGCAGACTCTGGCCACATCTACGTGTGGATTCCCGGCCCCAACTTTTTGGCTGAGATTACAAAAGACAGAACACAGTCATCTGGTCTGTTTGCTGTAGTTGTGCCCGCACCTACCCATCGCAACCCAAGGACAGGCCCATGGGCTTATATACCTTTCTTCAACTACGGAGTGGTTGGTGTGACGTCCTTGAATCTTACTGAGTTGAACGCCGAGTATGCAGCGCTTTTGAACAGCATAGGTACAGCCTATTCTGCAAGCAACAACTCTTGCCAGGAGTTCGCATTTGAGTTCGCTACGAGGGTGTGCCAAGGTACACTATCTCTGTCAGTAGGCATGACGAATTTGAAGACGCTTGTGCTTTTGGTCGGTACACCACTGTTTCTTACAACTTTTATGGGATGTTTCTAACCACGCACATTCATCCGGAATGGGCACAACGGCTATTGAGCCTGAAATGACATCCGCCAAAGCTGGCACTGGACATGTACCCTAGTAGTGTTAAGGACATCATGCACGAGATCATGTCCACGGTGTACATCATTGACAGGTCGACTGGCTTGACGGGGTTCTTGTTGCTGGCGTGTAGTGGCTGTACATAGTATAGTGTAGCATGTTGTAGGTGGTTGGTGTGGCGTAGCGTGTCTCAGCAATTTACGCTGCTCTTGTATAGGTGCTGGATAATAGACACGGCAAATTGATGTGTAGTGCCTGTACATTACAGTGGGTTGTGCACAATGCACAGTACTGAACACTACTTGGTGGTGTTTCGTCTCGAGCAATCCTTGCATGTTTAGGTGAACAACAACAGACAATTATGACTATGCACTGGGCTACCTTGTAGTTGCAGAACGCACCTGTGCTTCGACTGTCACTGGATGTAGAGACATGCACATCTTATCAGCACTCCATCTTTTGTACACTCCTAGGCGTGCGCGACTCGACACATGGTTATGCTGCTGGGCATAGCTTTGACTATCATGGCATTATTCTCCACACCCAAAGGCATGCCAGTACGTGCAGGCGCACATGTGATGTGCGCCTGCATGACGATTGTCAACACGAGTGCGAACAGTTACCATAGTTTCCCTGCTGCTTGGCACCGAGGTTAATTGTGCACGTGAGCAACTATTGTGAATCGTTGTGTTGCTCATGCATACGCAGTTGGTTGTCACTGTGGTTGTTAGTTTCAGCACAGGCAAGCTGCTTTTGATCAGGGCAACCTGCAGGAGAGAAGGTTGGTTGCCATGGATCGGTGCAAACGTGCTACATGCAACCTGGAACGTGGGCACTGAGTGTATCAACAATGGCAACCACAATTATAACAAATGTTGACAAGATCTCTTTCATAGACATGAAGATGCTTATTAAGCACAGAGCATGATGCTCACAAGCACAGAGTCAAACTGTCACGCTGGTGCGCATCAGCAACCACCCTATCTGTGTCTGCTACTTCCAACTACCATACCAACTTTCGCATGCACAGAAGTCCATGCCAGGGCGGAGAAACGGTGACTATAATCATGACAACTGCAACCGCGTCGAGTTGTGGTGTAGCCAACGGTTTCCGTATACACAACGCACGAACACGCAGTCCCACCTCAGGTGCTGCACTCAACAGCTAGGCACCCAAGGGAGGGTGCTCGGTTTAAATCCCGAAACTTGATAAGCACTCGATAAACTGCACACGAGCAAAGATGAGATCTAACCTTAACACACATACTTGCAAGCACATATGCATGCTGCACGTGCACAGCGGCAACGTTCGACGAGCAAGTAGGCATGCATGTCAACTTGTGATAAGATGCTCCCTTTGACCTCGCTCCATTTCGTTGAGGTGGTAGAGGGTGTGGAGGAAGGTGAGGGCCACCTCCAGAAGGCACTGGAAGTCGACATACTGCATGGAGTTGAAAACTGCAAAAGTCGTCACGTTGCTCCGTGACAATATTAAGACCCGCGCTACCGTGCGCTCGCCATAGTAGCGCCTGATGACCGCAGCAGCTTGCGGCGCCCGGCTTGTATGCATTGTACAATATTGTTGAAGATTTCACGTTATGGGTAATCAGCACAGCTGACAACTGCTGCAAATGACCATACAGATGCACCACAATGCCTGCGCCCCGAGCATCCTCCCCGCCGGACATGCAGCTTTCTGTGTGTGTGCGTGCAGAAGCAAGTCCTATTTCTGCGTGTGCATGTGGGCACGCATGCGCATTGATGTAAAGTGTGTTATGGGAAGCATGCACTTGCACGTACATGCATCTTGTGCACAGCTTGGAAGCTGATGGTGAGTTAGTCAGTGACAAGTGAACGCCTCCAATCGCTGCCAGTACATGCGCTCAGACCGTCGGGCATTCGTGCTGTCTGCGCGCACAAATGGCAGCTTGCAACGTACACAGCTGCCTCACATGCATGCAAAGCAGGGGGCACATTCGTGTGGAACAGCCTCCCATCACCTATAGCGACCGTGCTGTAGTAATGACATGGCTGAATGCAGAGCCATGATGGACACAACGAGTGACATAACCCTGAACCCAGGGTGCTCACCATGAAGAGCGCGTGGAGCCCTGCGTGTGGCACGCAGTGCGTGTGGCACGCATCTTGCTGTTGTCGAGTGTACACTGCAGAGATTGCGGGCAGGTTGCTCACGAGTAGTAAGCCATGCCAAGCACTTGTAGTGCACACCATACGTATGCCCTTGCGCATGCTGTGCTTGCCCATGGCGTAACTGGTGCTGTCTCAGTAAAACTGCTCAGTAGCTGCCCCATCATCTTGTTGGCAAGGAGGTATGGGAGGAGAGGAAGTGAGTGCACCTGGTACCCGTAGGCAAAGATTGAAACGGGAACTCATGCACTGTGAGGTCTGGGAGCCCGCATCTACGCTCAACAACATACCAGAAGGCATGGCTGGAGGTGACAGGAGAGAATGTGTGTACGATGGGAAGCAGTCAACCAGTGTTTCTTGTGCCTTTATAATAAGCCAGGTCCATGTTCAGATTGCACGCGCGCCAAGTGCGTGCCAACAGGCAGGTCACTTGGACTCAAACTCAACAGTCAGACTTTTGTCTAGTGTTATGCTACTCAGGCTTGCCCAATCAAGTTGGCACTGGCCACAGCTACGCTGGCACATATCGCATTCACAACACTCTCAGCTACCATAGGAGATGCAATGATCAACAATGCAACTGAGCAGTCAGCCAGTCTGTGTAAAGCACAGCATGTAAGCATCCAGCTGCAGCCGAGTAACTTTCAGACAGGCAGGCACTGACACAATATATCAGCATCTATACGACAGCCTAAGCCTAGCACACAATAAGTGTGCGCTTTAACAATGTGCGTCACTACCATTACAAAACATAAGTGATACAGTGCAACCACTCCCTTGTTGAAGGTGTGTTCTATGTCAAGTTGCGGATGACGAAGTCGGCATACAGCCCCTGGGAGCGCTTGATGATTTCCCAACTCTTTGGAGCAGGTAAGAAGTCCTTGCAGATGACGGTCTTGTTCTCATTCTTCTTGTAGTCCTCAAAGAAGCGCTTGATCTCTTTCAACCTGTGGGGTGGGAGCTCAGAGATGTCGTTGAAGTGGGAGAACTCCGGGTCGTCGGCGCACACCGCGATGATCTTGTCATCAATCTCGCCCTGGTCGATCATAGGCATCACGCCGATGGCCTTTGCACGAAGGTAGCAGTTTGGCATCGCGGGCTCCTGCAAATGCAATTGGTTGTCACATGTTCAGCTTATACACTGGTATTCTGGCTCAGTTCAAGTGATTGTGTCTGCATGTGTTTGCATGTGTGTCTATAAGTGTTACCTGCATGAGCACAAGGATGTCAACGGGGTCGTTGTCATCTCCAAGCGTGCGAGGAATGAAGCCGTAGTTGTGCGGATACACAACAGAGGAGTACAGCACACGGTCAACCTGTGCAACATTGTATGTACCACGCAAGTTAACTACAAGTCAAAGCGCGTGCGCTGCTACAGTAAACAACAAATTGAAGAAAAAGCATGCACTCACCATCATCATGCCTGTCTTCTTATCCAGCTCGTATTTGACCTTGCTGCCCTTGGATATCTCAATCACAGCATTGACGATCTTCGGCGCATCTCCGCCAATCTCCAGGTCG
This sequence comes from Chlorokybus atmophyticus, assembly GCA_009103225.1. Classification (NCBI taxonomy): domain Eukaryota; kingdom Viridiplantae; phylum Streptophyta; class Chlorokybophyceae; order Chlorokybales; family Chlorokybaceae; genus Chlorokybus; species Chlorokybus atmophyticus. The sequence continues at coordinate 523,674 of RHPI01000003.1, forward strand.
TGCCACGGATGGCCGAAGCCTCGGTTCATCATCTGAGAGAAAGTGACTGCATACACAAGTAGCAATCAGCACAGGCGGTAGGTACAAGACACAACCAATGAGTGAGTAGATGAGCACGTGAAGACAATAGCGTATCATAGCAAAGCTAAGCATAGTACAGCACAGCATACGTACTTTGTCGTTGCGGAGGCTTGTGCTGCTTGGCTGGTTTGGCAGCAGGAGCAGCAGAGTCCAGCTGCTCCTTCTTGGGGGGCAGCTGCTGCTGCTGCTGCTGCTCGTGCTTGACAACTTGGGTCTCTGCAATGCTGAGCTCCGACATCTTGTCTGCCAATTTCAGCTCTGCTTGCAACTCCGCTGGCTTCGTCTTTGGCTGCTGCTTCCGCTGCTGCTGCTGTCTGGTGAGGTGACGCTGAAGCTGCTCAGCAAGCAAGCAGAGCAGCAACACAACTGCTGCACTGGTGGCAACAGCAATGGTCCGCTGTAGGCTCTGGCTTGGCGCCGCCTTCCAGATCTTTGCACAGCAACTCAACCTACAGCAAAGACAACGCATTCAGCAGTCTGCAAGAGAATGAACCACTAGTCAAGGCACATGCTTATGCTAGCTACACCAACACTGAAGTTGGAGAGCTGAGCAGTGATCGGTCAAGTAGCATAAGCAATGCTGCGAGCTGAAGTGCACGCAACAAGCACTGCAACATGGGCTGCTTGCTAGCACTGCAACATGCCCATGGCAGGCAGTCACCTCAGTCAACACATTGTGGCTCCAGCTCACAAGTTCAATTGCAAAGTATGCTTTTCTTACCTCTCACCAGCAGCAAGCTTCAGCAGGCGGCAACACCACTTCGCGCTCACGACAATCAAACCACAGCCACACTACCGCCGATGACTGCAGCAGCGTTTTATGCCATTCCACTGCTGCAGAGTTTTGGTTTGGCTTCAATCAGAATTCCGAATGAAGCCAAACCCTCAGCTGATCCTTGGTTACAGTTTCCTGGACAGTTTGCCGCCGTATGGACAAAGGGTTAAGCGTCTTAACCATGAATGTACGGATTGACTGCTTCTCCTAGAATTCACTAACTGGCGAGTTAGCGAGTTCTGTAGCGGAATGTGTGTGCTGCAGTTTTCCCTGCCGCGGAATGGTCAATCTGCGATGCTGCAATTACATCATGTCACGTGCGGCGTACGACTTTGATGGACCTTACAGCGTGGACAGATGACTGTTTTACCAGCGTTTGCACCTGTTACATCCAACTGTGCTTCTTGTCAAACTACGGTGTTATTGCCAACTACGGCCTTATTGGTGACCATTTGAGTCATGACTCATGAACGCAGCAGAGAATTCTTGTTTTACTAGAGTGTTAGCATCTCACACTTTTCATGTGCATAAGTAAGTTGTGGTATGGGTGATGTGTATGCACTCAAATTCATTCACGAGAGAAGTACAACGTGCATAGATCTTTATGTTATGCTTATACTTTCTCATTGCTTTAGTCCGCGCATGACATGCTTACCACGAATAAGCGGAGGCATCTTGTCACTACACGCATGTGTGGCTTTTGACAAAGTGACGGTTTATAAAATACATTATTGCTATACAGTGCCATCTGTCATTGCAACAAGGGATTTTATAGTAAAGTTTAAACATGTAATAGTTTAAGACATATATGTTGATTAAAAGTTGAGCATTTTTATATATGACGGTTGATTACTACATTAAAAGGTTCATGCCATTTGATGACAATCGGTCATTATAGCGGTATGTGATTTACAATAAACGGAATCAATACATGTTACTGTTTGGATAACGCTCCGTATTAGCAACAATTATCTTTACCCACCCACCCCCTTGTACATAAACTCCTCACCTTGTATCATGAGGGGGCTTGTCTACCCAGAGGGGGGAACTTCTATTAAAGCGCGCTTTTTATCGGACTACATTTCATGTTGCCATAACCCTATTTAGGTCCATAGCTACCGGGCAAAATAACTGTACATGACGCGCATAGGGGACTTATAAACGGTTGGAGGGGTTGCAGGGAAAGACTGCGTATAAGAGTTTACACCAGACCACCACCTGTGTGTTAGGTCCATAGCTACCGGGCAAAATAACTGTACATGACGCGCATAGGGGAGTTATAAACGGTTGGAGGGGTGCAGGGAAAGACTGCGTATAAGAGTTTACACCAGACCACCACCCGTGTTGAATTTGCCGACGGAGATTGTCACAGGGGGTCGTTGCTATTAGAGTAAATACAATAATAACCCATGAGTGCAGTTCACAACACACCAACATATATTTCAGCGTCGTATAGCAACGACGAGTAGCAAGCAGTTTTACACAACCACGAAGTGGTCAACTTGAATATGGCATTATGCTCAATGTTTTTGGATGTGCATACTACTACTCAATTCCCCTCCCAAAGGTGACACACAGTTCTTGCAAAGGCGTTGCCATTTGCACACCTGTGTACAACCTTTGCCGTCACAAAGTGGGTGGCCATAATCATTCGCTCACACATCTGTCCTGCGCAGGACATTGAAACATGGCAGCAAAGTGGACAACTGTGCACCTTACTCTTGCCATAGCACACTTCATACACCACATTATGTGTATAACGCCATCACAAGCACAAACCTGCAAATGTCCCTGTGCATGTGACACCTAGCGTCCAACAGAGCATTACGACGCACATGTCATAGCAGCCCCACATCCAGCTTTGACCCAAATCTTCGGAATTGATAACATGTACTGGCATCAAGACGCCGACAACATTATCTATGGAAGCTAACCCTAAGCTACAATATGGTACATATGTGTCAATAAGAGCTATTAGCGCAGTATTGCTACGTACCACACAGGCTTGCCAGCTTCCAGGTATGGAAGACAACTGGCCAGCAAGCTGTCAGCCGACAGCTTAGCGGAAGCACCCTGTAACGTTGCGCACCATGCGCTTCATGTAGAAGACCGGGTTGTTGCGGTTCATGCGGTTGCGAGCGTTGCGGCCTGGATGAAGCGGCGCGGTGGCGTGATTCTTGGCCCGCCGCATGTCCATCTCCACCTGGTGGACTGGGTTGTGTCGGTTGATCTCATTCTTCACGCCCTGAGGAGCGACACAGTGTTAGGTTCAGCATAACACAGCATGACACAACTAAGACAATGAGGCAAAGCAGCAACCGTGCTCATGTAAGCTTGAATACTTTGCGAACTTGCATGGGCAGCAAACCAGTCACTGATCGCTTGAGCATCACCCAAAACGGTCGCTGAGTTTCGGCTACAGCCGCAAGAAAACTGCTTGCAAAGTTGCTGCATGCTTGTCACATCACAGCGCCCTTAGCATGCAAGCACCACCGTCTACCCTCCTATCCAAAGCATGCAAGGTACTTACAGCTGCGGGGTGCGTGGCGTTGAAAACGTTCCGGTCTGCTCTTCTCATTTTGTTCATCATGCCGCCGAAACCTCCCATACTTGCTCGCTTTAACCTGAGAAGTGTTGCAGGTTAGCAGACAAGCATGCACAAGCACACGCACAGACACACAGCGACACACACACACACACACACACACACACACACACACAGAGAGAGAGAGAGAGAGAGAGAGAGAGAGAGAGAGAGAGAGAGAGGGAGTCCACTTACAGCTCAAAAGCCCAAAATAGCAGCAACCTTCACCTTCAGCAACCCTCTGTGCGCTCCCTAACCCTTACGTCAACCTCTGCCTTGCTTCTCTCACCAACCACCTAATACCAGCGCCTCAACCTTCACAAGTACCCCGACAAAGACACCCGAGGCAATTGCAATCAGCAACCTATATGCATGCGCAGCACAGTGCGCACTGTTGCCTTGCGCAATCTCTCAGTTCCCTGTTGCTGTGGCTCTGTTTGAATATTTGATTGCGTATACGTGTCCATTCAGCCTCTGCGCAGGCGGATGCCCGGGCGCGAAGATTTGCCCAAGTGGCGCAGCGCGCGTAGCGGTAAAAAGTTGGATTTCGCGATCAACGGCGAATCGGCGATTTCGCATGTTGCCCAAAACCACATGCATGGTGCTACTGCTGTCACCTCACTGAAGACTCATCGGTGCCGTTGTTGTGCGATTTGCGCACAGAGCTAGTGCGACTGCGCACAAGGGGTAGGGTTTTGGCGGGAAATGCGACTGTGTGTGTGGCAATGTTACCGGTGTGGGCAGTGTGCTCGTCGGCGGTGTCAGCGACGGCGGCGACGGTTCAGGTGGAGGTGGAGGTGGACGTGGACGTGGAGGTGGAAGTGGAATTTGGGAGGAGTCGTCATGGCTGACATAGAGTCGCCGTTGTTGGCGGAGCGTGCCGTCTTGGCGGCGCTGCCGTCCACTGCTGCTGGGCCGTCTGGGTAAGAGCTGGTTGTTGATGATGTAAGGTGTGTAAGCAAAACAGCTTACCAATTTCCTGCGAGCAACACAGCGGACATGGTCTGCATCGTTTGTGCCGGGACAGTAAAAGAATTACATATCAACGACACGCTCAAGAATCACCCAGAACACGACTGTGCACAATTCAGTGTTTGCACAATTCACGTTTACATGAACAGTCGTCAGCCACAGCACAACGATTTGGTTGAGGAGTCTCGCAATGAGGTTGTGCATTATGCACAAGCAGTCGGTATGTATACATACAACTTCGTGAACTTGATTCGCTGCTTGCCTGTCGCACGAGCATAACCACACCACTCGGCTGGCATTGTTTGTCAGTATGCCACAAGCAGTTGAAATTGTGTACTTACTACCAGTAGATGCCTTGGACTGCACAACCAGTTTCAACAGTTGCAGAATGCATTGTCGTTTGTCGCTTGCAGTGTGAGCAGTTTACATTGTGGCCGTTTGGTCCAGTGTGCAGGAGACGCAATCTGAATATTGTGATTGCTCGACATCCTTTTCCCATTCTCATTACACAATGAGAATGGGAAAACATCGCATTGCATGTATGATGTTTATAACTTGAAGAGATTAATTGGAACCCTTTGTCATAGCAGTTATGTTACCAATGGCAAAGACATCATGATAGTGGACCCGGTAAACAACAGCGAGCCTCGTTGGGTGCACGAAGAGTACGAGGAGCGCCATGCTGCCATGTATGGAGAGCAGCACCGGTCGAACCGCACGGGATGGTTACGGTGAGTCTTATTATGCACATGTTGACGCAAACGTTGTACACTGATGGGCGCTGCTGCGATGCTGTACGCGTGGGGCTATTGTTACAAGTGCTTATCAGATGTCACATTTGGCAGTGCAATGGTGTTGGGTGCAAACGATGGTGTTGTTAGCATCGGTTGCCTAGTTCTCGGAGTTGCAGCCGGCCGGCTTTCGAGAGAACAGGCATGACTCAACTTACATGCTTGTCTACACACCCCACACTGCCTTTTCACTCACACACGTCACGTCACAACTTGTGATCCTTTGCCAACGTCCGTAACCATCACAACTACACTTCTTTGACAGGTAGCGTTGGCGGGCGTTTCAGGGCTTGTTTCTGGAGCCTTGAGCATGGCAGTTGGTGAATTTGTCAGCGTGTCTTCGCAAGCGGATGTTGAGGAAGCGGACTTGGAGCAGGAAAAACGGCAGCATGCGCTTCATCCAGAGTAAGCTGAGACTCATTTATATAGGAGATATACACGCAGCAGTCGTACACAGTTTCGTATTGCTATAGCCACGTCAGTCAGTGGACTCACTTGTTCTCATATGCACGTGTGTCGCAGCTTTGAGTTGGACGAGCTCACCAGAATCTACGAGGCTAGGGGGTTGCAGTACTCGCTTGCTCGCCAGGTGCGTTGCACCTCAGATGTTACCATTGTCGCACGTCCATGTTGCACCGACAGTATGACGAAGTGCCCGCTGGTTGTTGTACTCCTATAACATCATCATCGATGAAGTTGGAGAGGATCATGCATCACCGTCAATTGCCTGCTTTGCAGGTTGCTGAGGAGTTGTCAAAGCAGAACGCGCTCATTGCCCACATGCGTGACGAGCTGGGCATTACAGAAGTCGCTGCCGCAAAGCCGCTGCAGGTACAGTGTGTGCGTGCGTGCGTGTATGTATGTGTGTGTGTGCATGCGCGTTTGTGTTTGGATTTGTTTGATTGTGGTTTGGCCTGTTTTACATTCATCACTCCCACGCAATGTTGGTGCCAATCACTGACTCCACAGCCCACAGGCCGGGCTGGTGTCCGCCGTATCATTCTCTTTGGGCGCTGCAATGCCGGTGGCCGCAATGTACTTTGCACCTCAGGACATTCGGATAAAAGCGACGGCGGCAGTGATGGTGCTGACGCTGGCGTTCACTGGCAGCATCGGTGCGTACTTGGGCGGTGCGAAGATTGTGAGAGGAGCAGTGCGCGTGCTGATTGGCGGGGTGCTTGCCATGTTGATTGTGGTTGGCATCAGATACTTGTACAATGGATAGTTGTGTATTGTTGTGGGTAGTGGTGGTGGTATTGTTGCTGATGTACTGTGGTCTGCGCTCAATTGCAGTGACCATTGAGTACATTTTGTATAGCTCCATTTCCTCTGCTGTGAATATCACAGTAACAAATAATGGGGCGGTTTGTGCAGTGCTGTGGTTGGAAGAAAATTATATTTGTCAAAGCTTCTTACTTTCTTGTGAGTATCACTGCTCCGGTTCTTGTGTGTATCACAACATTGCACTTGCGTTCTCATGTACTACTGGCTGGCTTTTGTGCATTTGAGCTCTCCAGATACCTGTCTTTGATGTACCAGCGTTGTCCCGAACTGCTTTGTTACATGCTTGGCTAGGCTACGCTGTTGCGGCTCTGCTGCTGCACAAAGCATTCGGTACAGGTGTTGCGGAGTGGTCGCGAGGACAGTGAGCCCAGCATAACATGTACACAAACTACTCTGAAGTAATACTGGCTGCCTGTCGGTGCCAGCAAGTACACGGTGTTGTGGTTGTAGCTGTATCTGTGTTGTGTTAGTTATCGCACTTGGCTACAGTTGTGCTCATCCAGTCCTTCAGATTGAGGATGCACTGGTGGGACTCAATGAATGGCAATTTGCGCATGCACAGGTAAACTAACCTATGTAACAGTGGTTGTAGTGGCTGGCACGACGGTTGTATTGCACAGGATGTCAACATTGTTCAATGAGCACTGACAGCAACAGGTGTTGCACGTCAAGACACACAGAGCCACAAGTCAACTGCACCTAGCTGACAACTACCTGTTGTCTCGCCGCCTTTAACCTCTAGCTGCGCATCCGCTGCTTGCTGCTCCCAGGACCGGCACTCACGTTGCTTCGCTGCACGTACTTAAGCAGCGCCAGGAGAGCTGCTGGCGTGACACCTGCTATTCGCGCTGCGTGTGCCAATGTTGGAGGACGTGTTGTGCTCAGCTTCTCCCTATCCTCTGCGCATGCAATTACTGTTGGAATACAACTGACTTGGGCGCAAGGGTGTTATAGTCACAAAAGATCAGCACACAAACCTGCAGATAGGGCAGGCACCACGGCATAGTCCACGTCATCTGGGATTGCGAGAGCCTCGTCGCGTTGGAATGCGTGCATCTGCTGCTCCTGCGTGTGTACAGGTATGTGCATAAACATGCCTATGTGTGATCATATGCACATGCCTGCAAGTCTGTGCGTATGCGTATCTGCCAAGCCGTAACGCTGAACTCAGCTGAAGACGTCCGAGATACGTGTGCCATACACGCACATGCGTGTGTCATACATGCGCGCACGTGTGCTGAGCCATAAAGCTGCACTAGTAGTAAGGCAACAAAACATCCAACAGCAAGGCAACAGTGCCAGCTGGTGTTCGTACACATAGGCACACCTGCTTTAAGATATAGGCTTGGTACCGGGTGTCCACAATAGCGGTTTCAACAGCAGAGGACTGCGCCTCATCACCCAACGCGACCAAAGCTTCCAGAGCTTCAACTCCTTGAGGTCCACTCCCGCGCACCGCATCGACAATGGCCTTCAACCCATCATCGCCAACGCGAGAGATCATCGCAGCCGCGCTCACAAGCGAGCCATCCTGCGCTACCTACAACAGAATGTTGGCTTGTTGTTGTAAATGTTCGTCTTGAATTAGTTGAAACCACATACCTGAAAGCCTAAACGCTGCCAAGTGGCCGCAGACAGTGTTGCTGCTTCGAGCACTCTATGCACACTGTCAATCTCTTGCGCTCGCCGGCGCGCCGCATCACGCCTTGCATCGTCAACAATCCCAGCCTCCCAAGCTCTTTCCGTCAACCTGCACAAGTTCACAACATCAGCAACATCACATATTTGAGTGTGCATGCGTAGACGTGCGCACGCATGCGCGAGTGCGTGCGTGTGTCTGCGCGTGTGTGAACACATGAACATGTGGACAATATGCAAGTGGGCACACATGTCCACCTTAGGTCTGCATTGTCTGGTCGCAATGCCAGTCTCCTTTCCACCCGCGACGAGAACATGCGGTACGGCTCCGACGTCCCGCGCGTGACGAGATCGTCCACGAGCACGCCCGCGTACGCCTCGTGACGCGACACTATGAAAGGCTGGGACGGACGCGCGGCGTTCACACCGGCCAATAGACCCTGCGCGGCCGCCTCTTCATAACCGGTCGTACCTGTAGGCAAGGGTTGATGTGTGATGCACTCGTCAAGACTGCCTAAACATGTTGGGATGTGCTTGTTGGGTGAACCACTTGCACACATATACACCTCCACCACTCAAGCACGCGCACACGCACATGTACGCACGCACACATGCATGTGTCTGCGCGCGAGCACACAATGTACATGCACAATCACACACTAATCCACGGCAACAAGCACACTGTCACCACATCCTACTCACCATTAATCTGTCCCGCGAGGTACAGTCCCCGTATCCTTTTCGTCTCCAGCGTGAGTCTCAGTTCCCTCGGGTCCACGTAATCGTACTCCACGCCGTACGCGGGCACCAACATGTCGGCGCGTTCTAACCCGGGGATGCTGCGCAGCATCGCGCGCTGCGTGGCGGGTTCCAACGAGTTGGAGATGCCGTTCGGGTAGATCACGTGGGAGGAGAGAGACTCGGGTTCGAGCCATACCATGTGGGTGCGGTTGGGGAAACGCTTCACCTTCAGAGTGCAACAGGTGGGAGGTTGAGTGTGAGTGAAAGAATAGATGACTGAATGAGTGAATGAACCTACGAGCAGATGAACATGTGAAAGGAGCAAACAAAAGAACACATGCATAAACCAGTGAGCCGGATTGACGGCACGAATGCTCAACAAAAAGTTCCATGTACTTCAATCAACTACCCGTGACTCACTCACTTGTCCACAAAGAGCAAAGCGTTGGTTGGCGAATGTAAACTGACTCCCACGCAACTCATGCCAAACCACATTGCCTCTTTACCTTCATCTCAAGAGAAGGGCAGTATCGCGGCCCCACCCCCTCCCCTTCCTCCCCCCCATCAAACCTTCCCACCAGCTCCAGCGCCGCCTTCTTCACGATCTCCTCCGTCTCCACACTCGTACGCGTGCCATAGCAAGCCACTTGCCTCAACCCGGGACACCAAGATGATGATGTTGGGTACTCGTTGAGGTATGAGAACGGTCGCGGGTTGGCGTCGCCGAGCTGGACTTCCATGTTGGTAAAGTCGATGGTCCTACCGTCCAAGCGAGGAGGCGTGCCGGTTTTGAGACGGCCTAAGCGGAAGCCGGCGGTGGCTAAGGTTTGGGAGAGCTTGCTGGCGGCGGTGGAGGCAGCCTTGTCTGCACTGCAGCGGCAAGGAGTGTTGGAGATGTTGGAGCTCAGGTCAGGTCAGTTCAACGGTAAGAGGATGCCGGAGACAGCGTACCAACATCTACTACTGCGGCTCACGCACATGCACACACGCGTATCCATAACAGCTTGGTCTGCTCCATCCACCATGCGCACACCCACGGTCACGCATTCACACGCGCGTGTGTGTACATGCGTGCGCACGCTACACCCGTCTACACATGCGCGTACGCACGCATGCACGCAGACACAGACAAACACACACCATGCATCATCAGCTCATCTGCTGGTCTGAAAACAAAATGCTGCGACAACAACACTCCCCCCCCCAATACACACATACCTCGCCACCGCGGCTGCATTCTCCGCCTCGATGCGCGAGTCCTCCATCCCCGCTAATGGCGGCAGTCTCCCCGCTTCAAAGGAGTTGCGCCCAATGTGTATGCGTCCTCTTAGAAACGTCCCCGTCGTGATCACCACGCCGTTGCGTGCCGTGAGACGCTCGTGTGTGGAAGCGAGCTCGACGCCCGACACGCTCGCACGGGTGCCGGAAGACGTGCGGTCGTCGTCGCTGTTGTTGGTCACGATGAGGTCGGAGACGGCGGCGTCGACAATGGTGAGGTTGGGTGTGGCTGCCAAAGCCGCCTGTTGTGTGGAAACAAAGAGAGGGTGTTGGGTACTACGTGTGTTGTTGGACGAGTGGTGTGCATTGTTGTGACATATGTGGTACATTACGAGAACATCTGTGCGTATGTTGCACTGTACAAGTGTACCACACTCTCACACACGTGCGCAAGCGCGCACGCACACAGTAGGTACACCTGGTGTACTGTTGGCGTGACGTCCTGATGTGGTATTGTTCAATAGCAGCCCAACCCACAATCCAGACACCGACGCAAAACACGCCCAACAACGACCCCAGTGCACAAACCACCAATCCATGCGTGCCAAGCACACAATACCAACGACCACAACCCCCACCCCCACCCCCACTCCTCTCTCACCTGCACCCTCTTCTTATACTCCCCCCGATCCATCTGCGCCCTGGGTCCCCTTACCGCCGCCCCCTTTGACGAATTCAGCACGCGGAACTGGATGCCCGCCGCGTCGGCGCAACGACCCATCAGACCGGAGAGGGCGTCGACCTCGCGGACGAGGGTGCCCTTGGCCAGACCGCCGATGGAAGGGTTGCAGGACATCTGGCCGAGGGTTGAAGCTGGGTTGGGGGTGATGAGGAGAGTCTGCGTGTGTGAGAATACGCTTGTTTGAGACCGCGCGGGTGCATGCGTGCGTGTGGTGTGCGTGTGCGCACACGCACCACACACAAAGACACGTGCACATGCATGCGTTCGCGCGTGCATGCATGCATGCACGTGTGCGCGTGAGCATGCGTGAGTACCCATGTATTTTGCACACGAACGTCCTTGTGCACGAGCATAGCGAGCGTGCTCACAATGCTTGCATGCACACACAACTATGCACACCACACACAAAAACACTGCTGAGCGCACGCGCACATGCATGTGTGCGTGAGCGTTTTTGTGCTTACCAACGTAATTGCACACAACCGTGCCTGCGCGCGCACCAACTATATATACGCAAGGGCGCTCGTGTATGCACACGCGTAGAACCTCTTTCAAGCATGCATTGCAGCGACGGGTGCTGTACACAATGTAACGTATACACGGGGGCGCAAAAAAGACAAGTGCATAGCAGAAGTTACAAATATCACAATACCGACACCGACACAAGTAACCAACACTGTGAGTATGGGTGGCTGTATACCCTCCACTTGCTCACCTTTGCGCCCCGTCGTGCAGCGGCCGCGGCGGCCTCGCACCCGGCGTGTCCCCCGCCCACCACAATCACGTCCGCGTCGTACGAGGACAGCATGGGGGGAGAGGTTGTGGATGTGGATGTTGTGAGCGATCGGGCGAGGAGGGGGAGGGAGGAGGAGGCGTGATGCAGCGCACGGGTTGCAATGGTGGTCATGATGGGATGAGTGTGAAGATTGTCGACAGCGTGGATGTGAAAGCGCCACTGGAGAGAGACACAGACATACGCGGTTCAGAGAAGTTGTGTTTGTTGCGCATATTGTGGTTGGAATGCTGGTAGTACAAGCATAACCAGCTTTCACAGTGGTGTCAATTACTCTCACAAGCAAAGCTTGACCCTATGTTGGGATTGAGCTCGATCCATGTATGCATGCGTGGGTGCATGCGCGTGCACATGGGCGTACGAGCGCGCGTGTGTGTTGTACTTGGGTGCGTTTGTTTGTTTTCGCTTGCATACTCTCACCCATACCACAGGTTAATAAACATAGATTGAAACCGTGTGTGGTGGGCTACTGTGCGTGCTCGCGTGCGTGCGTGCGTGCATGCGTTCCCCCAAACCCCCAGTGCAACCGCTGATTCAAGCGCACATATTGACACCAACAAACATCATACAAGTAACATGACACGCTCTGAGGCCAACACAAAATCACAAGCAGATGTATGCGCCAACCAGCCATTCAACCAAAGCATTGGAGCGGCAAGCACGCAAGTAAGCACACAGTGAAACCATCAAGGCAACCAAGCAAGGCAATCTTGCAACACGCAATCATACAAGCAAGCAAGCAGGCAGCTCACCGCAAAGGAAGGCTCCGACGCAACCAAAGCGAAGCGAAACACAGATGAATCCTCCTTCAGCACATTCCCCCCGCTGACGTCAACCTCAACCGCCGCCCAACCAAGCTAGAAGGGAACCCACCCCCGACATCACTGCTGCGCCGCCTGATCCACCTCCTCCTCCACCACTGCCGCCGCCGCCGCCGCCGCCTTGTCACCAGCTTGCACAAAGTAGCCCTGGTGGCGGCTGCGGCGGCGGTGTCGCTGTCCTGGTCGCTGGCAGCAGGGATTTTGTTCGAGGTCAAGAAGGTCCTTGCCGCCCACCTCCTCCTGGTCGAGCTTGTCCGCCACGGCGCCGGCGCCGGCGAGGGCGTGGAGGTGGCTGAGTTTTGCGCAGCTTCACAGCAGAGCTGAGTAGTAGCTGAATTGCGCTTCTGTTGACAAGTAACTATCTGTGTAACAGGACGCCTGAACGTGTATGGATGTGTCCGTGTTGTGTCCATGTTTGTTAACAGGTGGAACACAATGAGAATGAGAGTGACCTGTGGCCATAACACTGTGGGTTGCATGTGCTTGCCACCACAATATAATATACGCCAGGTGGAATATCAATGCAGGGTGATGATGTTGGCAACGACTTGGTGTGTACAGAGAAAGGCCATCGATTGTATACCACTTGTCAACCTCAAGGCGCATTATGCAACGTAATTCAGGCTTGCAACTTCACACAAATCTGTGCAAGCAGCTGCAGGGGTGCTGCTTGACATTATTCTGGTCACATGTATGCAAAGAGAATTGCAACTGTGTCTCGCATTGCACACAGCAATCAACCGAGACTAGGCAGTTGAACTACACTTCCGCCACGTTGCAATGCAAGACACACATGTCGTTGTCAACGGAGTGCTACCTATCCACACACACACACACACGCCAAAAAGGCTACCGATCGTCACAAAACAGTCAGTGGTACACAAACACACACAGTGGTGAGAGACATCAGCCTCCTCTTCTGCACAGTTCCCTACTTCTTGTACATCTTGATGAAGTTGTTACTCTCCTCCTTCTGTCCGCACATCGGGTTGGGAGCGAACACGCAGCTCTTCTGCTTGTCGAACAGCTCGCACACCTCCTTCTCGTCCATGTCGAACACCGTGCCGAGGTAACCCTCGTGGGTCTTGAGCGCCTTGTACACATTGATGTTGCCTGAACACACGAGTGAGTGACTGAGTGAGTGAGTGAGTGTGCGTGAGTGTGTGTGAGTGAGCGTGTGTGTAAGAGAGTGTGTGTGTGCCAATGCATTACCTGCTAAGAAGACTGGAGGAGAGAAGGCACAGCCGATGAAGCCAACAATCTCAGCATCCTCGTTGCAGTCAGCCCAGTAAGTGTGCGCATACATCTGCACAGCATTGTCTTCTTGGAGCCATCACATGCATGACAAAAGGCACCACCTGCTTTTCTGCACACAACCTACCGGCGGGATGATGATGACGTCGCCCTCTTTCATCTCCTTGCGCAGCGCGCGGTTGCCCTTTGTGTTAACCATCTCGAATGTAATCTTGCCTTTGGTCACGTAGCCGACAGTCACGGCGTTATTGCGGTAGTTGGGGAGCGTCATTGTACCCTACAGGAAAGGTGGTTATGACACACACACACACACTCACACACACACGAGACTGACCTTCTTCAGCGTGACGTGCAGTCCACCAAAATCAGCGTCCTTGCTTGAAGGCCATGTGGCTTCATTACAAAGCTTCCCGCAGCTTCCATGCTCTGTTACACGCGAACGTTGCTTGTCAAGATAAATTAACCTTCATGTGATTTCATCACTGATTATTCTACCTTCCATGAAGGCTGGCATCCTCTTGATGGGGCAGACGTAAGAGCGCATGCCAACCATGCCATTGGCGGGTGCTGGCTCAGGGACCTGCTTGTGGTCAACATGTCACATCAAGTGCTGTGCATGTGTATGTGTGTGTCAAGTTGTATCACATTGGCACGCACATCACGATCAGAGCCCCGCTGCTTGCACTGTCTGTCGTAGTCGAAGCTGATCAAGCCTCGCTTCTTCGTCAGCTGCTTGGCCTGGCATGCAAAAAGAAGAAGTGTGTGCGTGCGTGCGCACACTCACAGAACGACAACGCGTGACGCCCAAAGAGAAACAAGTACATGTACACCTACTGCTCAAGGCAACTCTTACCTTGTCTTCGTCTACATTGAAGGCAGCAGCGAGTGTCTTAATGTCGAATCCTTTGAGTACGCCCTTCATCTCATCCTTGTCTCCCGCGAGCATCATCGTGGGCGGGTCCGGCATGTACTTGTTCTCTTTGGGTGTCACACGGCTGTATATACAACACACAGCAGGTGAGAATGTGTAACACACACGCATTGTGACAACATGCTTACCTCAGGCAGACTATGCAGGCCTTGTCTTGTGTTGGGTTGTGGAACGCGTCGGCGTGGGAGCGAGGCATCATGATCATGTCGCCCTCCTTCACGCGGCCCATCACCATCGAAGGCATGCCGCGCACGGTCGAACGCCACACCAACTCACCTGCGTGGAGGGCATGTTAGCATGTGCAACAAGGTGTGTGTGTATGTGTGTGTGTGTGTGTGTGTGTGCGTGCGTACGTGCGCGCGCGCACAGAGAGACACATATGCGAATGCGCATGCGCGCACAGATCACATACACACAGTGACTATACCTGAGGTGATGTAGCAGGCGTATGCGAATTCATCCGTGTAAGGGAAGGCGACGCCGCACGAGTCCAGCTCGATGGTCCACATGACGTAGCCCATCTGCAATGGCAGTGCATGCATATTCAGCACTTGCTTTGCCTTGAGATGTTCTAGATCAGTGGCACAGACTTGAAAACACACACACACACACACACACACACACACACACACACACACACACACACACACACACACACACACACACACACACACACACACACACGCGCACCTCTTTGAGCAGGTCGTTCTTCAGGCAGCTGAACTTGCCAGCCTTTTCATCAATCGCAGGCTTGGTGTCCTTGAGGCTGGCGGTGAACTCCGCCTCCTGTGTTGGAAAGGTCAGTAAGCGCACACATCAACACATGCATGCAATGCTGCTGCAAGCACAACTCCTTGTTCTTCAGGCAAAGTCCGTGTGGTTGTGCATCTTCACGACGCATCCTCACCTGTTGTTGAGCAGTTGTGGAAGGCAGACAGCTGGCAAGCAGGCAGAGGGATGCCAGCAGCAGAGCGAGCGCCATTGTTGGGCGAGCCATTATTTCCCACACACACTTGGACATGCAGACCAAAAGCACTCAAGCACTGAGTGAGCTGAGCTCCTGCTTGCATCTTTGTCAGTTTATGTAGCCCTGGCACTGAGCCTTTTCAAGTGAATTCTTTTCCTCCTCGGTGACATCAACAGCCTGCAAGTGCTTGGATATTGAGTACCATTGCCACAGTATCTTAGTACTGGTACTACAGTATTACTGACACCATAGTGATGGTGCCTATAAAGTCACCTTTATCTGATTCAATTGGTTAACATCTCATCCTTGCCTGCCTGCCCCTTGCCACGTAAGACACTGTACAGCCTGCCTGGCCTTGGAGGCCAACAACAATAAGACTGTGGTGTGACACAGCGTGCCTGGCCTTGGAATTGGTGCTGGCGCTTGAACATAAGTGACACAGCTTAATAGGCCAATCCCCTCCAGCAGCAGGCAAGACTTGAGTGGCGTCAAGGCTTGTTTTGAGACTGTGATTTGCTGCAGCCTCGGGGGGTCTTTGTTTAATAGAATAATGGGTGATGCGCGAGACAAGCCAAGGATGTGTGTATCCCCCCAGCGATTGACGGCGGTCAAGGTCTCTCATCTCTCAAGCTCTTTTTCTCTCGAGGTTGCAGTGTGCTGACGGCAAAGTGTGACTGCTTGCTGCAGGCACAGAGGCCCTGCGTGGTGATTCACGCATAACGGTGCATGAGTCATGCCTGCTATGTAGAGATGACACATGCTTTATCGTACCTATGTCGTACCCATGCAATGTGTCAACAACAACAACAACAACTTCTTCATGCCAAGCTACATTGCGTTGTGGCAATGCCGGGGGAAGCGGCAGCAGGCACTCCACCAGTGCCATGCAACACGCACATGCAATTGAGCAGAGCTCAACTTCAACGCGCCAAACATTGCTGACAACGCTTTGCTTAGCGGGCCTTTGAGCAATAAGATAGAAAGCGTGCTACTGGCACGGGAAGCATGAAAAGCAGAAGCACAAGGGTGTATAATGACATGCGATGCAGCAGTTTGCCATGCACGACACATGCTTATAGCTACGTACTTGCTGTGCTTCCATTCATGCACCATTAGTGGTCCACTACGTGCGTGTCATGCCAAGGTCATGCCACGGCGTGGATCCATATAAGTATGTGGAGAGGGACACATGTTACTGTCATAGGAAGTTGGTATTCAATCCCAAACTAGGATTAAGGATGGGTTAACAATAAAGTAATTATTGCATAATAATTATCAAACATATGGGGGCATTGACCTTACACTGCCGTTTTGTCAAGCTGCCCCCCNCCCAAAATAAGAAGATTGTTGTATTGCAGCACGTGGCATTATTACCTACTTATTGACATGACATTGTACTCGCTTAGCGTAACCATTGCCTGGAGCAAAACCAGGTTAAATCGTCTTCGAGATATTGCGGTAAGTCATGTTGTCCCTTACATTCTTGAGGGGTTAGAAGTTTTAGCTCTAATATCACGCATGCCATCGCCAAAGTGAACAAGTTTCTTACCATATAAATGATGCAAATCATTGATGTTATATTGGTAATAGATTCTAACATATGATACCCTTCAATACCCTTCTTCCTTCCTGATACTGAATGTACTAGCCAACTTTTATACACTTATATTTGTTACGTTTCCACACTCACGTACTTCCTGAACGGCTTGGCAAACTTCTGCACATGCATTAGGACTTACAGCACTCACTGAATGGAAGTCCCGCCACCCAAGACACCAAGAAAGAGCCCAGGATGACCACAAGCTCACCTCCAACTCCCTGCACACACGCACACACACACTCACACTGAGCGGTGCACACGCTCACACACATTACCTCCCACATTGGATGGTAGGGAGAGCCCCTGCAACAGCTACTAGCGAGGCACCCCACACACAAGTGGTAAACTAGCGGTGCACACATGATGCCCACTAGCAGCTGCAACTCAGCTACTTGTACCCTTGTTGCTCTCCGACCTGACACACACATCAACCAATGGCTCACACAAGCCTTGATAATGTGCGCTGACTTGTCAGCACATGCTCACATATTCCCTACCTCAAGAATATCAACCCACCTCGGGAGTGTCACCTGCCACATCACTTATACCTCGGGAACATCAAACATAGCCCTGAGAGTGTATGGACGTTAGCCACCAATAGCTTAATATTGCTCATAACAGGAACATAATGGTAGTCTTTGTCACCATGATAGCGACTTGACATTATATCTGCCATTGGCAATGCACAACTGCTTTAAGACTACCACACATGGCAGTCTTTGTCACAACACTGTAACATGAGGCTCGTATAGTGGTGGGCATTGACAAGCTTTGTGCTAGCGCATATCAATGCCCTGTGTAGTATTGTGTGTGTCCATGAATCCTAAGGAGACATGAACTGACTCCATGAGCACACTTGTCAAGCATTACACATATTGATAAGCGGAATCCTCACTTAGTCCTTCTTACATACATAAGTAAGGAACATAGAATGAGCTTTTGCCAGCCCTATGAACGTGACATATCAATAAAGTGCAACAGGGAGAGAGGG
>RHPI01000003.1:542770-559271 GCA_009103225.1 Chlorokybus atmophyticus
GTAGAGGCGGCAGTCGACACTGCGCAGTGCCAACGTCAGGCCGGCGGCCTGACAGCGGCGGCACCGGCGGCAGCTAGCAGCCGCTACCCACTAGGGTGGGTAGTGGTAGTTGTTAGCTAGTTGTTGTTGTTGTATAGTTGTATAGTGCTGCTGTTAGTGTAGCCTAGCCTAGCCTTGCCTTGCCTTGCTTGCTTAGCCTAGCCTAGCTTGCCTGGCCTAGCTTAGCTTGTTAGTGTGAAGGGGAGGCGGCCACTCAGGCAGCCTCACCTCAAGTATTGCATCTCTGAACATCACTTGTAACTAAATTACATTATGACTTGTGAGTTGGGGCTGCCACCACGTGGATTCGTGGTGGTGTAAGGGGGGGTTGTGGTTGTTTACACTTCTCCCACCCCAAGAAAGCAGTCTAACGCCAACTTGGGCTGTTTTGGCCGCCATTCCGTGCGGTAGGGCCGTCAGATTCATTCTGGGCGGTCGATATCAAACCCTCAACTCACAACTTGTTGATATCGGCCTGTAGGGCTGATTCCCCGAGAGTTTGGCACCTTTTGTGTCATTCACAATTGTGAGTTGAGCAGGATTGTACAAAGTGAAAACTTTGAGTTGTTGTAGCTTGTGAACCGTCGCGTAGATTTGCGTGCGATTTGTCTACAAGCAAGTGTCTTGTTGAAAGGTGTTGGGCAGTCATTTTATGTGCTATTTAACCCAAGTATAGCACCTTGAAATTAACGAGAAAGACACAACAGATTTTGACACTTTCAGAGTGCACAATTCGTGTGCTTGTGCACTCGTGCACTGGTAAACTTCTTGACGGCTTGTTTCCTTGGGCAGATGTCTCACCAAGGAGAGGAAGGAGGAATGTATCGCGTTCCTGAGGATACATCCTATGAGCCATCAAGTGATGAAAAAGTGAAGCACTCAAAAACGAGTGGTGGTTACAGTGTCAGTGAGGAGGAAGAAGCCAAGTCCAGGAGTGGTGAAGCTTCTCTAAAGAAATCCTCTCATGACGACCAACCTATGGACGCTCAGAGCATCATCGGGGCGGCCATAGCGAAGTACGCATCAGAGGGTGAAGCTCTTCTTGCTGCACACCCCCAGCTTCGCAAGGAAGTGTGGGATGAGTGGACGCAGCAAGTCCGTAACGCATATGAGACGGTCTTCGCGGCACTCCCGCGCACAAGCAAGGAGATGGTGATTCGCATGATCGAGCACGAGTTGACGCGTAATATACCGCAACTCATGCGCACAGATCCAGCAATGGCCACTCTTATGGCTACTTATGACAAATCAGACCCGTATCCAGGCCAGAGGATGGCATTCGAGACTCTCACCTTATTGACGGTGAAAACTCAAAAGCGTTGCAAGGCCCTCTTCTGGTACATAGGTCCTGAGCTGGAGGAGAAGTTAGCTCGAGAAGAGCGCTCGACTGCACGCCTCGATGCTATGCGATCCGAGTTGGTGGCATTACGCCAGCAGGTGGCAGGGGCTACAAATACTGTAGCAGGGGGACATCAGTTGGCCTACCCGTCACAGCGCTGAACAAGCCCGAGAAGTTCAAGCCCAATGGGGCTGTGAAGATTCATGATTGGATGGTGAATGTAAAGCGCTGCTTGGCTGCACTTCAGCGACCAGTCAGTGAGCATACATTTGTTGCTGAGTTGCTCATGCCATCTGACGCTTTGGCCGAGTGGGCGCGTCAAACAGAGGATGGTGCAAGACTGTGGAGGCATTGTTTCAGTTCTTGGTGGAGCGCTATGGTGGCATGGACCCGGCTACTGCTGCTCGCACCAAGCTTACCAAGCTGCGACAGGATGGTCGCGCGGCTTCAGTGTACTTGCAGGAGTTTCAGGCACTTGTTGGCCGCGTAGATAGTGGGCTCATGCCCATGGACAATGCTGAGCAGTTTGACCTGTACAAGCGTGGCTTGAATGCGCACTTGCGCGACCAGATGCAGTACAACACGTCGACGGGGCAACCGTGGGTTATCGCGGACCTCGCAACCTTGCAGAGGTTGAGTGTATATCTGTTTGACGACGATGCTGCGGCTGTGCAGGACAAGTCGCAGGTGGTGGCTTTGTCAAGCCACATCGTCGCAGATTTTGCACGGTGACTGACTAAGGAATGTGGGACTGACTGGTGCCTGAGCCTGCCTGAGCCTGCTTGTCGCTGCCTGGAATTTTACTTTTGGACTGATGGGTTTGCCGTTGGCTTGAGTGGACTGACGCAGACGGCCGCGGGCCGAAAGTGGTTGTCAGTGGCACTAACCGGCCGAGAGTTGTCAACCAGTTACCTTTCGGTCGATGTGCACAGACGGCGGTTAGCCGGTAGTTACGGAGAGCTGACAGCAATACCCGGCAGTGTCTTTGCCGTTACACTGCTGTTAATATGTGACCCTTGCCGTTTGATAAAAGTTGGCAATTTTTGCCGTACGCCAACACTAACATGCTATGCAGCTTGTACAAACCTTGGACTGATTGTTTGGTCTTGCACCCATAAGCCCACAATATATACAATGTACCGGCAGTGGTGAGAGTATGTCCACTTGCAACTGAGCAGCCGACTTGCGCATGAAACTACCCTATAACATTGAGTCTAGCTGTCGAACTCATGCGCAGCTTGTCAACCCGTGGTGCCTGCCTCAGAACTCCTCCTCAAACCCCCTCCTTGTTCCTCCTCCGACAAGTCTTCTGCTTCGACGTCGGAGTCATCTTTATCCGCTGCCTCGCTCGCTGACAGTACAGCGGCTACTTCGTTCTTCAGCTTGAATGTCAGCGCCTCGCCGTGCGCGCGCATGCGCTTGATGGTCGCTTTAAGAGTGACCACCTGTATTTGGTAATGCTGTAAGAGTGGCGTGCTGCCAGAGGACTAGCCCATCAGCATACACATGTTTACCTCGTCTTCCGCTTTGTTGCACTCCGCCAGGCAGACAATCAGCCTGCCGCGCTGCTCTCGGTTTACTCTGACCAACATGGCAATCTGCAAGCATATTGCTTAATTACCGCTAGGAACATTAAACTAGGTCATGGATTACCCATTCGTGGTACTCCGCAGTCTCTCTTTTGCGACTTGTGAGCTCCCGCAAGTAGAAATAGGCTGTGCATTTGCAAGATTGGTCATGCTGTTCATGTGCATGACACTGGAGGTTGTGCATGAGGGTGTGCATGTGGTATTGACAGTGTATGTCAAGTGCAAGATACTTGAGGCTGTGCATGTGCAAGATCAAAAAACCCTAGCATGTGGCGTTGACAGTGCATCGTAACCCACCTTGGTTATGCCAGTCTTGTTTGGTCCCTTCAATCATGTCGCCGTGGTCGCAGCTGATGGTGGGTCGGATTTTCTTAGGTGCAGTATGGTGGTGTGCCTTTGCCCACTCGGAGGGGGAGCCCTGTAGGATATCGCCCGAGTCACTGTTGTCATTGGCTGTGCCCTTGGTAGGCATGGTGGGGTGTGACACCGAGGACACCCCTCCTTCACCTTGCCCGCCCTGTGCGAACATGGATGTCATCCCGGACCTCGACCACAATGCCCACTACGCCCCTGGCAGCGCCGCTAACGATCCACCAAACGCCACATACCCTCGGCATCACGCCCCTGTAAGGACATAGCTTGGCGGAGCTATTAATGGTGTTTTCATGTGCAGGCACAGCACTTGTCAATGGTACGAACTGCCATTGCCACTGTACAAAGGTACCATTTTAATGGTACCTTTTGGCAAAGGCATCTTCGTACCATTAAAACGGTTCAATCAGGTATATATGCAAAGACTCACCCTGGACGTGCAATGGCTCGATCATACCATAATAATGGTACGACGGAGCCAGTGAATGGCGGCCAAGTTTCCCGCCTCTGGCATGCAAGGGTAGCGGTGGCGGTGGCGGTGGCGGTGGCGGCGGCGGCGAAGGTGTGCGTGTTACTGGATAGGATGCAGGTTACATTGGCGACACCTGTGTCGACGTTTGTAGTGAGATATGGGAGTTCTTTGTCCGTATTGCCACATGCGCTTCACCACACGCATCTCGGTCTACATGCACATTATTAGCAGCAGGGTGTTCAAGCAAGTCAAGCTGTATGTCGGCCAGCGTCCATTACAGTACGATGCGGGTCATGTTGAACCGGGAAGTTTGATCCAGGATGCGCACATGCTTGATGTTGAAAGAATAACCAGGAGACACACGCACAGCAGCCACAAGAGGAGGAGGAAGTGAACGAGGGCTTTCGATGTGTGCGTGTGCCCGAGAAGCCTGCGGCACGCCAACATGAAAGTGGAGGCGTACCTTCGCACGCGTCAGAATCCAGGTGGTATGGCTCGGAGCATGCTCTTGCAGTGGCATTCGTGCAGTGCAACAACGGCCAAGGCCTGTCGGCTTCCGACATGGGGTGGATCATCAAGTGCATCCGAGATGCACACTTCCTGACGGAAGAGCTCCAGTGGGAGACCGGTGTGCATGTGGCCAGCTACCTCCGAACTACAATTGCTTTCTCTCAGTCTGAGGTGTGTTCACGGTGTGCGGTGCATGCGCTTCAACCATTAGAGCCATGTCACATATGCATATGCGAGTGTGCTGCCGTATTAGAACTACGTGACGGCTGACCTGCGCAAGCCTGGAGACCCTGAGGATCATGACATCAGCGTCACATATATGCTGGCCAAGGTCTGTGAAGTGCAGTACCTAATGCAGTATCTATTCAGAGGCCAGCATGCCTGTTAATGCTCTTGGTCGGAGCAGGTATGGCTCGCGCGGTTGTATGGCAATCCACATGCCGCCGATGGCTTCAATCTTCAGTACAGTGGTGACGAGCACAGCTTTGGCCATCCTTCCACGGGGGATTGGTGGAAGGATGTGGAGGTGGATTTTTGGAGGGAGGTGGGGGAAGTGTCCTACTTGGCGCCTGCCATTCTGTACAGTGACAACACCACGCTGAACAGCGCGGGCAAGCGCTCTGGCTACCCTCTGATGGCATCACTTGCAACTACAGTTGGGACATGTATGCTAGCAACATGGGGGTTGTTATGATAGCGCTTCTGCCGGTGGTTTACGCAGTGGCCGGGCATCCGACCTGGGCGCAGGGCAAGGAATTGTTCTCCATTCGGAGACGTGAGATTTTTCATGACGCTTTGAATGTAGTGTTAGGGGATGTGAAGCGGGCGAGCTGCGAAGGTCTGCAGCTCATCGACCCGAATGGCATCGAGCGTCGTGTGTTTCCTGCGCTTGCCAACTATATCAGCGACTTGCAGGTAGTGGGCATGCATGGTTGTAACCGGATGCAGCCTGCCAGCAAACAATGCATGGAAGATGTTGGCAGTAGAGCATCTGAGTTTGTCGTGTTATAGGAGACTGCCACACTCGCACGCACTGTGTCGGGCAACCAAACACGACATCCTTGCGATGTTTGTCTCGTCACCAAATTAGATCTGTTGGAGATGAATGAGGACCGGGAATTGAGAACCGAGGCCTTCTACACACCAGCAATACGTCAGCTGCGGGCGGACCTGCATAGCGGTGTTAGGAATGCACACCAGACAGCCAAGGCTTTCAAGGAGCAGCACTCCATGCATGTCGAGGAGGTAATGGTTAAATTATCGGCATTCGTGAGGATGAATGGCTTTCCGTAAAACCAGGCAATGTGGTTTGGCAACAGAATGCACTGTGGGGTTGGCGACAGTCGCGGGTGCCGCGAGCTGACTGCTATTCTCGTCTTGCCCCTGACGCAATGCATGTGCTGGGAGGCATCATTGACCACCTGCTTGCTGCTGTGTACGACGCTGCAAAGGAACGAATGCGTCCATGCACGAGACAGGTTCTGCAGGCCAGGCACGTCTTTGGTGTTGTATTTGTGATGAACACAGAAGCCAACGACACGTGCTCACAAGCAGATGTGCACAGGTTGAATGCATGCAAGGCGACTCTACGGGTTTCGCACTTCAAGGCACCCACAAGCACAGTAGAATCCTTCCTGTCCGACCACTCCTTTCAGGTGGTGGAGAAAGTGGCGGTTCTGCAGCTGCTGCCGGTCCTTGCAGACAGTTTGCTGCTCGACAGTGAGGGCAACGATTTCTTCACCATTGCTGCCGCATCGCTTGCCCAGTGGAACAGGAAGTTGCTCAAGGCGCATGAACACACAAGAGAAACCCTGACTACAGCCGACAACGAGCTGGCTGCCTTCAAAAGTGCAGTGTTGCATCCGCTACTGCGTCGCAAATTTTACACGATGACTGACAAGGGATTGAGGGGCTGACGGGTGCCTGACCCTGCCTGACCCTACTTGACGTACGGATTGGTCCGTAAAGGGACTTTTTAGGACGGCCGTTACTATCAAGCAACACATACCGACGGCAAGCGGTCGACCGAAAGGTACAATCGTCGGCGGCCTGCATGTGACGGCGACACCGCACTTTAAGGTGACGGCCAATTGTTGGTCGTCGTCCCATTTGCGCGATGGCGACCTATCTGTATAGCAGATAAGTCACGTTTTGGTCATATACAGTGACGGCCGTTCGTCGATCGCCTATACCCTTACTGTCAAAAAGTATGCGCGACGGCTTGCCTACTTTAGCAAGCCAGTCACCGTTGGTCCCTACCAGGTGACCTTACCGCGTTTATTAAGTGACGGCCGATCGCCGGTCGTGCACTTAACGCGGCGACCTATTTATTGTGTGGCAAGTATGATAAGCAAATGACCGCCGGTCCCTAAAGGTCAGCAAGTCGAGACGCTGGTACAATGCAGCCGCCGTACTATGTCAATGGTACGATTAGTGCCAATATTACAATGGTACTTTCGTACCATTGTAATATTACGATAATGCCGTTGCGAGTCACGTTTCGACAACGCGTTTAAATCACTTTGGCTGCCCAATTAACTCAAACACTCAACAGCTTTAAGTTGAACAGAGCGTTGTGGGCGGCGGCGGCGGCGGCAGCGGCAGTGATGGCGGCGGCGGCGGCGGCGGCGGCAACGGCTAACAGTATGTGAGCTTGGTTGCTGTCTGACGCTGTACGACGCGTAACACCGCATGCCATATAACACCCTCCTTGCCTTAGAGCGGCCAGGCCAGGCCAGGCTAGGCCAGACCAGGCCAGGTGGCGGCAGTGGCGGTTGAGAAGGAACGGCAGCGGCGGAGTTGGAGCGGGCGGTGCAGGAGCCGTAGCTTAGTACAAGGGTAGTACTAGCAGTAGTACCTTGGTAGTAGCAGTAGTGGTAGTGGTAGCAGTAGTGGTAGTCTGATTGTACTAGCAGTATTAGTAGTAGCTCAATATATTACATTATAATTTATTTGTTTTTTATTATTTGTCACGCATTCTTGCACAGCTGATGACGACAATCACGTGTGACACCTAATCATGATTGAGCGGTACCAGCAGGTACATTTCAAGGTGTACATTAATAACACTAGATACCTTAAGGTACCTGACAATTTCGCTCAGTTAGCGTACAGCCGCCAGTACCTAACTGATAGGTACCGGTTAGTTACCTATTAGTTAGATAAAGTCCCCTTTGCATAACTGTTGAGTACCTGACAGGAACCTATTAATCAGGGTCAGTCGCTTTATGCAAATGGCCGCCAAATAATGGTGACGGCCGTTATGCTCAGGTCCCCGTATCGAGATCGCCGGTAGACTAAAGGTGGACAGTTCAAATAAGTATACTCAGGTGCACGCCCGTTGCCAATATTCAGTCGGCCGGCAGGGGAAACAATTTGCGACGTGTCGTCATATTCCGCACAGAAGTTAGGGTGGTTGATCGAGAAGATGCATCAGCTCACTCATTTTGGGCCGGCAATTGTCAGCAGTGGACACCCAGATTGGATAAGCGCCAACCGCATGGAGTAGACGCACGCCCGAAATATCAAATGGTGGGCGCGTGGTGACAACAACCGGGACTACCAGGCACGTATCCTGAGGCATGGAGCTATGCGGAATATGTGAGAGAGGATGGCATGGTCGTAGATCCAAAGATGCGCTCCATTATGGCGCAGGCGCGACAGCAGTGCTGTAATGTCATGGAGAAGACGGACAAGTTGCTACGGATGGATGTGCTGACAAGGAGGGAGTCCAGCCCGTACTGGAGCGGATCTGCGCGTAGCCGCCAAGTCGCCTTGAAGACTCCATTCGCCGACAAGCTGCCTTCCACCCTGGACAGCTGGTTGAGGAGGGAACAACTGGAGTTGGCCGACGGGTGGCGTGCTGTTCGCGTGGTGAACGGAGGCGCAGCGGTGTACATAACATCAGGAGTAAGCATGGCGCGCGCAACTGGGATGTTCCATGGGCGGCCTTGGTTCTCTACTCTTGAGTTGGAAGGTGATGAGGACGGTGTGAACGTAACGTGGTGGGCTTAGGCACTCCTTTTTCTGCGCGTGGTGGTGTGGGGTGGCGAGCGGCGAGCGCGTGTGGGAGGAGGTCGTGTTTGTCCGCTGGTACACGAAGCTGGATGTGACGAGCGACACAAAGTGCATCGCTCTGGAATGGGGAAAGCGTCGAGGCGGTCCACATCTCGATGTCGTGACGCTGGAGCAAGTAAAAGGCATTGTCCAGCTGCTCCCCATTTTTTACAAGGACAGCGCCCGTGTACAAGAGGGCAAGTATTGGGTGAACGTTTACTGCACTTCCTCGTGACACATGTACTTGTCTCACTACTCTAAGTTTGGAGCATATCAGTCAGTTAGGCACTGCTAATCGTATGCTAAGACTTTTGCATGTGGACGTGTACAATACCGGGCAGCTGTCACTGCACAACTGTCACCACAATCGAATGTGCCATGCAACATTCAACAAGCAGTCCGCCGTGTGGCATTTAGCGTCAATACAGTGCACGACACTCAAGCCCCATAGTTCCATGACACAGGAGGGTAATCACAGCGCATACCCATTGTTTCAAGCATGAGACGCCCTATGCACTCCGCCATTGCGGGAGGAACTGCATTCGATATGGAAACAGCTGAGGTCATCCATGACACTCCTAGCTGTTTGCCACGCAGCAATACCGCCCCTGGTGCTTGGAAGGCCATGGACCGGGTACATTCGCTGTGGCGCGTTTGATGTCACGATTGTCTTCTTCGCGCTAGCGGACAGGTGCGGCGATAGCAGTCCAACTGCCTTGCCCGCGTGCGAGCAGCGTGCTGGTGGGGTAGCTACCACTGGCTGTGTCTTCAAACAGACGGTGTCGGAAAGTTGATAGGCCAAACATCGTGCCACAAAGGGACAGATTGGGTCTGAATGAGGAAGCTGCTCCTGGCACATTCTCAATCACAGACTTGACCTGGCTGGCAAGCAGCAGACGTCGACAAGCGGTATCATATCCTGTTGTTTCCAGGATGTGCCATGTGCCGCCCGTTGAGGTGCCGGGATAGCACCTGAATGGGCTTGGCATGATGGACTGGCCCAGATGAGCTCGTACTCGCTCGGCTCTCCTGCACTCAGGGTGCATACATCGCGGTGTATGAAGGGCAGCGGGTACTCAGAGGAGGGACTTATATCCATCCTGGTCACGTTAAAGCCTGCGTGATATAGACCGACACTGGCAACGCCACCGCCGCTGTGACGGTGCTCGTGCCTTGTCACCTGTGAGTTGGTCCAATCAACAACCCTCTCACCAAGACATGGTATTCACACCGGAACCTTGCCCCCTCTGCCAAGCACACACGCGCGCCCCGCCACTCGCGTACGCACGCGCATGCGCTTGAAGCTACACACCGACTTGTGTAGCGCCTTTGATTGTCACACAAGCAAGCTCACACCAGTGGACACACGCTAGCAACCCCTGCTAACCACCAAGCTTGCACACAAGAAACTAGGGAGCTAAAGGTTGTGCAAACTGTAGAATGTCACTTTTATACCTACCAATCTGCACATGCTACTGTCTAGACGATTCTAGCGCTAGACGGAACTAGAAGCTAAGATATTCTTGCAGAATCTTGTACACTTCTAGACCTTTCCAGCGCACCAAAGATCTATTAATTTGCTGCTCATATGGTCAAGTTATACTACTTGGCGCTAGGCCCTTCCAGAAATCTGGTCGAGCCCTTCTCAACTGGCCCTCCGTTTTCTGGCGGCTTCAAGACTGGTCTCTTGGGGCCTCGGTCGATATCTGCGGCAGACTCATAACTTGCCGATATCCGCCACAAGTCATGAAAAACATAATACCTTACAAATAAGGCCTAAAATGGCCATGAAAAACACGAAATTTGGCCTTGATTGTTACACTCCTCCCCCCCCAGATGAGCTTCGTCCTCGGAGCTCGCGAGGTTGTTGTCGAGCAAGATAGTCACCCACAACGTCTTGAGCATTAGTCAAGTGTGCCTCTGGCTCCCAGGATGCTTCATGCAACGGATAGCCCTTCCATTTCACTAAGAACTTGCGTACGCCATGCACAAACTTCTCACCAAGGATGTCTTCTATCTGCCACTCTTGTTCACCATCCGTGCCAACTTCGGGGGGCCTTTCTGGCGGTTGTCCTCGATATGCTTTCAGAAGGGAGACGTGAAAAACGGGGTGCACACGCATGGTGTCGGGTAGCTCCAGCTTGTACGCCACGTCCGAGCTAACCTTGCCGACCTTAAATGGTCCCAACCACGTGCATTCAGCTTGCAAACTCCCGTACGCACCGGTACGTGCTTCGCGGAGAGTAACACAATGTCGCCTTTTTGAAATGTGAGGTGTCGGCGATGCGCGTCCGCGTACTGCTTCTGCCTATTTTGTGCCACCAATAGCGCCTCCCTAGCTGCCTTGATCTCCGCGCACTTTGTGAGGAAGTTATTAGCTGCCTCCACATGCACGTCATGTCGTCGCCCCAAAAAATAACGCCATTGTCATAGCGCCATTACTTGCGCCAAAAGTTCCTTCTCGTGCACGGGGTAATTCAGCTCCGCACCACTCATCTTCTTGCTGAAAAATGCTACTGGTTGAAGGCTGTTGCCATGGTCTTGCTGCAAAACAGCTCCTACGGCTGTGTTCGACGCATCGCAAGCCAAAAAAAATGACTTTTCCATGTCCGGGTGAGCCAGGACTGGTGCCTCCGTCAGCGCCTTCTTCAACGCAGCAAATGCATGTTCCTCTGTTGCAAACCAGCTCCAAGGCTTTCCCTTCTTGAGTAGGGCAGTCAAGGGAGCAGCTATGCGCGAAAACGCCATGATAAACTTGCGATAATACCCCGCAAGGCCTAAAAAAGACATCACCTCCTTTACGTTAATCGGGGAAGCCCACTCGCGCACCACCTGCACTTTGTTGGGGTGCCTTCATGCGACTCGATGTGGCCTAGGTACTCCACCTCTCGAAGCAAAAGTTTGCACTTTTGTAGCTGGGCGTACAACTTGTGTTCGCGCAAATGCTGCAACACGCGCCGTAGAAGTGCCACGTGCTCCTCCTTTGTCTTCGCATACACTAAAAGGTCGTCGAGGTACACGAGGACTCCCTTACCAATTATCAATTAAGTCAGGGAAACGCTGTTCATTAGCGTTGAAATGTTGCGGCGCGTACGTAAGTCCGAAAGACATAACCAACCACTCGTAGTGCTCATAACGTGTGTTAAAAGCTGTTTTCTCCACATCCTCGGGCGCGATGCGGATTTGGTGATAACCTCCAGCAAGATCAAGTGTTGTGAAGTACTGCGCACCTTGCAATTGCTCCAGCAACTCGTCGATACCTGGGAGTGGAAAGCAAGTCCTCTTCGTGATGTTGTTGAGAGCTCGGTAGTCGACGCACATGCGCAAGCTCCCATTCTTCTTTCGTACAAACAAAATAGGTGCACCATAAGGGGACTTACTAGGCCTGATGTAGCCTCTTTTCAGCAAGTCCGCCACCTGCCTCTCGGCCTTTTCCAGCTCCAAAGGTGACAACTTGTATACGGGTCAATACGGTGGCTTGTGCACGCCCTCAATCAGCTCCACACGGTGATCTACGCTCCGTGGAGGTGGTAGACCAGATGGAAGTTCGTCCACCATGATATCTTATCTTGGTATTTATTAACAAGTTTACACACCTCGGGGTCCATCGTAGCCGTCTTAACATCGTTTCTCAGCTCCAGTGCTGACTTTGCAGTGTTTTTGCGCACCACGCACAACCATGCAGCCTTTGCCTTCCGTGGATACAATAACTTCCTCAATTGCACATAAGAGGTCAATTGTTGTACCACCTGATTGTGCGTGCCGCGCCTCAATGACGTCCGAAGCAGCTTGAATGGACTCTCCACCATTTCGTTCGATGGTGACCACGCGCTTCCTCCAATTGATGGATGGATTATGTTGCCATAGCCACGGTAGTCTCAAAATCCCGTCAAACCCGTTCCGTAGGGTGATGCAGCAAAATCGCATGTCTTCCTTCATCTTCCCCATGCGAACGCACAACTCTTTGGTAATGAACGCAGCGCCATTACCTCCAGAGGGTGGCTCTCCATCAGCGAGCTTCACTTCACCTTCGCTTAATGACGAAAGCCAACCGTAACGCCGCGCAATATCAATGCTCATAAAGTCGCTGTTGGCACCGCTATCAATCACGAGCTTACACTCTCTCCATCGTCCTTGGTCATCGCAAATGTGTGCTCGAAGCCCGAAGTACTTTGTTGTCTCCTCTTCTGCATAACTCACCACCGTTGGCGCGTTCATAACCATCTCCTCTTGCTTCTTTGATGGAAATGTCACAGCATCCGTCCGTGCATGAGGCTCGTTCCTATCCCCAGCGATAGCCTCCTCACCTACTGGGGAAATCGTTTTCCTGCTCCACGCCTTTTTGCTCCATGGTGTTGACGCGACGATCACGGCGAGGGTTGCCGTCCAGTGTTGGCCTTTGCGTGCGTCATTTGGGGCATCCGTACGCAAAATGCTCATTCGACCCACACGCATAACACTTGCACACACCTTTACCTCTTTCACCACATCCGCCGTGATTCGCCTCACTTCCATGCGTGTATGGCACCCACCTCCATTGATGCAGGCCCAGAGTCAGCTCCACCTCCATTGGCAAGCGCTAAACTTGGTTCTCCTCGTCTCCATGCATGTTAAAAGCCTCCCCGGGGCTGATCACCATCCCTTTGCCTCCAGTCAGTGTTTCTTGTGGTGGACTTGAAGTACAACGCGTCGAGACGCTCCGCAATGCGTATAGCCTCTGCGAGTGTCTTCGGGTCCCGTAGCTCCACTTGTTTACGCCCCAAAGGTTTCAAACCACATGTATACCTGTCCAGCTGCTCCTCCTCGGTCATATTGGGTATGGACATCACCAATCGCTGAAACGCAGCCGTGTACGCCATCACCGACCCCATTTGCACAAAGGCCGCAAGTTTGTTGCGTGCGGCCTTCACGCTCTCAACGGGAACAAATTGAAGCCTGACCTCCATTGCCAACTCTTCCATGGTGGTCAATGGTAGCGCCACCCATTTGCGACACGCGTACATCGATGCCTCCACCACACAAGTGCTGCACCTTTGAGCAATGTCGCTGCAACCTCCACATGTAAGTATCCGGGTACCTCCGTGAGCTTTAACCATGATGACACTTGGAAAAGCCACTCGTCCACAACATCTTCATCACGTTGACCCTTGAATGGCTTTGGCTTTGGCACCTTCACATGCACGCGCGAGCTTGACGCCGTGGAAACTTGTGCATGCGTCATGGCACGCTCGTACGCCTCGCGTTGTGCTTGTGCCGCCGCTTGCATGTGATGAAGCTCTGCTCGCAGTGCCAAGACTGCATTTTGAAGCTCCTCAACACGGACATCCTCCATCTTTACCTCCTTTCCTTCACAGTTAGAGTGTAAACGCAGCTTCGTCCCTTAAAACGCTACCACACTCGCACCTCTGCAACCATAGCTCCGATATCAATTGTGACATTGCTCGTGCCTTGTCACCTGTGAGTTTGTCCAATCAAGAACCCTCTCACCAAGACACGGTATCCACACCGAAACCTTGCCCCCTCTGCCAAGCACACACGCGCGCCCGCCACTCGCGTACGCACGCGTATGCGCTCGAAGTTACACATCAACTTGTGTAGCGCCTTGGATCGTCACACAAGCAAGCACACACCAGTGGACACACGCTAGCAACCCCTGCGAACCACCACCAAGCTTGCACACAAGAGACTAGGGAGAAAGGTTGTATTGCAAATTGTAGAATGTCACTTTTATACCTACCAGTCTGCACATGCAACTGTCTAGACGATTCTAGCGCTAGACGGAACTAGAAGCCAAGATATTCTTGCAGAATCTTGTAGTACACTTCTAGACCTTTCCGACGCACTAAAGATCTCCTCATTTGCTGCTCATATGGTCAAGTTATACTACTTGGCGCCTGGCCCTTCCAGCAACCTGGTCGAGCCCTTCTCGACTGGCCCTCCGTTTTCTGGCGTCTTCCAGACCGGCCCTGGGCCGGTCGATATCTGCGGCAGACTCATAACTCGCCGATGTCCGCCACAAGTCATGAAAAACATGATACCTCACAAATAAGGTCTAAATGGCCATGAAAATCACGAAATTTGGCCTTGATTGTTACAAAACATGTCCGCCAACTTGAAATCTAGGGTGTGTATTTGCTTTGCCTAATTACTCTAGTGTTGCGAAATCTTTATGAATAAAGTAATTTGATTGTGCATCTTACGAGATATGTATTAAACATTTAACGGTCTACCTTATGCATTACAACTTTCACCCGTTAGACTATGCGTTGGAACGCATATTTTACTTTTGCCCACTATGACGCATAGCTACGCGGGGTTTTAACGAAAAAAAATACCAACTTTGGGGCCGGTACAAAATATAAAAGTTTCACGGCACTCAGGTAGGTATTGATAATAAGCCGTTTTCAAGCTGCGTATAACTTGCACTCCCACCTGTAATCATTACAAATGCACGCACGAGTAGAAGCATTGCGTTAATGCTTTACTTCACAAAGCAACACTCGTGGTAGCACTGCACGGTCATGTGCAGCCTAGAGGTCATCATATCGTGAAAAGTTAAATCTTTGTCGAAGGCCCCCCGTAAGTACTTCCTCGAAGATATAATTTTTATTTTCTCCTCTGTTTAAACGCAACATTACCCAGTTAGCAAGTCTGTAGATAGAATACTTGTGAGTATTTAATATAAATAAGACCTTCTTATTTGTAACTTAATTAAAAAATAAACAGATATATAACTCATGTAACTTATCACAGATTAATATATATTTTATGATTTTATGATAAGTCATGTTATGAATAAGAGCAAGTTTTGTGACTGATAAGCTTGCAAGTGTTCGCAATGTTTAATCATACTATGTGACATACATCGGTTACATTTGAGTAAATTAGAAGTTGACAAAACATGGAAAGACAGATGATACAATGCATGATTATATGATTAATACGTCAATACAATTAAGGATTGTATGACAATCTTCTCATACATGATCACCTTACAAGTGTTTAACACATTTTATCAAACTGTTTGAAATACATCAGATGCATTTGAGTGAAGTAAATTGAAGTTTAATGAACATAAATAGACAGATGATACAATTCATGATTATATCGTCAATTACGAAGAAAATTCTTTAATAGATGTTACAATATACTCAACAAATTGATGACATAATCATGACATTTATATATACGTCGTATTCATGTCACACTGTAATGCAGCATGACTCTGCGCTATGTCACTGCTAATAATAAATGTACCAGTCCTTTTGCCACACGTTATTGACCATGCGCTGTAGCGTTGTGGTATCAAGCACATTGCTTTAAATCCATGGGCATTGATGCAATCATCTCAGTAGTTACATGTTGCAGATGTTCACTATGCGATATACGCTCAAATGGTAACGTTGGCGATGTTGACACAGCAAATATTGTAATAGTAAAAATATATGCGTTATGCATATGATATGGTATATAATAATGGAGGTCGATTTGTTTGATTAATCAGTGATGAGCAATGATTCTTCGCTATTTGTTGAACAAATACAAGCCATCCTTAAGTGTCGTGGCGCACTAGCTAGGGCACCGTCTTTCGACAGGGGAGACCCGGGTTTAAATCCCATTTACGTCCCCGCGGAATGAGGTGCAGAAATGGTTGGCCCTTCCCCGCCGCTGCATTGCAACGGCGGGGAAGGGCCAACCATATGGGCTCGTCCATTAGATTTGAGCGGCTAGCGGGAGTTACACAGCTTTCTGGGAAGCTTTTCAAGATGCATTGCAAAGGCAATTGTCAGGTTGCAGAAAGTGCGAGAGCTAATAAAAATACCGAAAACCAAGTACCAGCCGTAAAGCCATATGATGTGTAATTTCATGGGTTGTGAGCATTGCAAAATCAATACCCGATACTTGTCGTGTTGCAAGTGTGCATCATCCTCATTCCCCTTCCCCTCAATCGATGCTGTATCACCACATATAAATTGTATAATTCTTTACAAAAGTCCCAAGTACAGGTTTCTCTTTGCAGCGCAATGGACTATGCAGTTATAATATTGCAGTTTACAAGTTGTACCAATCAAATGAGTTCGACGAAAGAAAAGAGCGAGGGGGTGGGGGGGGGGGGGGGGGGGG
>RHPI01000003.1:559329-612565 GCA_009103225.1 Chlorokybus atmophyticus
GGGGGGGTGTAATTGCGCGGATAGAAATCATTATGTATGGCAAATACATCGATGAATCAGCCTGGCAAGCACAAAATCATTTTCAGAGTAAACTTAAGACCGACAACCTCTAATGAAACGCTTATCTTATCAATGCTTGTCCTATCACAAAGAGATGTTGTAAACACACTCCTACTCTGCGTACACACATGCTTGAAAGCCACCACTTCAGCCGAGCCAACAAAGCCACTTTGCGCACTGCAAATCAATTATAGTCACTGGCATCACATGATAGTCACTGGCATCACATGATTACCCGCTGATTGCGTTCCAAACTGGGCCTACTTCCAACCCTACAGGACCCTACGAAGCCCTACAGTAGCCACCCTTGACGAATTTCCAGCCTCGGCTCCATTGCCATCCATAAAACGCATCGGCACTTGTATTACAACTGATAGTACCACCACGCCATATAAATCGGACCTCAAGACTGCGCCGGCAATGCCAACCGGCGCCGCCGCTTCGGGCACGAGCAGCTGCTCGGTCCGTATATAAGAAAAGCGAGATACGGATCCGGATCCTCTGGTGCTGACCGCAAGCGGACACCAGGGTGCAGCGGTCAATATTGAGCAGACAGTTTTACTTAAAATGCATTGCACTGTTGGCAGCACACAATAGCTGGTAGAAGGGTCGAGCGCGACCGGCATCTGCGACCGGTGGTACTGGTACCCTGCGACGACAGCTGCATTGTATCGACCTGCCACGCTGGCCAGTCTAACGTGGGCGCGGCAGGTGGTAGACTTTTTGTGCCGCAAAAGTCGCTTGCCTCGCGATTTGTGGCCCACGGACGCTAACCGACAAGCGCAGTTTTGCAGCACCAGACGCCGTCTGGTGGACGGTCGATTCCCGGTTATGAAACATGAAATACAGTTTGTCGTCCTGTTGTACGATACAGGCTGACTCATACTGCTAGGGGGTGCTGCGTCTGGTTAGAAGCCAGCGCAACGCTTCTAACCCTGGGTTCTCTTCAACCTGTGCACCGTTTGTGCCGCGGCGGCAAAGTCTCTCGTCACAGGCAAGTCGCTTTATTGGTACGGATTTGCTACTGTTAGAGGTTTGCCTTACGACTTCTCCAATGATGAGTACCGTGAAACCGCGAAACCGCTTTACAGCTGGACCGAAAGCCACACGTCAGTTTTTGCGGGGTTCCGGGGTGTTTTGCCAGCGGAAGTTGCCGTCCAATATGCGAAAGGTTTTGCGAGTCTACAAAATCCCCGTTTCATTGTGGGGTTTTGTTGTGGGGTGTGTTAGTTTGCATGCATGCACCAATGGCATAAACGTAGCTGTGCATGCCCTTGGCGGAGGCGGCGGAGGCGGCGGTGGTGACATAGGTGTCTGCTGTGACGTGAGCTCAGTGTTTGTTATTCTGTCACATCAAACCCAGCCAACATCAAGAGTGTAGTGTAACCCGCGGCTTTCGGCATTCAATTTGTCGCTATCAGTGTAGGCTATCAGTGTGGCTCACACTGTGAGGGGTTGCTGCGTGTCAGCTGCCAGCTGGGAGCAAGCCGGTGGAACAAACATTGGCAAACTGCTTGCTGAGAAAGAACAGACGTGACTGCTGTGGAGCGGAAGCAGACTGAAGAGCCGAATCTTGACAACAATTTATCTCATTCTGCCGCTTTTTTGGCATTGGGAACTTCGCCAACTCGGCTGTTGTCCATCTTGCTGACACTGCTACTGTGCGTCACTTCCGTATGCATGGGGCGCTGCAAGCTGTCTCTTGCCGTTTCCTTCGTGCATGGTTGCAGAGCGGTAGTAATCAGCAGTGCGGCGAAGCTTACCAAGTTGCCGTTGCATGATAGCACTGGCAGCTGGCGAGTTTGAAAGCGGCACAGCTGTAGCAAGGGAATAATATAAGTATACACAAGTAGTCGTACTAGCAATACTGAGTGGATTAGCAGTTGTGTAAAGTGCAAGTCGGCCGCAGCATTGATAACAACGCCTTTGACCACCCCCTCCTCTGGGATCCAGAACAGCAGCGGCAGCATCGATAACAACGCCTTCAACCACAAGTCAGCGCAGGTAACTTTCGCATTGTCTTTGATTGCGTGCTGCCCTATGCAGCTGGTTTCCTGCATGAAGTCCCTGGACGTGAATGGTGTTGATGAACCATGCCCACTGCTTGCAGCCTGATCCAACTGCTTAAGAGCATTGAGAGCCGCATCCGGCGACGCTTGCCTCATGTGCCCCACGTTCAGCGCACACGCGCAAGCAGGTAGACGTTGGGTAATGGTAGCACCACTACCATGATGAGCCTAGCTTTCAATGTGGTCACAGTGACAGCATCAACAATGCATGCAATCATCTGTTCCCATACTCCACCTTTGCTTAAGGCTCAGTGGCAAGCAAGCCGGCCATGGACAGTGCAGTGACGGCTGGAACGCTGCCAGCAGCTACGCCTCCTGTCCCGCCACCTGTGCACTCTGTCATCAACATCAATGACCACCTCAACATCAACAACAAGGCCAACAAGGTTGTTGAAGCACCACCCACAGCGGCGCTGGCCACTGACAAGCAGCAACCAGCTGACCAGCTGTCATCAGCGCCCGTTGCTCTGCCTTCAACACTCCCGGAAGTGAGCATGAGGGCAGGCGCATGCGTACACTCACTGGTGCCATGTTTTGCACTGATTCCACTGAAATACTGGGTTCATAGGTGCAACAAAGCAATGGCTTGCACACACTGGCCGCCGGCTTGGATCCCAAGGCAGAAAGTGGCGACAGGTTGGTGTCATGGGTGCTGGTGCTGGATAGGTCTGACCATAGTACGTTTGTGACGCAGTTTTTTCACAGGTTCAGTAGCGGGAAGCTGGGTAAAGGCGAGGATCCTGCTCTTGGCTTGTTTGCAATGCTCAAGTAAGTCGCGGATGCGAGCTCTGTGCACTGCTATATGAGATGACAAGTGTAACATCATAACACAATCAAGCTTGGAGGCAGAACAGGTCTCATAGTGGAATCTGTTGCGCAGACCAGACGTGCTGAAGTCGCTGTCGGTGGAGCAGCTGGAGCAGCAACTCATCAGCCCCGACAAGTTTGTGAGCCCCCTCGTCACCACGTACAGGTGCACGCTGCTGCAACTGACTGCGCAGCCTTCGCTATGCCCAATGTGGGACATGGAACCATTGTCTCTTATTCAAACTTATATGGACGTGCTACCGTGGTTGCTGGCCTGCTCATCCACGCACATGTTGAGGTCATGGCTAACCCCTTGACTGTTGCTGACTGGAGGCATCTCAGGCCTGTTGTGGATATACCTGCGTATGGATCAAGCTTGTCGTCACCGTCAACAGCTTCAACAAGCACGCCGTCTCCAGGTTACATGGGGCCCTTCAGTGGGCCCTCATCGCGTGTTGAAAGCGATGGTAAGTGGCATTCATCGCAGGCAACTTGCAAGTTGCTACTACTTTCATGCTCTGAACTCCGGTCAACTCCTGCATCAGGTCTGCTAACCAGGCACATGGATGGCAATAAGCATATGGAATACGCATTCAGCGGGCCCATAGGCGGCATGAGCCAAAGCTTCCCAAGCAATGGAGGCTATGCACTGGCTTCACCTTCTACCCGCGCAGTTGAGGTGAGTGCGGGTGAATGTTGCATGCACTGTGATGCAGTCCTGATGTTGTTGCATTATGCATACATACACAGGGTGAAGAAGAAGAGGGTGTGCCAGGAGCCATGCGAAGGGCACAGAGTGCGGGCGACTTGAGGGTAAGAGAGTATCTGATTGAATACAACCACATGCCTTAAACTGAAGTGCTTATTGCTGGCTTCAGCGGTCAGCCAGCGGGAGCTTTCCCCAGAGCTACCATCATTTACCACCCGGTGTAAACGGTGGTGCGAACAGCAGTGAAGGCAATGGGAAAGTGGGTAAGCTCACACTTGAAGAACGCAACATGAGGATTTCGCGCTACCGGCAAAAGCGCACTGCAAGAAATTTCCAC
This sequence comes from Chlorokybus atmophyticus, assembly GCA_009103225.1. Lineage (NCBI taxonomy): Eukaryota > Viridiplantae > Streptophyta > Chlorokybophyceae > Chlorokybales > Chlorokybaceae > Chlorokybus > Chlorokybus atmophyticus. The sequence continues at coordinate 563,312 of RHPI01000003.1, forward strand.
AAGAAGATCACAGTACGCACACAAACCATAAATCTGAATATGCAAGCTTGCATGTGCACACATCTAGCGCAACATGAATGTCCGATGCGCATACTTACACAGTGGTCTTGCTGCGTGCCAGTATGTCTGCAGAAAGACTCTTGCTGACAGCCGGCCGCGAGTGCGTGGTCGGTTCGCATGTAATGATGAAGACAACCTCCCAATGAAGCAGCTGGATGAAGAAGTGAGCTTGCGATTACATGTTCCGGTGTGATCCGGTGTGAGCCCCAATCTTGCACATGACTTACTGTTGCAGGCAGCTCATTGTGTTTTGCCTCTCCTTGGCAGCAGGCAAAGGATGCCAGCAACCCGCAAATGCTGGCGGATTTCGACATTGGCAGCGACTTTGACGAGCTGGACCTTGAGCCACTCTCGCCAAATGCATTCCATGAACTTGGCATGTCAGACATGGAGGTAACGCTGCTAATTCGCATGCACTGGGAATGACACTGGGACTGTCAAAAATAGCTGTGTATGCGCATTGCATGCATGAAAATCACACACCCATGTTGGTGCGCATGTGTAGTCGTCACATGTTGCTTTGAACATGCAAAGCAATACCATCGTGCGCAGGGATTTGTCGAAGGCACATTTGATCCTGCACCAGAGTCGTGAGCAACACTTGCAAGCTACTTCAAATGAGATTGAGAACAAACAAGGGGGGAGTCAACTGCAACAATTGTACAGCTGTAGAGTATGTGTGGGATACCGGAACACAAAGGGTGGTGTACATTAAGGCAGCATTGCTAGGGATAGTTTACTCGTTGGTGCAAGGGACACCATACATGATACGACATACTGGTGCAGCTGAACTTGGAAGCTCGCTATCTAGGTCTGTTGGTTTGAGTTAGCTATGAGCTTAGCGCAGGTTAGATATTTTGATGTGTCTGGTGTAGTGTCTGTTACAATGCAGGTTTTGTGGACAGCCATGCTCAGAGACCTCATACATGCACAAGCTCATCATGCATGCCATCTGCAGCATAGAGTAGCAGCTGACATAACGGAGACAACAAACAGATTATACGTTTAAGATTGCACACCGTGCGGTCACCGTCACTGTGTGGCACATTACCACGTGCAGTAGCACGTGCTGCTGAGCAGAAGCAGCAGCAGCAGAAGTGAAGACTGCATCCACTCCGATCAGTTGATGCCACTGACTGTGGAGACCCATGCCCTCCTCAGGGCGATGCGTTTGCAGCGTTGCTGTACATACAGTGTGGTGTATGCAGTCGCATGCAATGAACATGCAAAAGGTGTGAGTAGCATACAGCATGCGGGCAGTCATTGTCATCCGGAAGTTTACCACCGGGCTGACCTAGTCTACCTTACTACTAACACCACCACCCTGTTAGACATGCAAGCATGCATATGATCCGCAGATTATCTGCACCACATGCAGCTGGTTGGTTGTGGTAGCAGCGCTAGGCAGTCGGCACCATCAACGGCAGATGGGCTCCCTCTCCCTCCTCCCGCCAACATCACACTCTCATGCATGCCACAATCCTTGCATTTTATTTATTATATCACCCTCGCCCCTCCTCTCCGTTTTTTGCTGCTGTGTTCGGCAGTCGATCGTAAGCCTCAACCATGCACTGCTGACGTCAGCCGTGCAGGCTTACGGCGGTGGCGCGTGGCATGGTGGTTCGGTGCAGTCGGTGGGGTTGGGTGGTGGGGTGTTGCACAACATGCGACGCACAGTGCAGCACCGAGGGCTGGAGCCACGCTGTGTCTCACGCTTTTTGACATGCTATCGTCAGCGCGTGTTGGTGACCTTGTATGCTGACATAGCTTCGGACATGGTGCTAACGACATCGGCGTTTCGCTCTGCAGGGGCGCGAGTCAGCCAGCACCAGGTCACTGCGCTGGCTGTAGCGAACATCACTCGCGCTGAGTTGGTGAAATGCTTGCTGCATGTGTTGCAGAAGTGGCGTTGCAAGATTAGCACTTGATTGCTGCTTAACCCCATGTAATCCACATCATCATAAACACTATCTATGCAGTCGCGCCTGTGAGTTGGCCAAAGGATTGATAGAAATTGCGAATGCCAGCCGGTATAGGTTTTGCAGGTTCGTCACTACGCCAGATGTAACGCCAACAACCAACCTGCACACATGTCTGTGGTTACAATACCGCCAGGTCAACAGGGAAAGCATGAGTTGGCAAAATGCAAAGTGTCACAGCACATTAGTGCAGACTCATCAAGTGACAACACCAGCGCACAGACTACAGCAAACAAAGGCAACACATACCGTCTGAGGTAGACGCGCTCCTGAGCCACGGCATACGCCAAGACAGCGACCACAAGCAGCCATTTTGCAGCGACGGTTGTGCCCGCGTCTCCTTTCATGTTATGCAGCCAGTGGCGGTAGCAAGCGGCCAACCAGTCTTTGAGCCATGAGCCTCTTGAGAGTAGACTGACAGCTGGAATTGGAGTGGACGGGACACCATTGGAGCTGCTCCCATGGTCACCAGCCTGCCATTATATAATGTGTTCAGATCGACTTGGTTTCTCTGCTCAAAGCCAGAGATGCCACTATTGTGGACAGGCCTAGCTTGATTGTTGCTATGGACTATCATAACCGCAGGCACCATGTGATTGTCTACCAGCAGGCATGCGTATGATCATGGTACATAGTTTGCATGAGGCAAATGTGTCAGGCTCAGGTTTCGACGCACCGAGCCCTGTGCTTCATGTTCTGCTGCTGAGGATGGTGATGATGTTGTCGAGACAGATGAAGCCCTTTGCGCAGCAGCATCCTGTCCAGCTTGAACACCAGCGCCTTCTACACCAGCAACATGATGATGGTTGTTCCCCTGGGCGGACTGGCAGCTGCTGCTAGGCTGACTCGACTCAACCGCCTGCCGGTCAAAAGTTGCTGTTCACAACGGTTGCATGTGTGTATGCATGCGCACGAGCACGGCTGCATGTGCGGCAATTGCATCCAACCGCTTTATTCCCATTCACACTGACACACCGACCTTCTCGTCCGCAATGGCGCGCAGAAAGCCAAGGGAGTTTCCTTCAAGACCAACCGTACGTGCCAACTCTAGCATGGCCTCCTGTGGGCACACACACAGCCATGTTGGTTGCACCAGTAAGTACACCCAAGTGCTGTGCATGTGGTTCATATGGTACGTCACGTACCTGCTCGGATCGCCACATGGACCGTACACTACGCTCTGTCGCATGCATCAAATAACGCTTCAGCAACTCCTTTGCGGCCGCGTGCGAGTTAGCCGCCAGCTGCAGATGTGCCCTGATGTTGATGAGAGTTGCATAAATGACACCCTGCTGCTTCTCAACTGGCAAGCATTGCCATGCCTAAGTGACAAGCAAAGACAGGCTGCAAGCCTGCTGCGACAGACACAGGACTTGCACGGATTGAAGTGTGCGCAGGGTAGCTGATGCGATACTTACACACTTTATCATACACAACTATAAGTTGTACAACCTGCATTCGCGTACACGTATGCACGTGGCGAGGAGTACCACGTTATATCAGCTTACCAGAACATGATGTCTTGGGTGGGGAGTGCAGCAATGTCCACGACACGCGATACGGCCCGCACTGCCTCCTCATGCCTAGCATAGCAAACCCAGTCAAGCCAGGACAGTATACCAACCGCTAAGCGTCTTTGATAAAATAAGCTCTCAATGACGAAAACGAACGCAACCTCCTTCTAAACCACGTTCATCACACCTTTAACACAACCCGTAGCACGTAGGAGCACACCCGCAGCTATACTCAACAGCATCCATGCATTGCAAACCTAACCTAACCTTGCAATTTCTACAAGTTGAGTTGGTGTGCAAAGCAGGCACCAATTCGCCCTACATGGCACGATATGCACTTGCTGCAGCTGATTGTACGACAAGAGAATGCATGATGAACAAAACCTTACAGTGTCAGCCAACCTGTTGAGCTCATGGTAGGCTTGCAGCAGGGCATACAAGGCAGCTCGCTTCAGGTCGTCATGCTCATACTTATCGTCATCAGGTGGCTCAGGCGGCAAGGCGGCGAGGGCGTCGGCAGCCGCCGCAGCCGCCTCCTCGAACCTGCGCCACACCAGGAGGCGCTCCGCACGGTCCACCGCCGCCTCCGCCGCCTCCACCATGGCAAGGTGTTTCTACACCTGCTCCTGCTCTAACCCTCATGAGCAGCTGCCCCCGCCCATGCCTTTGGCCACACCCTCAGCCACATGCGGCGGGTGGCCTCGGCGGGGGCGGCGGCAGGGGCGGCGGGGGCGGCGTTGGGGGAGGGGTCAGCGGGAGGGACGTCGTCGTCGACCTCCTCGGCGTCGTCTGCTCCTGGAGTCGTCGTCGTAGGGGTAGGTGACGCAGTTGTCGACAATGTCGTTGAACGTTGTCGTTGGTGACGCTGTCGCTGTCCGTGGGCTTAGACAAACCCCAGCATCAGCTTGTGCTTTGCGTACATTGCAACTGAAAACGTGTGGTAGTCTCTGAACCTAAGCATTGCGTGAGCACAAACAAGCGGCGTTGACAAGTTTTGAGAAATGCTTTGGTGCTGAATAACTCGCACACATGCTACGAGCTGGTTAAATTAACATGCGGTTTGAAAGAGTGAGTTAAGCAGACAATCCAGCTGTTACTCACAAAACCCGTACTGAGAAGAATCTCATCCTGGACAGCAGCGAGAGATTAAGCTGCAACATGTAACAAGAGTACACGTGACCCGTCGTGCGTGTGCACGCGTGCTGTGCTGGCAGACGCACACGCGCACACGCACACGCACACGCACATGTGCACATGCATAGACAAATGCGCACACACACACACATCCTACTGCAGGTGATACCCGTTTCGGGTGCAAGCAATGAAGACTGCGCATTGTTGCTCGATCGCATACTCGACGCGAGTGTGTTCGCGGACATCATTCATTCCCAACGCCACCAATCCACAAGTCAAGAAGCGGCTCCTGCCTCTTTCTCCCCGGCACAACTCGCGAAAGATGTGGCGAGGGCCGCGACTCCCCTTTGCGTGTGCTCGCCATCCGACGTGATCGGCCGCTACGAACCCTCGCGAGGCGTGTTGCTGCTGCAGCTGTTGGCACGCCCGAATGCCAACGCACTCGATGATGTTGATGACCAGATTGTCCAAGCCATGGTGCTGCTGTTTACGGTAATGCCAAGAGTTTACACCTGCAATTTGCTTGTAACTTGTGGGTGTTGTTGATGACAACACCCACAAGTTGGAAATGCCATACTGTGCAGAAATGGCACAGCTGTATTGCCCTTATGTTTCCGTGTGCGTGTTTGTTTCTACAGTAACTTATTGCCACAGTAACTTACTTTTCTCGTGTGCAGATGTGTCACATTGTGGTGCTTGTGCATGGCGTGACTCAACTTGACACGCGCTTTCTGCGCACGCTGCGAGCATTGCAGGTGAGCAAATGAGCTGTTGGTTGCACGACTCGTGTCTGATTGACTGCTTTTTTCTTGCAGGCAGCTAAGCATGCGTTGTTGACCAACGTAGCGCTACAAACCCTCAGCAAAGTTGACACGAATGCATCGTCATCATCAGCACGTCCCAACATGCGGCCAGGCAGCGCGCCGTCACAGCGCAAACCCAACGTGCCGTTTGCGTGCGTTCCCGTCCTGGCGCTCATCTTCCCGCACGAGAGAGTGGCGGCCATGCTGGCAAGCGGAGCCAAAGAGCTGGACCATGAAACGGCGTTGAAGCGGTGGCAAAGCGGGATGGAAGCACAGGTGGGTGTGTTGGTCGTGACAAGTCTGGTCCAGGCACATATGCAACATGCACGCTCGCACGCACGCTTGCGCAATCACATACACGCACGCACTTAGGCACCTGCACTCACACACATGCACACACATACACAGGCACACGCCTGCGACAGGCACGCATGCATGCAGATACGCTGACTATGCACATGCACACCGACATAAGGCCCCCTCTTGGATAGGTGCGTTTTACATTCCGCAAGTCTCGCGTGGCGGACCCCTCAGTCTCCACCTCGTCCTCACCGTCCCTGCGCCCGACGCAGTCCACGCTGTTCACGTTCGACCCTCAGCGAGCGGTGTTTGTGTCCGCTTCCGCAACCGCGCACTCGCGCGCCGTGCTGCAAAGCGCCCTCAGCATGTTTGAAGACGAGCTGGACGTGGATTTGATGGCGAGTAGGAGAGTTGTTACCTCAAGTGCGACCGATAGCATCCAACCACTAGCGGATTTCATATGGCGACAGGTATGTAGTTCAGTGTCTCATGCGTGTGCGAGCGCGTGTTCATATGTGCATGTGTGAGCAGGTGGACTTGTTGAGGGGTCGGGGAGCTATAGCGACATCATCAGCAGCTTCCGCGGCGATAGCGGCAGCGGTGGGCGGGTATCGCACCCCACGCGGGTATCTCGCTTCTTCGCGCATGGGCGCCGATCGCGCTTCCCTTTCGCTAACGGATTGGCTGAGTTGGCTTCTTCGTCTCGCTGCCGGTTTCACTCCCGTCACATCCACAGTCACTGAAAACGTATGGATAAATGTGTCAAGAAATGTTGTTGTATACGTGTTGGGTGCATATTGATGTTGAAGGTTGCCATTGTTCAGTTGGACACGCAGGATGAGGGAGAGTCTGCGAAGGTTGAAGCGGCGTGCAAAGCCGCAGCGCAGCAGCTCACGTGCTTGCATCCCGAAATCCATCTGTCTGAAGCCAACTGCCGAGCCGCATTGCCACAAGCACTCGCCGAGTACGAAGCTGACGGGCCGGAGCGCTACCCGTTGCGTGTACACGAAGAGAAGGTATGTTGGTCCCGAAGTCGTGTTGTCATCAAAAATGCCTGACAAGTTGTGTGCGTTGCGGGTGTGTTATGTGTGATGCATCTCAGGTGAAGAGGGCGTTGACGCACTTCATGTCCTCTGCGAGGGGCCCTGCAGTGAAGAAGTATACTGACCTCTTACGTGCCGAGTGCGAGCGCATGTGGCAACCCAAACGTGGCTGCGAAGCAGTGAGCCTCACGGGGCAAGCGTGCACACTGCCGGTCAGCCGCTGAGAAACACCCTTCTGTTGCTGTTGTTGTTGTTGTTGTTGCTGCATGATTCACAAACAGTCAACAACACAGCCGCAAACTGCACGAGTTGCCTGCAGGTGCACGCCTTGCCGGGCCAGAGTCAGGAAGAAGACAGCGTGCCACCCCGCACGCTATGCGCTCCTCATTCAAGTGGTGTAGAGTGCTTGCATACTTGCGGCTGCGGCAACAGCCGCGCCGTGCGTTCTGACCCTTTCACCATCGCTGAGGCTCATGAGGTATAAGCAATGCCGGTCAGTGTCCGAATCATCCACTGAATGTGACATCCAAGCTGATTGACACACGTTCCACTGCAGTTTGTGCATCGTCTTTCCTAAACTATGTGTCTCATTATTGTTACGTGTGTAAGTGTGAAGTGTAACGGCAGTGTGCTCTATGTGCTGCAGGGATTCTACAGTCAGTTCAAGAGCTGTGCTTGCCAGCTGGGGAAAATAAGTTGTGAAGAGCGCATTGACCAAGGCAAAGAGTTGACACCCACGGATGCATGCGCGTGGAGTGTGTGCTCGTTGGGCAGTGCGAGCGTGTACTCGCCATCAGCCGGCCTCCAGCAGGTCAGCAACAATAGTGCAATAGTACTTTGGTAGAGTACGGCTGCTCTTCATCGATCACACACACAGTTCAACAGGCTCATCATTTTTGTCTGTGACATTGTCATTGTCGACACCACGACTTGCATGACTTTGACGGAAGAATTGTGTATATGTTTTACACATTGTTGCTGCGTCTTGTTCATTGCTGACTAGCTGCAGAACTCTATTGCAGGATGGTTTCCTGCCTGGACGCAATCTTTTGATACAAACAGCAATCCCCATACCGACTGTGAAAGCCGAGCCAAGAACATCAATACTGAGCCCGCAGCTGGCACGCTCGCGTGAGAGCAATCACACAGGTTTGGCGGAGGCTGTTGATGCCCAGAAACTGGACAAAGGTGTCAAAGAGCCGACCAAGTTGCTTTTCGGGTCCTTTGAGGTGCCGCTTGACATTGAGGGAGACCAACTGTCCAAAACAGACATGTAAGCATGATTGCGTTATGCTGTTGCGGGACATGCACTTTACGTGTTATATGCCTGTTGTGTTTTGGAGCATGCGTCAATGTTTTGTGTGATCACGCAGGCCGCCGGTAGAACTTGAGCGCAAACCTGATGTTGAACATGTTGCCGTGCATATTGGGTATGAGCACGAGTGCCCTTCAGGCCATAGATACTTGTTCAAAGAAGAGGAGCTGGTCTGCACGCCAGGTAGGAAACATGCGCATTGTGGCAGAGTGAGCACACATGCAGTGCACACACATACAGCGCGCACCTCAGAAGCAGATGTCGACTGTGTTCTTATGACTGCAAGTGCATCACCGGGGCTCAGTGATGTGTCTATAGCAGATGACAAACGTGATGTCCTCGCCAGAGATGTGCCGATATATCGCATCTGCGTGGGCTGCTGCTCAGCACAAGCTGAACAGCAGCACAGCAAGAACACTGATGCCGGGAGCACATCAGAAGCACGCCAGCTGTCGCAACTGCAGCGCATCTACATCGTCTCACCTACCCTACCCAAGCTAGCAACAAAAGCATGCGTGAAGTTCTTCCTAGGCAACAGTGAGAAAGAGTCTACTACTGGGCGTGAGGTCGTCTTGCCACCTGATAGCCTCTGTTGTGTCCGCTTGCCTTACATTTACGACGGATCGCGGCAAGAGAAGGACACAATGCCTCGTGCATTTTTGTTTGGAGGCACGGCTGTGTATTTGCCGAGCACAAAGGGTGAAGTTGACCCTGCCGGATGACCTGTGGCCGTGAAAGCCATGCACTTTGGACACTACATTTTGGCTTGTGGAGGTGGACTCGACCATTGTATCTTTCAGAAGCTTCCTCTTGTTCTGCTGTCCAGCCACATCGAGCAGGTAAGGCTCTTATGTTTGCTGCCTTGGCGTTCCATGCTTGGATACTGAGTTACCTGCTTTTGCTTGCTTGTCAGTGGTGACACAAAGGCAAATTGCGAGTTGCTTGCGCTTTCCTGCCAGCGGTGATGGCGTTGGAGTTGTTACTTACCACACGTAACTCTCAGTGTACAGCAACCAGCCAGCATTGTTTTTAAGCCGCATACATGCATACTGGAGCACATGATGGGCTGAAGGCCTTGTGGCGTTGTCTACCAATCAGGGAGAAGGAATGCAATGGTTTATTGAGTGTGCAACTCGACATTACGACGCAAAGTTACACTCACAACGTTTTGGTTTGGCAATGTCACTGCCTGTTCCCCTTTTCCTACAAATGCCAAGATGGCCTGTTGTGACACATTCCGGGGTGCAACCCACTGCAATGCCTTGCAACGCACAGCATCAATATCCTTGCCGGGGGCACTTCTCCGGCCAGTAATCAGCCAGCAGGCAGCTCATGATACCTGGCTTTGTGGCATTGGTAGTGATTTGTCAGGGTGCTGGGTAGCTCATTACTTGATTCAGACTTGCAATGTTATACAAATGCAACCTGGATGCAAAAGGCATTGTCTTGGCACTCAGATGAACCCAAACTATCACACCATTGCACCTCCATGTATCCATCAACTCTCTATGAAAGTTCACATAGCGTACAGTGCAATTACAGCCGACCATGCCTACATTGAATACACTCCTTGTATTGGGCACCCGCAGTAGCACAAACAGTTGTTGCATGCTCTATGCATGCGCATCTACACTCGCATTTCGTGTGATTCGTGCAAGACCAAGCACAGACATGCTGTATGCAGAAGCATTGCTGATGCCACTGCCCCAACGCAGCCAACACGCATTGACACAGCATCAGTACACGCTGCCAATCTCAAAGGTGCCGGATGGTGGTGGAACGCGCGCATCGATCAGCCAGCTGTCTGCGAAAGGCGCTTCTTCGGGCAGCACGAACGGTTGGGTTATCGTGCGAACCATCAACTCCCCGCAGAAGGGACACTCCGCGGCAACTATCTCATCCAGCGCCATGCGCACCTAATGAGGAGAGACAGCAGAGAGCATAGTCAAAACCCAACATCACATCACTGTGGAATGCATGAGAGCGTGAGGTACGCTCTATTACAGAATCCTAGTCAATGCCAGTGTTTCTTGCCTGTTCAAGGGTTGGCTTCGGCTTTGAGGCATCAGTCTGCACCGTAAGCGCACCTTTGTTGTTGCGTGCTTCATCCGCCAGACTGGTGACCTGGCGCTTAAGATCTGTAATCCTCTCTCGCTGCGCAACACAACACAGCCATTAGCACAATAAGACTGCAACTAACACCCTGTTGAGGCCATTGAACAGTACTGTTGCTATGTGTCTGCGCGTGTGCATATGTGTGTGTACCTGAGTTGTGCCGGACACCTTGAACACGTGCGTGAGAAGGCAGTCGGAGTGAAACGCGTGCGAGCAGGGAAAGGCGTAGAAAGGTGCGAAAGGAAGGTTGCTATTGCTGCTGATGACGCTGCCGGCGTGGTTGCTGGTGATTATAGTGCTGCCATCCTGTGCGAGAAGAGGCCGTGCGCAAATACCGCACGGCTCGTCTCGCGACAACACCGTACAACGCTGAGACAGACCTGATGACAACACCAACATCAACACCATCATGTGTGTACTGTCGTGCATGCGGCCACCATCGTTTAACCATACAAATGATAAGAAGGCTGTCAGCGTGCGTGTGCGTGTACATGCGCATGCACAAGCGCGAGCGTGCGAGTACGTGTGTATACATGTGCATGCGTGTGCGTGTGAACGCTCAAGCGTGCATTCAAGACAACTCACTCAAGATTCAAAGCTCAAGTGAAGATAGGGCACACGACACCAGTCAATGTCTCACCACTGATGTCTTTCCGTATTGTCTCGGCACGTCTAGTGGCGTCGTCCATCTCCGCCCGCAAAGCTTCAATTTGTCGGTTGTACTCTTCAAGCGACGCGCAGATGGCATCCTTGAAATCATCTATCAGCACAAAATCTGGGAAGAACGGAAGGATGTCTTCGATCTTCAACAGACCGTCCGTCTCCTGTATGTGAATGGTATTTTAACAACAACAAGCATCATCAACGACATCAGCCACAAAGATAAAATAGACCCTTCAACTACATTTCAACAACAAACCTTCAGGAAGGAGATGGCACGTCTGATGTTCTCTTTCTCCACTTCGTGATCGACGCCATTAGCTTGCTGGTCCTGATGAGCCATCTGGCAGGCAACAAGAGGAGGGCGTTTCATCAACACAGAACACATCACATCACATCCATGAGCTTGACAAGTCAGTCCAACCGTACCGATTGAACAATGTGTTGTGCAACGCGCAGCCACAGCCGTTTCCTGAGAGCGTCGTCGTCTTCAGGCTTGTTGGCCTCCTGCTTCGCTAAACCGACGTCCACCTGCGCCAGGCATAGCAGTTCATGTTGCTGTAGTGTGCGTGTGACCAACATCGCCACGCCAACAGACATGCTGGGCACTGGACTGCTCCCAACCAACCTTTTACAATTGTTTACACACCTGCAGTGCGAGTGATACGGCTTCTTCATACATGCCCAGAGCAGAGTACACGCGCACGCACGAGCGCAACCGACCCTTTTCCAAGCACCGCCTGGCATACAACCACCACCATAACCAAATCCACTATGTGTTGATACTATGTTACCCACCCAACATGCTTGCAACACGACAACAGACAGGCGTTGCAGCGCACACACAAACCTGAGGGCGTATTTGGGGTCGTAGCGCGTCGTCTCCATGCCTGCTACTGGCCACGTTTGCGAAAGAAACCGCAGCAGGTGGGTTTCATCATCCTGAGGTATACATTGCACGTTTCAAGCACACAACAACCAAGAGGATCACGCAATCAGCCAGCAAACAACACTGCTAGCGAAGCAGAAGAGCGGACACATACTCATAACAACATAATGTTTTGCAGGATGAGTGAGATAATGTGGTGCACATATCTCAATACCAGCTCAGCGTAAAGGGACAGCAGCAAATTATGCAAAGCCTGGTCTTCGCATAGGAGCCGCCGCACGCAGTATTCGAGATAGCGTATTGCCTCGTTTCTGCCCGAGCCGCTTGCAGCAGCATTATCATTGCTGCTGAGTTTTTAGAGTTAATAACAATGGCTCATCAGCGGCTTGCATGACACTTATGCCAAAGTCATGAGTGTTGTGGGACTCACCTATATGTTAATGACTGCGTGTAGCGTAGGAGTGCGGGTACCAACCTTCGCGGCGTCAAGTTTGCGCCAGCTGTACAAACGCGCAGACGCGGACATAAACACACAAGCATGCACACATCAGTTTGTAAGCAACTGACTGAAGTCACATGTCAACAAGAAAGCAACAGTCCTCCACCTGCGATCCACGCATCGACAGTGGCGACGGGATCAAGCGCCATGAGAGCGGGAGCAAACTTGTACACGAGCTCTTGCGGCACGCGCGGCCGTCGCAGCAAAGAGAGCGCTTTGGCCGCATCCCCACGCTGCCGACAAAGCACGTTGTCATCAGCACGCACGCACGCACAAGCACGCGCAATGATGCTCAATACCTGTATGTGATGTGACAGGACTGTCTCATGATCGCCCTTCAGCTCCGCGTAATACACCAGCTCGTGGGTACGTCCGTAGCTGCCGAGCAGGCGCACGGTTGTCGCTTCATCGAGGGCATCCACATGATCCTGTGCATCACATAGTGACATGTTGGCCAACAACAACAACAACAACTACAACAACCACGAGCAATAAGCTACCTTTAAGAAAGCGCAAAACTCGTCAACGGTCTCTTTGTACGCTGCCGACGGGTCGTCATCATCGCCGGCAGCAATGATGCTGGACGGGTCTTCAGCTCCATCCGGCATCAACCTGTTGAGCTGCACGACGAGTCTGTAATGCGTATATATGTGCATAACATTACACACAACATGCACATGTACACAAAATACTCTACCTTGTCAAGATACAGCTCTGTGGCCCAGGTGGCCACCATCGTGATCTGCGAGCGGTCTTCCCGGCTGAGATGATCCAACTTGTGCAGCAGAAAGGTCAGTAAAGCCTCCGAGTCCCGCACGGCAACAAACCTGACCAAAAAGTGTTACTCTTAAACCACCATTGCTGCATAAGGTGGACATGTTGATCAATGAATGCTCACTCACTTCAGGGCCACTTCCTCGAAAGACGCGGCTGCGGGCGTCTGCACTTTGGCGTAAAGCATGGCAGCCTACACACAGCATAAAGCCAGTCAAGTCGATATTGATTTAAGCTTCTCGTTGCCAGTTGTGGGCTTGTTGTGCTGTTGTTTTGTCTCACTGCTGAAGCTGACCTGAGTGTACTGTCCTTGGGAGTATGCGGTCGCCGCTTGCTTTGCATACACTGTGTCTCTGCAACATGTTGACCATGCATCAGCAAGCTGCATTCATGTCTACTCGATATTACTGCATATTGCTCGCACACATGACATGTGAAACCAAAAGGCGACTGCGAACGCTTGTAATGTGTCTTAATGAAAAGTCCACATGATTGTTATAGTGACCTTTGCAACGTGTTGCGAGTGTGCTCGAGTGCCTGTTCATAGTCTGCGCGCTCCAGATGAAGCTTCCACACGTCACGCTCTTCATCCCGTATGGTGACCTGCACATCATCATCATCATCATCATCATCATCATCATGCATCTGATGCATACAACCTATGCCACAGCATTATGCACCTCAAACAGGCAGTGCTCGGAGTATATGAAAAGAGACCCCGCCACAGAGTCTTTGACAAGACCCAACACGTCCCCGCCTTCCTGCAACATGCGCTTCGGGAACTTCTCCTCCTGAACGACTGTCTCACTGACTCTGCTCACCACCTGCAAGTCAACCAACAATTAGACACAGACACACACACGCACACATATGCATGCATGTACACGCACGCGCGTGCGCGCACATGCCCCCACATACACGCGCCCACACACACACGCGCGTGTAACTCCTGCTGCGTGTGCATGCATGCAATCAGTTAGGCACCTGCAGCTTGTCCTGGTAGAGCAGCAAAAAGTGAAAGTCCGTGACTGTCATGGAGATGGGCGTGACATCCTCTGGCTGGAAGGCTTTGTACGGCAGAAGCGCCGCGTCCGCCACAATGTCTTCGTCACCAGGGGCCTGCATTATATACACACAACACTCAACACGCGCGTGGAAGTACAACAATATCACAATGTTAAGACCACATAGCTTGCCTGCGAGTGCGCTTGGGCAGATAGCAGTAACCTCCCGTGGTACAAGCCGGGACCGGCAAGCCACGCAAAGCGTTCGGCTCTGCCCTTACGCATCGAGTACAGTTGAAGCTGTCGCACACATCACAACAACTCCCAGTCATCAACGGGTCCACAGTAAGCAGTATGTATCAAACCTATCACTAAGACAGAGAATGTTGTAATATACCTGTGAGTAGGGCATATTACCAGGGAGTTCAATAACAGGTGCCAAGCGGTCTGCATACGGTGCAAGCGTCTGCTCAAGGCTGCCGTGTCCTGCCACGAGTGATGATAGTGTCATTATGTGCACGTTGACATCCATATAGCATGCAAGCTTCCACAATGCAATGTGTGCTTGCGTAGGGTGGTTTACCAATAAATGCATACAGCCGTGTCGGTGTCACTGCCAGCACGATGATTTTCGGGTACGACGCCGGTCCGATGACTTCCATATGAATGTCGCAGATGGGCTCGCTCTGTTCCTCTCTCCGTTCCTTGAAGTCGAGCAACTGCTTGAAGTACTTCTCTTTCTTGTCCGTCTCATCGTACTGAGTCTCGTACAGGAAGCCGCCCGCGGTGCTGACGAGGACGGAGGACGTGGAAGCTGTTGTGGGAGAGGGGCTGAGACATCAGTCGAAGAGTGTGTGTGTGTGTGTGTGTGTGCGTGTGTGTGTGCATGTGTGTGTCAGTGCGTGTGTACATGTACACTGGCGAGCGCATGCGTGCATGTGCGTGGGTGCGCGCGTACGTGCATGTAAGCGCGTGCGTGTACTGCTGCGTGCGTGTGTGTGTGCCTCTTCCTCACCTTCTGTGATATGAGACTTGTTCCACGAGACTGCCGTGACCAGCGCAAGACCCTTCAGTCGCGCCACAGGACGCGCTTTCTTCCACCGTGCGTGATGGTAGTAGAACTCTCTCGCTCCCTGTCCCGCAGCAATCGCATTCGGCCTATGTATTGGCGACAGTTAAAGGTTTGTATTGTGTTGGTACATACCAACATGCTCGTTCGCGAAGCTTACCGCACGCATGCGAGCACGTGAATGCCGCTGGGGTCCATGAAGATTGCTTCGATGAGGCCATCGGCCGTGCCGGGCTTTCCAGTCGTCAGCTCCACCTCTGCGCACACATAAAGTTGTACTCACGCACGCACGCACACATGCACATTTGCATACGTGTCTATGTCACGCATGCACGCACACGCATACGCACACCCACACTTACACCCACACCCACACCCACACCCACACCCACACCCACACCCACACCCACACCCACACCCACACTCTCCCCCCCTCACCTTGACTCGTCCCCTCCGCCCAGTCGTACCGCACCACCCACCCCTTCCCCGTCCCCACCGCAACTCTATTGTTCCCTATCGCGAGCGCGGTGACCGCCCCGTGGCCGCGGGAGATGCCTCTCTCGGGTGCTTCAACACCAAACAGTGGAAGCTCGTCGTGCAGCGCCGATATCGATGTGGAAGCGATGTCCACCTGAGGGGAGCAGAAGCAGTGGGTTGACAGTGCTTGACGAGAAGAGCATGCGTGCTGCTAGTCTGAAACCCAGAACAACGTTTGAGAGAAGTAGCTCAGCTAGCATTGAGGTGAGTGCATTGATGTGAGTGCATGTGAACAGCACAAAGTGCAGTTGCCTTCCTAGTAGCAGGGTTGTTCAGCTTACCACTTAAGCGCACTGCAACGACGGGTGGGGATTGCAAGCAACAACAAGTAACCTCTGAGGTTTCAATACAGCCTCTGTGACGACCACTGAGTGCATGACCTGAGGTTGGCCAACGCCACTAAGCATATACGCAGCACGCAACAGAAACACTGTCAAGTCAACTTGTCTGTGTTGCTGTTTCTCATGCCAATAGAATGCCTGATTCCTGCGATCGAACACCAACGGCGTGTGCTCCAGCTGGCAATGCGACATGCATGCATTTGGTTTGCGCTTCAGGCTTTACAAAAGCTCAGCTCCAAAGAATGGAACACGCATTGCACGAACAGTATGTTGTGCTTACGTCGCCATCGTCATCGAGCAGCGTACTATCAACCGAAGACGAAGGCAGAGCCAAGGACGAGGCGGCGCCGCCAGGCCGGTAAAGCCCTCCGCCTACCAGGCCGCCCGCCGCACGCTGAGCGGCGGAGCCACCGACCCCAAGCCCCTCGCTCTCCCGCCACTCGTCCAGCATGCCGACCAACTCGCGCCCCTCCTCCCTCCCCACCTTCCTCCACCCCGTCTACCTCCCCCTTGTCCTGGTCCTCTGCCACCGCCACCGCCACCGCCGGCACCTCCTCGTCCGGCCTGGTGACTTTTGGCCTGGTAGCTTCTGGCTTCTAATATGTTGTGCAGCATCGCACAAGAAGTGCGACGCTTGTGCGATGCGCGCTCGTGACTTTGGGCCGTTAGCAGAGCATTGCACTAGCGACCAGGCCAGGGCCAGGCCAGGCCAGGCCAGACCAGAGCAGGCTAGGGCAAGCTAGGCCAGAGCAGGCTAGGTTGCAACAGTGTACAAGCAGGCTCAGGGAGCGACGAGGTACGGAGGCTAGGGTTTGGGCGCAAGGAGTGTGAGGGAGGGAGTGCTGGGGGGGAGTTGGCTCAGGCCAGGCCATAGGGGGAGACACGTGGAGAAGTGGAGAAGAGAAGCCAATCGCATACCAGACCAGGCTGAAATGGTGTCAGCAGGCCAGAGAAAGTGGGGCGACAGCTGCTTTGTGATTGATCTGCGAGAGCTGTTCTAAGCTGCAGCAGAGGTAGTTGACAAACAGCTCAGCTCATAGCCACCACCATACAGCGACTATGCTGCGTGACAGCCGCCTGCTCAACGGCGGCGGCCTGCCGCCAGCTGTGTCGCCTTTGTCCACGTCATCGGCGATGGGGATGGGCACAGGGACAGGGATGGGGATGGGAACAGGGATTGGGGAGAATGCGCCGACCATCATCTTTGACGCCTGCAAAAAGGGTGCGTGTGTGTGTGTGTGTGTGTGTGTGTGTGACATTTCCGGTGCTACTGTGTCTGTGTGGCGATAGAACTACATAATTGTCGCCGTTTGTAGTTGGTTGAGGGACCGCACAGGAGCATACCTACATGCTGGTTCAAAACCATGTGCTCGTCTTTGTCTTATGCAGTCTTGTGTTTTGCACAGTGCACCAGCTGCGTGTGAGCTGTAGCCTTGATGTCATTGCTTGGAGGTTGATGGTAGCAAGGCAGTGACAACTAGCAGCACTGGTCGCAATCAAGTGCGTGTGTGCATTTGTGCTCATGCATGCGTATGCGCGCTCTTGAGTGTGCTTGTGTGTGTGTGCACGTGCACGCGGGCATGTGTTCCAGTGTGCACACGTTTGTATATGTGTGCGTGTGCGTGCGCGCGTGTGCATGTGTCAAGTGTGTCGCATCAAATGAATCGTATGTATCGTTTTGAGGCTGTTTGCGTTTGCTCGTTAGCCACTCCCAGCACGAAAAGCTACCTGACGTTGCACTGAGCTGACGCGCTCTCTTGCAGAAACACATACACCGAATGCCGGCTTGAAACAGCTTGCGAGAAGGTTACGCAACACTCTCAAACTCCAAATGTAAGCAACAGCAAACCTGCATCGGTGTCACACACACACGTACACGCATGCACAGACCCACGCACGCGCATAGATTCGCACATACATATGCATGTGCACACACGCACGCACGCACGCACACGCACACGCACACGCACACGCGCAGTAAAAGCATATCTCGCTACATGATGTTGCCTTCATGCCAGTAATAAGGATGAGTTATCATTGGAGCGACTGCGTGAAGGCCGTATAGTTGTGTTCGGCGGCCCGCGCGAGAAGTGTACTGTGGATGAGTTCGCCGCGATCAACGCGTACATACAGGTGTGTGGTTTGTGTTGATGTGAATGTCGCGTGTGAGTGGGTGTTAATGAGGGATTGTTGTTGTGTCGTGCAGGGCGGCGGGTCTGTGCTGATACTGCTGGGTGAAGGCGGAGAGGCGCGACTCAACACGAATTTCAACTATTTGATGGAGGAGTATGGGATCATGGTCAACAGTGACTGCGTGGTATACATATACATGCACATGCATGCATGCTTGAACACACCTGCGTACACACATATGTGGGTTCATGCGCGTGCGCGCGCGTGCGCGCCCTCACCCTTACAACCACGTACACACCCCACCTACCCACCCATCCATCCACGCGCGCACATCAACATGTGTAACAACATGCGTGCACGAGCATGCCAGTGCCGACGCACATGTCCACACACACGCACGCACGCACGCACGCACGAACGCAAACAGCAGCTACGCTCAACCCAACATACACTCAACCTGACACAACCAACCGCACGCAGATCTCCAGCGTGTACACAAAGTACCCCCACCCGAAAGAAGTCCTCATCGACGACGGCGTCCTCAACCGCGCCGTCCTAACCGTAAGCAACACCCCACACACCCACGTACCCCCCCTCCCCACATACCCCACATATCCCACATACCCACCCGCCACAGGCTCAGAAGCCGAGCGATGCCTCTCTGGAGTTCAATGATCCAAGAGATGGGATCCCCAACTCGGGACTGGCGATAGCGTACCCGTACGGCGCCACGCTCGGAGCGCAGGCGCCGGCGGTGGCGATACTAGGAAGCGGCACACTTGCGTTTCCATCAAGCAGACCCATAGGTGAGGAGCTGAGTGTGTGGGTGCGGGTGTGCGGGTGCGTGTGCGTGTGCGTGTGCGCACTGTGTGTGAGCGTGCTCACTGTGTGTGGGTGTACATGTGCGTGTGCGCGTGGGCACATGTCTGCATGTACATGTGCGTGCGTGCTCGTGTCACATGTGCATATGCACGCGCACATGACACATTTTGTTGGTGTTTCGCAGTGGCGGTGTGGCAGGCGAGAGGCCCAAAGGGCGGTAATGTTGGCGCTGGTGCTGGTGTTGGGCGCGTGATGGTTGCGGGCAGCGCGTGCATGTTCGAGGACGCGTGGCTGGAGCGCGAGGACAACGCTCGATTCGCAGACTGGGCTTTCCGGTGGCTTCTTGGAGACCCTTCCATACATGTGTGTATTTTACACAAGTGCATGATGTTGTGTTGTGTTGTGACAGTACACACAACATTATGTACACGTCGTGCAGGTGTCCGCTGCTGATGCGGATGATGTCGATACACCCGAGTTCCAGTACGTCCCTGATATCGAAGCGTTGGCCGAACGACCTCGCTTGTGTCTACAAGTACACATGAGTTGCAAAGTGGCAACATTTTCACCCTCTCTTATCAAACCAACATGTTGCTTACTACTCATGCCGACAGGAAGGGGAGGCGATCCCGATCGACTTCATGACAATGTTGGACGACACGCTGTTCGAGTTCACGACGGATCTCATACCCGAGGCGGTGGAGTTGTATGGGAAACTTGACGTGAAGCACGCGCCTCTCACACTCATACCTCCGCAGGTAAAGTGTGCATAGGATTTTCACACGCACACGCAACAAGTATCATTATACCTACCAACAAACCCGACACAAGCTTGTCCCGAACCACACACCAATCTCATCACCTCTCTCGCGCGCTTATAGCCACATGGACTTTGTGCATCACTTCCAAGAGCCACAACAATATCTTGATCTGTGACTCACACATGTGATTCACACGTCGTTTGGTGTCAACTGGTGCGGTGTGCTTGTGTAAAGACACACGTTAAGTTGCATAGAACTAACGCGTGCGTGCGCGTGTGTGTGATTGACTGGTTTCTGTCTCTCAGTTTGAAGTGCCTGTGCCTGCGCTGGCTCCTGCGGTCTTCCCCCCCGCCTTCCGAGAGCCTCCCGCCCCCGCGCTGGACCTGTTCGACCTCGACGACGCGCTCGCGGGGGACGGGACGAGGCTGGCGGCACTGCTCAACAAGTGCAGAGAAGGTGAGAGAGGGGTGGATGTGGTATGTTGAGCACGATGTGTGACTAAATGATCGAGGGGAAGAGTGATGACGATGGTGGAAGCAACTGAAACTGGTGCTGCTGCATGCGAAGAGTGCAGACAGCAACTGAGCTTAACCGCACACGCACACGCGCACACGCGCACACACACGCGCAGATGCACACACACGCATGTACGCGCACATGCACACACGTGTACTCACGCGCTCACTCAGAAACAGTCAAAAGGCCGCTTGTCGCAGTAGTGCGCCATTATGTCGGTGTCCTTTGTGGGTCCTTTGCAATGTCCATGTGCCCTTCCACTTAACACGCACACGCACACCTGATGCATGAGTGTGTCACATCACCATCAGGTACTGCGGAGGACGTGGACTTTTTCGTTCGCGAATCTGGGAGCGTGTTGGGCATATCAGAGAAGGTGTTGGCTGCGCGAGGGGTCGGCGTGGGCACGGGCGCCATGACAACAGTTGATCCGAAGAGCATCCTTTCGTATGTCTTGCAAACAATCGTCAACTGCCGGCGAGTGAACCCGATGCCACCTGGCCACGTGCGGCTGTAAGGGGAAAAGAGAACGGGGTTGGTAGTGCAGTAGTGCGGTGTTGTGGGTTTGCGAGTGTACAGGAGGGCGTGAGAAGCTGAGTCAATGACAACATCAAATGCAGTAATGGGCTTGATTGCTGCGAGCTGTTGCTCCCAGATTACGTGTGGGTGCACATTGTTGTAGCATTCCCTTGCACGTGTTTGTAGTAGACTGTTTTGACTAGTAAACCAGGAGTCATTGACTGCGCAATTCGGTATGAGATTACTTGAATGGTAATTCAACAGATATGGGTATGCACTGCAACCAGCTACTAAAAGACAAGTGCTGCATATGGTGTGTGAAAAGCAATTTGCAGGTGATGTCCTGTACATGCTTCGACAGGCTGTCGTGCATGCACACACGCACGAAGGTTCTGGCTGTTGCCCATTGATTCAAAACCAAAGATCGCCACTGTTTGCATGTCGGTCAAAACTGCATCTTGTGGGATCCTGGTACCAAACTTTCAGGTCATTTATTGCGCAGAGAAGTCCTGGTGCACTCAATTAATCCCTAACATTTCCTCTCGTCTCTTTTTGGTTGGTGCCTACATGGTGCATCTTTAATGTAGCAATACAAACTTGCTATACAATCTTGATAACCTAGACCTTCGGCAATCGCCAATATAACGCTGCCACTAACCCTAACCCACTAGCTGTGCTCATGCAACACGTGAAGCGTATTTACACATTGAATGACTCCCCGCACCCGCAAGAGCCCTTCGCGTTGGGGTTGATGAACACAAACTCAGACCTGCGAAAGCAACCAGTCAGCTCACTTCAAACTAAACTGACTAATCATTGCAAATTGTCAGCGATGCCGCAACTGCACTGGCTGATGCATATTGCTGCATCTACATATGTCAACATGTAACGCAACCATGTGTGGTTTCAGACACGCGCGTGTATGTACAACTGCGTTGCATTTGTGTTGATTACTAAGGTGCAAGAGTTCTGTAAGCTGACATGTTTCAAAGCAATCAGAGCAAAAGAGCCGACATATGGTCACTTACTTGAGTCGGTCCTCAACAAAGTCCATCTTGGTGCCGATGACATGCATAAGCGCTCTTGGGTCGACAATCACCCTCACGCCCTTGTCCTCAACTACCTCATCGAACTTGCTGGCAGAGTCTGCGACCAGAGAGTGAAAGCAATGAGCACACAGACACATGACTACATATCTCAGTTCGAAAGAAGCAGCTAGCTATGAGTGATTGTGAACGTATCACTTAAACATTTGCAACCGGTTGTGATGCGATTGGCGTGGTCACAGCTAGATGCGTGACAAAGATACAATGAAATCACTTCATAACTTACAGCAAACACGTACAACATTGATAAGAGTGTTTCAGTTGTAAACAACAGGAGCCACAGGCTGTGGATGAGTAACACCGACAGACTACTGGTATATCCACATATAAGGTACGCGTAAAACTTGAAGAGCATATTTTACAAAAACAAAAACAGGACAGCATATAATCATAAAACTTTGCAACACAACCTTGATTATCAACAGCGGTAAAGTTACAACTGTGACTCTGATTGTGATGCTGCTTTGACTTTACGCTGTGTGGATAAAGCACACATGCAAGATATATCTAAGTTAGCTATGGCGCAGCTGAGCACTTAACACAAAACCACAATAACAGTAGTGCCGCTGCGTAGTACCTGCGTAAGTAAGCGTGTATGACAGGCCGTTGCAGCCTCTGGTCTTGACACCCAGCCGCAAATACTCCTTGTCTCTCTTGCTCAACAATTCCTTGATCCGTTTGGCTGCGCCTTCAGTCACCTCCAGAGCCTGTTCAGGAAGTTGGCATGCTCAGACACAACCCAAGAGGATCCACATTACCGTTATGGCCTGACAAAGTCAGGTGGACTACAGAATTGCCTATAGCTGGCATGGAAGCTTGTACATACAGCTTTGAACACAGCTGCTTGCCTACCCACGCACCTGCTTACGCGCTGCAGCTGCTGCCGGCCGTCGCACTGCCTGCGCCGCTGCTCCAAGCATCGCCCCGATGGCCACACCAACCTCTGCCTGGGCTTCTTCCTCTTCCCCCGCCACCACCACCACCACCGCCGCTGAGCCGGTTAGGGTTTTACCAGGTGGTGCCACGTGGCATGTATGACGTGCTTGCCTCGCACAGCATGTGCCGTCTTGTGCGTTGTGGCGCACAATCTGTGCGTCACTTGGTGCGGCGAACTGTAGTCCAGAAGCCGCTTTGCCCGTGGCGTCCTGCCATTGGCTTTGACACTTCGTTGAGAGCGACGCGCGCTGCGGTACGGGCGCCCACGCCGCACCAGGGCAGCCTTTTCGTATCCCTAGTAGGTTCGTCTGACATGGCGGTGCTTCGGGTTAACCACGCCACTCAATTCTCAGCAAACCGCCTTACTTCACCGAGACACTCCGCAAAGAGACTGGTTAGGTTGACCGCGTTGCAAAGGGCGCGCGGCATAGAGCGGTGTCGCGCAGTGTGACGGGGCAGCGTTTCCCGCGCGCGGGCAGCTGCTTCGGGTACATAGCTGAAAAGGCACAGCACTATATAAGCAGGCTTCTTGCCTGGAAGAGCTGTGTGTGCCAGTGTGCCACAGCGTGCTCGGGGTGGTTGTCGCTGCCGTCGTTGTGCTTGTTGGGTGTTTGAATCTTTGAGGTGTGACACAGCCCCAGCGTGGGCTAGCGGCTTACTTGCCACGCTTCCCTCTTTGCTCACGGGTCGGCTTACCAGGGACGCCCTTGTGTGCAATTGCCCCCTGTGTGTTGTTCGGCAACGCAACGATGGCGACCTTTTCGCTAAAGGTGAGTGGGATATGAATGATCGGTGCCGCTTTGTAGCGCAACTAGCCATGTGCGTGTTTCTGCCACTGAAAGTGAAGGCGATGATAAGCTTACTCTTGTACGGACTGTTGGTTGCTAGTAGACTAGTTTGGTTACCAGTTGGACGTTTGCTTTGGTCATGTGTTGAGTGTTGCATGCGTTCCAATCCAGCTATTACCCATGCAGCTTGACTTCAATGGCGACGTGCGCAAGCGCACAGTTCCACTCGACTTGCAGTTTGACGCGCTGCAAGCCACTGTCCGTGACATGTATGGCTTCTCTGCCGGAGATGTGTTTCAGTTCAAGTACACCGACGACGACAACGACATCGTCACCCTTGCCAACCATGACGACCTTTGCGAGGCTCTTGCCAATCTGAAGCGCGATGGCAATTCTGTCCGCAGCCTGCGTCTGTCAGTTGTCAAGGTTCGTATTCTACCCTTGTTCTTAGTGTCGCTGCAAGAAAGGTTGTAAGTCCTCATGTTTATGCTGTCGTTGCAGGTGGGTGGTGCTCCTGCCACTGCTGCTCCGCCGCCGTTCGCAGGCAAGCCAGCCGCTGCAGCAGCGCAGCCAGCCAAGGCACCTGGTGCCAGCTCCTCTGCTCCAAAGGGGTTGGCTAAGGTCATTGAGTTGATCAAGCAGGTCGCCAAGGAGGTGAATGTCGACGTTGATGACGTCCTGCAGGTACTGTTGAGTGCTTCAGTGCAGAGTCTTGCTTATCTAGAACCTGAAAATGCCTTGTGCTATGGGCTTACACGCTCTGCTTGTAGGTGTACCAAGAGCAAGGCGCGTATGCTGCAGCTCAGAAGTTGCAGGCAACTGTGCTTCGTGCACAGCTGACACCGCTCCAGCTTGCTGGCATGTATTACAAGATCATCTCCAACATCCGCCCTGATGAGATGCGCAACATTATGGCGGACTTTGAGGGTGGGTTGCCGAATATGTTTGAGACGTTTGGCATCCCGAAGCCATCTGCCTTTGCTGCTGGTACGAACTTGGCTGCCTGCTTTTATGCCTGCTGGTTGTACGTAGATTGGAGATGTTAAGATGCTTGCTGCTATCTTTTATCTGCGCAGGTTCCAGCAAGCAAGCGGAGGAGGCATTTGTTCCTCCAACCGCACCTGCTGCACCTGATGACAGCAGCAAGCCTGAGGATGGAGCGCCAGTGTACCACCACAACGTTGTGTGTGATGGTTGCAACCAGAGTCCCCTTGAGGGTTCTCGTTACAAGAGTCTTGAGAAAGAGGACTATGACCTTTGCCAGGTGAGAGCAGTGCTCGCTGTACCGCATTGTACAGCTGCGTTGCAGTTGCCTGTGAATCTTTAGCTGCAGCTTATTATCATTACCTAACCCAAGTGTGTACCTGCCACAGTTATGCTATGACAAGGAGGACCGCAAGGAGGAGTATGTGTGCATTGTCCGCCCTGGTGATCGTGCGTGGCTGAATGCCATGCGTAATCGCCATGGCCGATGCGGCGGATGGGGTCGTGGTGGCCGCCACCCTTTCATGCCATACCCGGCACCAAATGCAAATGGCGTTTTTCAACATCCCTGGGGTAGGGTGCCCCACCATGCAGGTCCTTGGGGGCCGCACCATGGAGGCCGTTGGGGTGGTCGCCATGGCCCCTGCGGTTTTGGTGCAGGCAAGCCTGACGCCCGCTTTGTGTCGGACATCACCATCTTCGATGGCACTGAAGTGCTGCCCGGACAGAAGTTCACAAAGATCTGGAAGATCAAGAACAGCGGCAACTGCCCCTGGCCACCTAGCACCCACCTTGTGCATGTTGGTGGTGACATCATGTCCGTGGAGAGCGTCCCGGTGCCAGTCCCAGAGGGAGGCTTGCTCCCCGATCAGGACCTTGATGTGTCTGTTGACATGGTGGCACCTAGCGAGCCTGGGCGCTACGTCTCGCACTGGCGCTTGGCCTGGACAAACAATGGTCCCAAGTTTGGCCATCGTTTGTGGGCCCTCATTCAGGTAAGGTGCTGACAACTGTTGTGGTTGCTGCTTTGTGTTAACTGTGCCGGAGTACTCAAGCCATGTACCTGGTGCTTCAGGTTGTGCCATCAGAGGAGGCTGTGAAGACAGCCGACGCCTCTCCTGCAACTGTTGTGGGAGAGTGTGCTGTGGGCATGGATATTGCAGCAGATGTTGTCATGCAGGACGCATCTGCAGTGCAGATGACCGTGGCTATGACTGCCCTTGAGCCTTCTACAGTTGTAGAAGAGTTAGTGCAAGTGCCTGTGGAACTAGTTGCCACAGGGCCTTCCGCGGTTGTTGTGGAAGGTGTCAGCTCCAAGGATGCTGTTGCGGATCAGAGTAGTCCGCAGCCCGCTGTGGTGAACTCACAGCCGGTAGTGCAGCAGTTTGTGCAAGAGGTGAGTGCTTATGCTTTTGTACTACTTTGGCATACACTGCTGGAGGCTAGATCTTCGCTTGTTGTGCGCAACTGACTAGTGCATATCTGTCTAGCAGGATATGCTTGAGAATGTCGACCAGCTGCAGCAGCGTGTGGCTGTCATTGACATTGCAAGCGTGCCAGCTCTGCCATCAGCCCAAGCCCTTGCGGAAAGTGGGGTCGTCGTGCCTGATGTGAAAGAGGAAGACAAGTGGGTTAAGATTACTCCAAACACCCAGCAGGACGAGATGCCTGCACAGGTACTTACTCGATCAGCACACACGCAGTGCACATGTTCTGATGTGATTACAAGGTTAACTAGGGATTGATTGTGTTGTTGGCTGTCATTCAGGAGGACAACGTGGCAGACTACTCCTACACCAAGCAGCTACAACAGCTGGCGGACATGGGGTTTACTGACATGAACCTCATCCGTGAAGTTCTGAACGCCACAGAAGGTGATCTTGATACAAGTGTCGCTCGCCTGGTGGCAGCCACCGGCTGGGACGCTCAGCTTCGTGAGCTCAACGACATGGTAAGTTCCAGATATTGCTGCCGCTTGCAATGTCAATACACAATTAGCAGGAGGATAATTGGTACACGATGTCACAACTTATATGTGTGCCCTATGCGCAGGGCTTCTTTGACAAGGAGCTGAACATGCGCTTGATGGTGAAGAACAATGGCAGCATTGCTCGCACTGTCAAAGAGCTTGTGGAGCTGAGCATGTTCAATGCCGGGAGTGTCATGGTACTTGACTGAAGACTCTCACCTTGGTGAAGAGATTCAGTTCTCTGCAGTACCAAGCGTGCTATCGGGCAGAGCCCAGTGCCAATGTCATTTTCTGTGGTAGTTAGGTAGTTTCGTGGTGCAGTGGGTGTTTAGCAGAATAAGCAATCGAGTTGTTGCAGCCGAACCTGGTGTAGGTTTTGGCAAGAAACAGACTTGTCTTTTGTTTTACGTTACTGCTTGTGTCACCACAATGTAGTATCCTGGATGTTTGTTGTGCGGCAGTACATACTCTACGTTGTTGCCCTGTTTTCTCAAGTTCATACCTCACACATATACAACAGCATGCACTCAATACTTTTCGTGCATCAATTTTCACCTCAAACAGCACCTTGTGGTGGAATAACCTAGACACCTTTTCAACTACGTTGACAATGGTTGTGGTCATGGCTACTCTAGCAAACATACAACTAAAGTAAGCAAGTGTTCCCAGTCACATCAGCAGAACATATCATGCATGTTTGCTCTGCAAAACATCAGGTAATCGTCATGTACACACATGTAATTTTATTTCATGAACATATTGACTAATAACATGTTGCAAGAAGAAGCATATAAACAACCACACTAAGGGGTTGGTTTAATGTGCAAGCAATGGTGAGGTCAACAGAGTAGGCAGCGAACAGCTGCAGGTATAGTAGGAGGGGCTGTACATGCAGGGGTAGTGTTGATTGCGAGTGTACATACCAGACTCTAGCAGCATGCAACAACCTCACATGATTTCTAGCTCCGATTAACCGTGTTGTAAATGTGAAGAGTGTGCTGTGAAAATTGTATTTTTCCGCAAACTGAAGATTGCTACGCTATGCATTGCCTTTGCCGGAATCTAGGGTGAGTAACTAATTAGGTCAACATGTTCAATGATATAATGTAAGAGTCCCGACGCTACGCGTGTATCATTGCCTTTGCCGGACTCCAGGCAGAGCAACCGGTTGGATACACATGCACAATCATATGCTGCTTATTGTTGGTCAACAGTTGCAAGACATTGCTCTCTGGCATTTACTTGCACACTAACACATGCACGTGCTTGCTCCCCTGCCCCCTTGTCTCTCTCTCATGCACGCTCTTCTCCCTTTTGCTACTCACTCTCCCACACTTCCCATCTCGCTAATACTCATCATCATCATCGCTGTACTACCGAAAGCGTTCACAAAGCTGCATAATGTCCTGCCCTTGCCTATACACACAAGCATGCAACCAAACTGCAACTCTGCTTCCGGAACAAAGCATATACTACCACAGTTACTAGCAATTATGGCAATAACTTACACAGCGGAATATGTAAATACCCCTTACGCACGCTCACTTTTCCCCTTCTCCTCTGCTTCTTCCCCTCCCACACTTCCGGTCTCGCTGTTACAAGAGTCTATGAGAACAACACACAGCGGACTATGTGGGTACACAAAATAGTCAAAACTGAACATGGTTCTTCTCCCCGCTCAGCAGTTGTGCAGATGTGGGTATGATGGTACACACCACCATACCGCAGTACTTATAGAAGTGGACAAACTGAGCAACGCTGTCGACTTGGTATGCAAGCGGCAGTACTTGATAAGTTTGCAAGGGGAGAAGAACCATGTTCAGTAAGCATCTTAGTATTGGTGGCATTGTGTGTGGCACAGGCAAGGAGTATGGCACGACCATGGACACCGTGTCAACAAGCGAGCGAGATAACGCACAAATTAGTTGTTATACATAGGCAAGGCACAGCAATGGCAAAGCAAGTCGTGTGCAAGGCCTCACAGCAGCACACTCAGCAAGGCAGGAATTGCAGAAGGTAGCAACAGCGCCACACCTGACGCAACACGCCACATGGCATGGTAGGAGGGAGGGGCTAGGGGTGGGTGTGTGGGGGAGGGGGTTGGTTGGAAACATGCATGTGTAAGAGCACACAGTATACTAGTGCTTGACGTTGATATTGTTAATGATCTCTCTCTCTCTCTCTCTCGCGCGCGCGCGCCATGTGCTTGCATATGCAATGGGCATGCTCGTCATCCTCTACTATACTGCCTGCACACCAATTATGAATCTTTTAGGACAACGACACCTACTAGCAGCCACACCTGCATAGAAGATGCGACCAGGGATATAGCGGTCAGCTAACAATATATGAACTCCCCTTCACAAGTGTCTAGCTCTCTTGTGAAGCTGTCATGCGCATGTCCTATCTTGCATAACAGACAGCACCTAACTGTGCACTTAGCTGAACTGGAATCATAGCAATGCCACAAGATGCACAAAGCTGACAGCAAGCATACCAGCAGCAATGCAGTTAGATCACATCAACATGGAGTAGTTACAAAACACCATCAGCAAAGAAAGCTACAGTGAGGGGAAAGGGAGCAAGCCTAGCAGCAGTCAAATCTGCCAAAACTGAAATCACTCTTCCGTAGGACACACTAACACCCATCAACCCTAATTCTCACAAAACTCAGGGGGCTGTCGTCACAGATACATTGACTTCCTCTTGTCGGAAGGAGTTCATAAATACACACGGTGTCACCCAACAGCGCGCTTCTTCCTTTAGTGCAGTGTTATTACTGGTCTGGTTGGGGACTGGCGTGTTTCATCCAACCTCTAGAATACGCGCACCACCTGCATTGACTGCATGTGCTGGCGCGGCGCTTCTCTCCAGCCATCACTGTTGGGCCTCTTACTGTTCACGCGTACGCCTGCATCGTCATGCGACTTGGACACCTGCAAAAGAACCCGTCATCAGCCACACCACCCCTGAACACCCCACAACGACAGCGCACACTCACAAGGCCAACTGACAAATACGTACCCTTCGGCGTCGCTTGGTAACCAGTGTGAAGCCGTCACTTGACGCCTCTTCACTTTTTTCAGTCTGCATTTGCGTATCTTGGGTTCTGGCACTGTTGCCATTGCTCACAACCGGAGTCTTTTGTTCTGGCAGAGCAGCCGCAGATGTAGTTGCTGGCTTCGCCGCCACCAAACGTAGCTGATTGCTCTCCCAAGCATTGGGCTGAGTGACAACCATGGGTGCAGCCTGTCCGCTTGGGATTGTTGACTCAGCAGCTGCTACCTCTTCTGGAGTGCTTTCTGGGGTTGTGACATTCATGGGAGAAGAAGTTGTAGATGACTGGACAGCAGACACTCCATCGTCCACTTCAGCCTCAGGTGGAGGTGCAGAGGGAGCTGTTGTTGTTACGTCGGATGCGCGTTGCTGTGGTACTTGTGACGAGACAGGTTCACTTGTTGTTGTTGGCATCTCAGAAGTGGCAACAACGGGCTTCCAGTACCGTCCCGGCACAAATTCAGCAGCGTTGGGGTTCATTCGCACGGGTGAGGTTGAGCCACCGGGAGGAGGAGTCATCGACTCTTTCCTCCCAAACATGATGCGGGCAGGTACAAACTCAGGTGCCATGATGTTGAACTTGTTGGGCGAGATGGGCGTGGGTGGCATTGCAGGAGGCGTGACGGGAGAGGCTGGTGGAGACGAGTCTATGGGGCTGCTGGCTACATGATCAGCCAGGTCCTCTCGCTCTGCAACCGAACTGTGCTGCGCATCAGATGCCTCAGATGCGTTTGTACCATCATCAGACATCAGGGATTCGGGCAGATTGGCTGCAACAGGGGTATTCGCCACCATCTGGTCTGTTTCATCAATTTCAACAAATGCGACAACTTCAACAGGTGCTGACTCAGGCTGCCTTTGGTCACTGTCCAATACCACGGCATCAGTGCTTGCAGGCTCTTTTGCAGCTTCAAGTTCATCTGATGTCACAGCTTCAAGCTCAGTTGATGATTCATTCTGTTGCTGGTCAGGTGCAGAGGCCGCAGCGCTTGAGGGTCGAGGCGGCAATGGTTGGAACACCAACGCGGAGGGTGCGGCCGCTGATGCCGGCCGAGGCGGGAGGGAAGACGGGTGGAGGGCCGATGCAACATCCTTCCAAGACTTGCTTGTCACGAGCCCCTTAGCGGGAGCAGGCGGCAAGGGCATGGTCACGGGTGGAGTAACAGACACTTGAATTATGTTGTTGGCTGAAGTGGTCTCGGAATCTGGGGCAGAGGCAGGCAGCGCACGTGGCTTCGATCTGCTGGTGCTGGTTGCGTGTGCTGCATGTTTGTGTGATGATGACGTCTGTATGTGGACTGTCAAACCGTGTCGGTTGCCACTGCGCATGTCTCGTCGCTGTGGTCTGTGCACGACAACGCGCGGCTGCCTTTGCCGGCGCCGCAAGCCTGAGATGGCCTGCCATTCGCCCTCCTCCACATCAGCAGTGTTGTTATTGTTGTTGTTGTCAATGCTCCCGTTGACGTTGGCAACTTCCATTGGCTGCAGCTGAGTCTGCTTGCCGACGGTTGGTGATTGCGTCATTGCCACTACCTCATCCAACACTTCACTGCCATTGGAGCGGGCATACGTGCTGCAAACGAGACGGAATGTGAGACTGACAACACACATTGCAACGCGAGTGCAGACAAGTCCAAAGAACAACAACACTGCACTAACCTTGAAGAATCAGCGCTGGTGATGCTCATGGCAACCACACTGTTGGCCGGGCTGCTATCAGCGACAACGGGTGCACTGATAGCTTTTGGAGATTTTGCCTGCACAGTGGGTTGACACACACGTGAGCCACATTGACAACAGCGATACGTATTATACAACACATCTTTGCAGTTCACACCTTATTGCGACGCCGCTTGGGGGACTCCAGCGTGTCAATCAGTACAGTGGCCTCGTCTCCCTTGATGAACTTGAGCAGATCATCCACGCTCAAGTGCCCGCGGATGGCAATATTGGGGTCGGGTCTTGGGGCACCTGTGCGAGCAGCTTCGGCTTGCTCCAATGCCTTAGACTCAAAGTACTCCAACCACGCTGCTGCATCCTGGACGTGACAACAACAAGTCAGGCATAACAGGTTGAGTGTGTGCATGCGTAGAGTGTGCATGCGCGGGTTTGTTACTACGTGTCCATACAGTCACAGACCTGAGTGCGCAGATCATCGAGTCCGAGCTTTGCCTGCAGGATGTTCAATGTGGTTTGCTCATGCTGAACACTTAAGCTGTAAGCGTCCATCAAGCTCAGCGCAATGGCAATCGCATGGTAGGAAGCAGCTGTTTGGATGTGGTCTGGGCCTGCATGGCCAAGTGTAAGACCTTGCATCCATCAAGTGACTAGCAAATACGCCATCGATGCATATTATACACACCTAGCAAACGCTGGTTGCACTTAAGGGCCTCGTGCAGGTAACGCAGGGCCAGGTGAACATGGCCAAGTCCTTCCTCCATCATGGCAACGTTTATGTACGTGGCGGCGGTGTTGGGGTGCGCAGGGCCGCAAGTGAGGTGCAGAAGGTACAGCGCTCGCTGAACATACCTGATGAGGTGTGCCTTCAGCAACGAACACACGACTACCATGAACCCAACTCTTTCACACTTACTGTAGTGCAAGGGCGGTGTGATGCAAGCGGTAGTAGAACACCGCGAGGTCACCATAGGACTTGATAGTATCCGGGTGGTCAAGACCAATCTCCCTCTCGCAGATGTCCAAGGCTCGCCCCTGTATGACAGCCGCCTGTGCACGCCCGTGTGTGTTCTTACATGTGTGTGTGTCTGCAACTACAACACAGTACACATGCTTGCGCGAAGAGTGATACTCACTTGTGAGAAATCTCCAGTGTGGTAGAGAACAACAGCCAGCAGTGAGTAAGCTCCCGCAGCAACTCGGTGATGCCGTCCCACAACTCCAATCAGTTGCGCAAGGGCCTGCAACAGGTTAGACAAAATAAGTCTACAAGTTTGCTTCCTTTGTATGCACAGCAAAGCTGGATACATCATGCGCTCACCCGCGTTGCATGATGCACGGCGTCGTCCAACTTGCCCTTGTCCAGGGCAGCCTTGGCCTGCTCCAGCCACACACGACCATCATGGCTGGTGTAAGCAACATAGCTGAACACCGGGTAGCAGCTAATAATGTCGCGTGGCGAGAACGGGTGCGCAGACTTAAAGTCGTAGTTGCTAGGGGCAACCTCAATGCCAACCTGCAATTATGCTATAAGCGTTAGGCATGCCTGTTATTGCTTGGTTAACACACGACAAACTGTTGATATGTTAAACTTGCCTTCTGGCATATGCTGCGGATGGCTGCAAGCTTGCGAATTCTAGAGCGTGTTGTTGATGGCAGCTCATAGTCGTAATGGTGCTTGACTAAAGCAAATATTGTGGACCAGATCTTATCACCCAGCGGGTTGCTATTGCTGCCGAATGCTGCATTGAGCGCTATTGCAATAACCGAAGCTTTGAGCTGAGCAGGTGCAGCTGCACAACATACTACTGTGTCAACTGCATCAACAGCACAACAACTTGATGCATCAATGCTGAGCAGTAGAGCAAGTGTTGTGTAGGTAAGTAAGTAAGCTAGTGGCTTAATATGCACGCCAGATGAGCCCACTCACCGGCCAGTGCTGCGCGCAGGACATGCTTGATGCTGCGGGTAATCATCTCGTTCACCGCAAGTACTCGCACATGTACCATGTGGTTCGCCTGGCGTGCCTGGTAACCAAAACCCACATTGGTTGACAAAACTTCTAGTAGCCATTGCATTTCCCGCAGATCTGTGGACGTGCATCGACACAACACTTCGCACATGCTTACCAGTGCAGCTAGCGAGCACATGTGTAGACCGCGAGCATGCATGAAGTCGCTGAGAGTGCGACCATCAACGGGACTGAGCTCCAACGAGCCCAACTCAGCAACAAACTTGCTCACAGCAGTCTCGTCATAGTACTTTTGTGCTGCCTCAACCAGCTCTGATACACTCTGCAAAGGAGGAACACTTCACAAAGCTTGCACACATTGCTTCGCTAAGCTGTTGCCACAACGCATCTTACTTGCTGGTGCAGGTCCGCTGCCTTCAACTTTGCCAGCTGCTCAGGAGTGAGCAACTGCAATAACTCTGCATGCGCTTGTTGTTCTTGTGGAGTGCTGCTCTCCTCTGTGTCCATGCTTGTTGGCTGGGTATCAGCTTCATGCTTCTCCTTAGCAGCAGTCAAGTGTTGCATCCAGTTCTGAGCCAGCTCCCACCTCAAACGCAGCTGCACATTGGCTTGATTCTGCCATAGACTGATTGTTATAGAAGCAGGCCGTGCAATTAATACTACCAACACGAAGGTCTGTATAGTTCAGAATAGCTTGCAAGCACAAACCTCCACTGTTGCAGCATTAAAGGTGTCCAGCAATCTAGCAACAATGATCTCCGCCTCGGCCAAGCCAATGTGTGCAGAGTGGTTGCTGCTAGTAACGGAAGAGTCTTCTGCAGGTGCAGGGCTCTCTGCCGCATGCAGCAAAATTCGCAAGCTGCACGCACAACAAAACGTTAAGGCTGCGCATTACTCCACCAATGTGACTTGCCAACTGTAAGTGCAGTCCAATCTTGCAGCGTGTGATGCAAAATCCATGCACGCTGTGGCAAGTGCAGCGCCCATTCGATTCCGCCAGCCAGTCATCCGCATGGCAATACCTGTTGGCATTAAGTGCGCCCGCTCCATGGTTGCGTGCAGCTGGCTCGTCCTGCTCTGGCCGCAGGGCCACATGTGGGGGCTTAACTTCCAGCGCATTGATCTTCACGACATATCCATGATGGTGCACTGTCACTTGGCAGAGCGCTTCCGTGTCCTGCATGTATCAGTTAGTGATGTCAGGCCAGTACTGTAGGCAAAACGCTTGGACTAGTGGATGCATAACGCATCAATGCAAACAGACCTGCACTTGGGTGTGCTCGTCCGCAGTGAGTCCCTTCAACACATTGCCTGCCAAGGGAGCCGCAGACCCTCCCACAGGCGGAGTTGAAGGCTCCCTGGCCACGGTGAGGCGCATGCCATGCGTAGTCAGTTCAGATTCATCAGCAGATTGCGCGCGCTCCACTTCATCGATTAAAGCACAGGCCCGTCGCAGCGCGGTCTCCACAAAAGCGCTGCACGCAAGTTAGTCAACACCAGTATGTACACATGCAACCACGGACTGCCCAACCTATGCTTACAAAGCGTCTCAACCATATACCTGTGCACGAGAAAGAGGCGTCTGTCGCGGATCAGGCGCTCTTCCGGGGTGGCTCCTGGCATGGAAGCTATGAGCTCCAGCTCTGCCCTCCAGAACCGATCCTGCTCTACTCCAAGCGCATCAGAATTGCGTCCGCTGAAACAACCACCTCCGCCATCACCTCCCATTTCCATGTCTTCTAAAGGCAATGGCTGAGGGGAGCCTGCAATCATGGACACACACATTATCTTTACATGATCTTATGCAAGCACGCAGGCGCAAAAAGTTGCTGCTGCTTGGCAACCAAACACTTGCACGTCACTCCTTACCAGGGGTGTCAGCAAAGGAGGGGGGTACAACCCAGGTGTTAGCTCTCAAGCCCACAGGAATATTGCCAAAGCGATTGCGATCCAGAAAAGCCTTCATGACTGTTGCGAGCAACCATACTTGTCAGTTGGCTTTCGTGTGTCCAGCAACAATTGTTACATGCTTGAAGGGATGAGAGTACCTGCAGTGTATGCTTTAGCAAATGGCCTGCTCTGCGTCTTCAGAAGAGCAACCAAAGTATGCTCCGTGATGGCTGGTTTACCAGACACAAAGAAACCCTGCACATGACAGTGGTTTCGACTTCTAGTTGAAACAAGCATGAATCGCTACAGTATGTGCTGGCAAAAGTCAAACGTGTAATTTGAATCAAACCGCAAACCTCGCTGCAAGCAGACACTGGAATCAGCTTGCCATCGCACAGTACAATGTCGAGGTGCAGAAAGTCCGTATCGGAAGCCTTGAGTTTTAGAGAGCGCTGCAGTGACTGGATTGGTCGGTCAGCGTTGATAGCAAAGGACCGATAGAAGTCTCCCAGCTGCGATGGCACGACAGTTATGCAACCCTCTCCCTCTTCGTCACTGCGCTCAATCGCTGACTGTGCATTATCCGGCCTCAATGCATCCTCTGCCTGTTTCAGCACAGCCGCCTTTGCCTTGTCCGACCCCTCCTTCTCACTCCGTCCAGAAGTAGATGTCTCAGCTGTACCAACAGAGTATGTCACACTCACACACAGGCATACTCAACACGCACATGCATACACACCCACAAACAAGAGGCCAGGAATGGACAGCTGTACCAACCGAGCGTGTGTCACACTTACACACATAGGCATGTACAACACGCATGCATATGCACATCCACACACACGAACACCAGCGCACTCATATGAACCGGACACATGCATGCGTGCAAGCTCACATCGCACACCCACTTGAGGCTACAGCTGCTTGGCTTACACGAACCTTCTAATACAGGCACTTGCTGACTGCCAGCGCTGGAGTTGGCAGGCTGGCTGGTGCTTGCAAACGGAACGGCTTCTGCCGCCTTCCCAAAGCAGCTGAGACCGGATAGAATGTCAAGCAGGCGCCTGACATTCTCCAATGCAGAAGCGGCTGTGTACTCCTCTGCGACACACAACTGTTAATCTTGCGACCAGCTAACAACCCAATGCACGCTTGGAGGGGGGTGGCTGGTTCAACTGACCTTCTTCCAACTCCAACAGGTATGGCTTCAAGGTGGCAATCTCATAGTCATCACTCAACACACCGCGCACCTATCATGCATCAGGTTCACAAACAATGTTTGACTGAAAGTCAGCGCACAAACCAGCCCTAACCGAATCGTACCTCATGCCTCAATGAGTAATTGGTCTGGTGGCATGTGTCCACATGTACAGACAGCATGCGCCTTACGTCAGCTACGGTATCCGTTGAGATGCCCTGTAGCGCAAGCATGCAGTTGTTGTTGATTGTTTGGAATCAGCCACCCAAAGCAGCAAGGCGTTACAATACAACTGCCAATCCATTGTTGGCAAGAGAGTTGTTGAGTGTCACTGTCTGAACTTGTGCTCGTCAATCAATGGAACTGTTTCCAACGTGCTTCATAGCCTCCGTTCAGTGAAAGTGTCAAGTGTACGACTTTCCCCATACTCACCTTAAGCTCAATGATGTGTCCGCTGGGTAAGCGCACGTGGCACTCAAGAATGGAAGGTGCTCCAGCTGCACATGCCGGCTTGGTCAGTCTCATACTGCCACTGTACCTCCGACAACTGCTGGAGTACAGCTAACATACTGTCTGTCTTGTCAATTTTGCAGAGACACTCTACTGCTAAATCTTGAAAACCAGTGTCTGCTAACCAAGCACGCTGAAAGCACATTGTCAATAGTAAGGCCGAAGCTTGAACTTAAAGACTTAAATAAGACTTAAATAAGCTGCCTCAGTCAATGCTGATGAAGATGTGCTTATGCGGATGCTGAATGCGCATATAGCTGGTGACCGGTCACTGTCACATCCGCATGACAGCATAAAACAATATGACGGTAATGCTTCCACATGCGAACTAGGCTTCGCATGTTGCTGAAGCACAAGCTAGCAACACAACCACTCACAGTGCAGCTTCGTTGTGCGTTAACTGTTCAGCTGGCAGCTCTACCTATGCACACTACAGATAGCAACATGCTGCTGGCATGAACAGGGGGTGAGCTGGCTGCAAGCAGCTTACCTTTTTCATCCTTCTTGTCCTTCTTGACCTTCTGTTTGTTACCACCTTTGCCTTTGGTTGCACGACCCGGCATGGTTGCGCACACCAGCAGCACGACAACCAAGCAGCCAACAGCACCCGCTCAAGCGCTTCTTCCAAACACCATGAAAAGGGAGCTCAGCACCAGCTGTAGCACTGATCAGAACGCACGCCAGCTATTGTTCAGCTTCACAAAACCTTCACACCAACCTCCGGCAACTCCTCTTAAGCTCCTCCTAAGCTTCTCCCTCAGTGTCGGCCGCCGCGGCTAGCTGCTACCCAACTTTGCCACGAAGGCACTGTAGTGTGCTGTGCACACATGCTTGGGTGAAGCGAAGGTAGTGTTTTTCCCCAAACCAGATAAAATTGCGTGTTCGCTGCACCGAACTTCAACACACTCGCACTGGGAACAGAAGACTTTTCTAGCGCAACGATAAGGTTAAAACCTTCCGGCTCAACTGACCAGAATCAGGTTTATCACTGTGAGTGCACAGCCTATATCTTTAAACACTGCTAGGCAAAGCTGTGGATATCACGACCTATACCCGTAATGGTCTAGACATTCAACCAGGATCCGCGCCTTTGAAGATATTGTTTCTAACGGGGTTTTGGCCGAAACACGACAGACCAAAAACGTCAAAACTACCAACTGATGGTGGAACTTTTATCCATTCAGGCCGACGCTATGCGCGCAGCAGTCGACGTGGCCCAATTGCAGGGCCTGTGCCCGATAGTGCGCAACGGAGGGGAAGCGCAACTGAAGGGGTCCCTTGTCCCGAAACCGCCGTTGAAACCGAAGTCAGGCGTTAAACAGGTTGGGGGGCACACTCGCTACGCTTACGATGGAAACTCCGCGTATAGCGAAAACTATAGGCCTTTTTGTCGCTTCCAAGCGTTTGCGATACGTCAGAGTGGCTTTCTCCTCAACTACGGAGCGAGTGGTGCCCCCCAACCTGGATCTGTTGGTTTACTGGTTGATGCGGTTGTAACCGCGCCCAGAGCCTGAGCAGGGACGGCCAGCTGCCGCCGTTAGCAGAACAGTTAAGTCAATCCTGCCACGCGGAAAGCTCGTAAGCGCACGTCTTTTTATGTATGAATAAGTGGATAATCGGTGATGAGGTGGACGCTGTCGTGGCCGCAGGGGAGCGCCGATTGTGCAAGGAAACATGGAAAACCACCGAAAAGAGACTATCGCCGCGTGCCGGGCTGGTTGCTTCCGCATGATTGAGCAGCAGTGCGCAATTTCATTTGGGGAATTTGCACTGTGGCAATCTGGCCGAATCCACAGCGTTTGTTGGTGTTTTCACACATTGAAATTTTGGTAAATCGCTCACCATCCAAACCGGTTGTCCAGGCAGGCTCGCCCCTGCAGACTGTACATCAGTTTTGCATTGCTTAGTAGACACTGTCACAGCCAGATCACTAGAACTTCTGAAACTTGGTAAGCGTCATATTTAGCGTCATAATGGTGTTTGAGATGGTCTACTAGCTACATTGCATGCAAGCACTTGTTTTACATGGTAAGGTTGTTGCTTAACCATCAACAAGAGTTTATGTGACAACATAATACTTTCAACGTCAACGCAATTCAATAGTATGAGTAGTGGACAATATATGAAATATCATATATAATGTTATTAAAATCTTATAAGTGCAAGATCTTACAGGTCAGGTCCTTCACTGCAAGTCGTCCCATGAGCAAAGGTGGGTGTAAGGGTGGGTAGAATATGAAAAAGTTTTGTTATGTAATTGCGTAATTGAACCATAAATACGGCTACGGTGTGACATGTTTATGGTAGAAATTAATGTAAAAAATACGACTTTGACCGGATGGCTTTCTATGTGACAATGCCATGCACCGTGCAAGTTGCACGACGCGTGTCAAGAATGTTTGAATGCATGTTATAAATGCAAACCTCAACACCTTGGACGTGTCGACGTTGCTGTAATGATTACAACCGCCTGGTAATTAAGGGCAACATTAATGCGCGCACACACAGTGCTAACAATGGCATGTTAAAGGGTTGCCGAATGCAAGCTCAAAAATGTGTTTTTGTTAACAGTGTTTTAATTACATGCTTATATTTTTGATATCATGGCATTCAAATATTTGTACCATATGGCATTTTGTCAGGAGAGGGGGTGCTCCCTCCTCCCTTTAATCCCCTACCCCAACACCACCAGCCACGACGCCCACGCCGCCGCCGCCAGGGGGAACTGCCGAAGCAGAAGATCCCCTGGCTGTGGCGTTAGCAGCGCCGCCATGCGGCTGATATCGACATGAGACTCATGTCTCATGTCGATATCAGTGTTACAGATAAGTAACACTACATTAAGGCCTTAACATAAGTTAACGGCCCTAATATGGCTTAATAGGCTGTATAATCCCGTTGGGACCCTTATTTAATCCTAAATAAAGGCGGGGAACCTCTATGCAGGTAGCACACCGTTACATTCCCCCCCACCTAGGTTTCAATGTCCTCATTGAAGGGTTAGCAAAGCCCCACCACGAGTAAAGAAACGAAAGTAGTAAGAGAATCAGGGCCGAAGCGGTAAAAATGTTTGCCAGCACCCTTTTACCGTCCGCGTGTGGACACAGTACTCCTGTAAACCCGAAGAATTTTCTGGCAGTTGGTAAGATTCCTTTTGGGCTCCCATGTATTGTGCTCAACATCATACCCTTTCCATTTCACCAAGTAAGACGGCGCGCGTCCGCGTCGAGGCTTACGATGCCTCAGGATTGCTTCCACCTCATACTCGAAAGTATCGTCGCCATCCACTGCAACGGGGGGTGGAGGAGGTTGAACCCGACCGTCAGAACGGTACGGTTTCAGTACACTCACATGAAACACATTGTGAATACGTATCGATTTTGGCAAGTCCAAACGATACGCGTGAGTGCCGACCCGATCAATCACTTTAAACGGGCCTATCCAGCGAGGGAAAAACTTGCGGGTACCCACTCCTTTGATGGATATGTTTTTGGTGCTGACAAGCACCGAACAGCCCACATCGTAGTTGGCCTCTCTACGATGCGCATCAGCATGGGCTTTTTGTCTGTCTTGCGCTGCGCGCAAACAGTCCTTTGCCAATGCTAACCTATCCTGCATGGCCGAAGCCATCTCGCGCGCTGCAGGCACGCGAGTTATGTCGGTAGCGGGCAATTTAATGTTTGCGGGACTCAGTGGATGCACTCCATAATTCAAGAAACACGGAGTTTCCTGCACACTCTCTTGCCATGCATTGTTAATCGCGAACTCAGCCAATGGGAGATAAACATCCCAATCAAATTGGTTCGGACTCACATAATGCCGGATGGTTTCCTCAATTACTTGATTGGCGCGCTCTGTCTGACCATCCGTCTGTGGATGGTACGCTGTGCTCATGTTCTGCTGAATATGTAAGAAGATGCATAGCGACTTCCAAAACTGAGCTATATATCGCGGATCGCGATCAGACACGAAGTTACGAGGCAAGCCATGTAACTTAAACACAGAGACGACAAAAACCATCGCTAATTCACGGGAGCCTATTTCCGTGCGGCAAGGGACAATGTGAACCATTTTTGTTAAACGATCCACAAAAATTGCAACCGCAGTGTGCCCTATTGCTGTCTCTGGGAGCTCGGTAATTAGGTCCATACTCACACTTTCCCACTTGCCATCAGGAACAAGCAAAGGTCGCAGCAACCTCGCGGGTTTCTGACGTAACGGCTTGTCACGCTGACATTTATCACACGTGTCAACATAATGCTTCACGTCAACAGGCAACGATGACCACCGCTACAACTGTTGTGCTGCCTTAGTAGTCTTGCGACCGCCAAAGTGCTCAGCATGCGGTGGATCGCGTACTTCAGCTATGCATTTTATGCGCAACCCAGCATGGTCAGGTATCACCAAGCTGGCGCCCATATAATACAAGTTGTCTCTTTTGTCAAGCTGTTGTACATTCTGTTGTACAGAGAACCATGGGTCTAATTCATACCCCTGTAAAACAGCTTGCACAAACTCATCATCAGGAGGCAATGTACCCTGCGTTGCAAGCAACTGCGCACGCATAACTGCCAACAATGACGGACAGTGACTCAGAGGATCTGCCACGTTGGTCCTGCCCGGCCGGTATACCCATTCAAAGGTAAACCGCGACAAGAACTCATTCCAGCGAGCTTGCCTACGCGACAAGTTTAGTTGTGTTGAGAAGTACACCAACGGGTTGTGATCAGTCACCACTATGAACTGAACTCCCTCCAAGTAACATCGCCATGTTTCAAGAGCATGCACTATACCAAGCAATTCCTGCTCAGTGGTAGTGTAGTTCACCTCTGCCGGGATGAATTTTCTACTCTCATAAGCACATGGTTGGCCATCCTGTAGCAATACTGCACCACACCCAAGGGTGGAGGCATCGCTAATCACAGTGAAGTGTTTATCCCAATTTGGCAATGCCAATACTGGTGCCGAAGTCAAAGCCAGCTTCACTTGTTGCATAGCAGCTTCTTGTGCTGCTGTCCAAGAGAATGGGGCATCCTTTCGCAACAGTTTTGTCAAAGGCACCACAACTGTAGAGTACCCCATCATAAACTTGCGAAAGTAGTTTGCCAACCCCAAGAATGATCGTAATGATGGATATTCTTAGGTTGAGGCCAATCTTTTACCACTTGCACTTTGCGAGGGTCAGGTTTGACACCCGCACCACTCACAATATGCCCTAAAGATGGCAACTCTGTCTTGCAAAAGTCACACTTTGACAAGTTGGCAAACAAGCGATGTGTACGCAGCAAGGCGAACACCGCTTCCAAGTGCTGCTTATGCTCTTCCTTGGTTTTACTACAGACAATGATGTCATCCAAGTAAACCATAACTTATGGTTTACTTGGATGAAGTATGTTGAACATACTTGCCAAGTATGCCACTAAAAACCTTATTCATTTCTTTCTGAAACATTGCGGGCGCATTAGTCAATCCAAAAGGTAACACTTTGTATTCATAATGGCCCGAAGGTGTTCTGAACGCTGTCTTGTAAACATCAGAAGGATGAATCCGGATTTGATGATACCCACTTGTCAAGTCCAACGTACTAAAGTACGCATTACCCGACAATTTATCAAACACATCATCAATCCGGGGCAACGGGTATCGATTCTTTACCGTGATCTTGTTCAAAGCACGGTAATCCACACACATGCGCAGCTTTTCATTCTTTTTCATCACAAACAAGATGGGCGCGCCAAAGGGTGAAGAATTCGGTTCAATCAATCCCTTTTCCAATAACTCTTTGATTTGAGTTTTCATTTCCCCCCTCTCTCGGGGGCTCAGCCGATATATAGGCTGAAACGGAGGCTCACTATTAGGAATGAGTGGTATTGTGTGTCCGACACCTCGATCAGGAGGTAAGCCTGGCAACTCATTTGAGAACACATCTTGATATTTCTCAATGATGTCTGCAACACCTTCAGTATTTCCCGGCACAAAGTCGTCCGACGACGTCAAGTGTACCAGAAAAGCCGGTGTGTTTTTGCGCAACGCACGTTTCACTTGCAATGCAGTGAGTAGCGCTGGGTCGGGCTGCTTGTGGTCCAAGCTATGTGACCCTTTCACAGACAATGTTACACGCTTACGACCTTTCTTTACTGTGCACAAGCGTGCCCCAGTATCCAATATCATTTTTACATTCTCCTGCCATTTTTGTCCTAATACCACATCAACACCTGATATGTCGATGGATACCACTATGAAAGTAAGAGTGGCATGATAATTACCAATCTTTATTTTTATTTTCATTTCCCCTTTCACTGGCAACGCACCCCTGCACCGGCAGCTCAAAATGCAGAGGGTTTACACGCTATCTTGTTGCGCACAACCCATTGTTCCTCAACGAAATTGTGTGTTGCACCAGTGTCAATCAAGAACGAACTATTACCCCCTGCATTGTGCCACTGAATGTCCACAACAGAGGTACTACCCGTCCTTGAAATGTAGCCAAGAGTCCGTGCCTAATGCGAGGGTTGAGTAAGATTGCTGATAATCGCACTGTCCCTGTTTCACGCTTGCTAAATTGCTTCAACACAGTTCCCCCTCGAGTGTGTTTCAACCATGGGCCATGATATTTATGCACCATCACTACCACACTTAAGGTTCTGTGCTTACTTTGCAACTTGGTCAAAGTGTGCAACACATTGGTAAGCATGTTAAACTCCACATGTACCAACACACAAGCATTCTCTTCCACCTTTTCAACATCAAAAAGTGGCAACCTGTTATGTGCTTGCCATGCATGCGTCATTACATGCACTTGGGACAGCTCATCAACCCAGTTTGCCACTAGTACAAGCAACTGGTTATCAACCACTCCTACATCAGTCACGGCGTAATCCTATTCATCCTTCTTGGCCTTGCCCTTCCCCTTGGTTGGGCAGTTCTTTGCGATGTGGCCAGGCTGATGACAGACGTAACAGGTGCGAGCCGCAGCAGGCATGCTACCACCAGTAGGTGCGCCACTGGTAGAAGCACCAAATGTCTTCGCCTTCCTTGCCAGGTGTGCACTCGGATGAGAGAAACGCTTTCCTCCCACCCCCGGCGGCTTAGCCGAAACTGCCACATGTGACTTGTCCTGCACCGTCGTGTCATCATTGTACAGGTACACGCTCAACTTCTGCAGCTTGGCCAAGTCCTCTGCAACCCAAGGAAGTCCCGTTGCCGTGTTGTACTGCAGCTGATCACGCACACGCGCATCCAAGCCGCGCTTGTACAACTGAAACTGCTCGGCCTTGTCCATGGGCATGAGGCCGCTGTTCGCACGACCCACCAATGCCTGAAACTCCTGTAGATAGGTTGAGGCCGCCCGACCATTCTGGCGCAACTTGCTGAGCTCGTTGCGAGCCTGAGTAGCCGGGTCCATGCCACCATAGCGTTCCATCAGGAACTGGAAAAGTGCCTCCACTGTCTTGGCAGCACCATCTTCTGTCTGCCTCGCCCATTCGGCGAGAGCATCAGATGGCATGAGCAACTCAGCAACAGCAATGTGCTCATTAACCGGGCGCTTGAGTGCTGTCAAGTAGTGCTCGACAGTGACCACCAATCATGAGTGCTGACGCTGCCGTTAGGCTTGAACTTCTCAGGCTTGTTCAGAGCTGTCACCGGCAGACCTGCTGATGCCCCAGCTGCCGAAGTAGCACCTGCCACCTGTTGGCGCA
The DNA here is from genome assembly GCA_009103225.1 of Chlorokybus atmophyticus. Classification (NCBI taxonomy): domain Eukaryota; kingdom Viridiplantae; phylum Streptophyta; class Chlorokybophyceae; order Chlorokybales; family Chlorokybaceae; genus Chlorokybus; species Chlorokybus atmophyticus. The sequence goes on from RHPI01000003.1 coordinate 607,886, forward strand.
GCGCCACCAACTCAGCCTGCATGGCATCGAGGAGTGCCGTTAACGGCACTCGGCCAGTCAACTTGTCTTCCAAGTTAGGTCCCAAGTACCAGAACACATCCTTGCAACGCTGTGAGGTTTCCACTCCCAAGTTGGCCAAAGCCTCAAACGCCATTCGCTTGCCTTGATAAGGGAGAGGCTTATCATATACGGCCATAATAGCTGCCACTTTTGGCTCACCTCGCACGAGTGGCGGGATGTTGTTCGTCAGCTCATGTTCGAGCATGCGGATCACCATCTCCTTGCTTGCACGAGGGAGTATGGCAAAGTCTGTCTCATAGCCATTACGAACCGTCTGCGCCCATGCTTCCCACGTTTTCTGACGAAGCCGAGGGTGGGCAGCAAGTAGAGCTTTACGCTCTTCTGCATACTTCTCAATGGCCCCGCCAATGACACTGTGACTGTCCACTGCAGCTGGTGCACTATGAGTGTCCACTGGTGCACTTTGAGAAGACTGGTTGGGAGAAGCTTCGCTGTCTTGCTTAGCTCCTTCCTTCTCACTGTTAGTAAGCTTATAGCTTTCACTCGTATCAGAGTAGTTCACTTCCTCTTCACTCGATGGCTCATATGATGTGGACTTCTCCACATCATCCCCTCCTCGGTCAGACATCTGCCCAAGAATACAAGCCGTCAATAGTAGAAGTGTGCAAGTGCACAAAACACCCAAGTTGTGCACTGCAAAAGTGTCAAAATCTATAGATTTTGTCTCGTCAAGTTTCAAGTGCTTAACGTGGAGTATTCAGCTGAAACAAGAGCTCTCCACACACCTTTCAACTAGACACTCAAGTTGAAACAAACCGCACGCGAATCCACGCGGCGGTTCACAAGTTACAACTTGTCAAAGTTTGCACTTTGTACAACTCAGCTCAACCCACAATTGTAATTGACACACAGGGTGCCAAAATCTCATTGAATCAACCATACAGGCTGATATCAACGAATTGTGAGTTGTGAGTTTGATATCGGCCGCACAGAGTGACTCTGGCGGCCTCACCGCACTGACTGGCGGTAACGGCAGCCGATGTTGCCACCGGACTGCCTCACAAGGGTTGGTCTTGCGAAAACTATTTCACACCCTTTACACCACCACGAATCCACGTGGTGGCAAGTCACAACACAAGCACAAGCACAGTATGTTATCACAATAATGTGATTACAAGTGATCTGCTGGGCATGCAATGCTTGGGGGGGGCTGCCTAAGTAGCCGCCTCCCCTTCACGCAAGCTAACAAGCCTGGCTAGGCAGGGCAGGGCAAGGCAAGCAAAACAAGGCTAAGCTAGGCTAAGCACCAGCAGCAATTATAACTATTATAACAACAACAACAACAACAACAACTAGCTAACAACTACCACTACCCACCATAGTGGGTAGCGGCTGCTAGTTGCCGCCGCTGCAGTCGCTGCCGCCTGCCGCCACTGGTTAGTGCTGCCGCCTGCCGCCACAGTCGCTGCCGGCTGCCGCCGCCCCTCCCACAAGCCCCTCGCCGCCCGCGCTCCGATACCAATGTTAGGAGAGGGGGTGCTCCCTCCTCCCTTTAATCCCCTACCCCAACACCACCACCAGCCACGACGCCCACGACGCCGCCGCCAGGGGGAACTGCCGAAGCAGAAGATCCCCTGGCTGTGGCGGTCGCTGCGTTAGCAGCGCCGCCATGCGGCTGATATCGACATGAGACTCACGTCTCATGTCGGTATCAGTGTTACAGATAAGTAACACGATATTAGGGCCTTAACATAAGTTAACGGCCCTAATATGGCTTAATAGGCTGTATAACCCCGTTGGGACCCTTATTTAATCATAAATAAGGGCGGGGAACCTCTATGGAGGTAGCACACCGTTACACATTTACATCATATTATTACACACAGCACGAAGTCAACCTCAAGTAGGCTATGATACCACCGCATATCATTATCGTTGTATTACACGCACCTATGCCCATCTGTTGACTGAATCATATTAAGTTATTATTATTATTATTCGATGATTTCAACATATAATAGCTCTTGCATGCATGGGTATGTTTATGGTTATTATATCAATTGTAATAACGTTTGCAAGTCTCATTATGCACTATTTTTATTTATATGTTGAAATCATCGAATAATAATAATAATAACTTAATATGATTCAATCAACAGATGGGCATAGGTGCGTGTAATATATATATATATATATATATATATATATATATATATATTACCAGCGCTGCTAGCAGTAGCACAATAGCTTTGATAATGTCACAAATTGGGATAAACTGTGACGGACGTCACTCATGGTGTCTTTTACTACCATAGCCTAGCGGTCGGGCGCCAATTGTTACAATGGTGACGGAGCTTGACGTCTCAGGTTCAATTTCCGTAGGGGACTGAGGCAGATCCAAGGCAAAAACAAAAACATTTGGGGCGGCTTGCCCTAGGCTGGGTGCGGGATTACGACCTGCGCGCTGAGCCAGTTCAACTTAAGGCCGCGTAAGCGGTCGCGCTGCGATGGCAGGTCGCGCGGTAAGGATGGCCGGTCGGTCGGTCAAGACCGTTCGTGGGCCGGATCCAACAAGCCGAGGGCAGACCAATCGTGGTACAGTCGCGAACACGGCGACGTGGGCTAGTGGCTCATTGGATTATGAGGAACTCATGGGTTAAATTGGGGAGGAATGTCACGAATTGGGATAAATTGTGACAGACCTCACTCATTGTAGTGTCTTTTACTACCATAGCCTAGTGGTCGGGCCCCAATTGTTACAGATAATGATGCTGAACAATGTTAAAGATATGCATATATCTTCAGCTATATTTAAAGCAGAGGTTGCGCACCTTCAGGTTTTTTGTGCATTTACTTGTGATAAAGTGCTCAACACATGAAAGCTTCCTTGTACATCATGATGACACGCCCAAAACGCTGGCAAAAGTCACTCTCAGTTTCTTACTTATGTAATAAGTAAGAGGAACTAAGCAAGGATTCCGCATGCCTTGGTGTGTAGCACTTGGCATGTGTGCTTATGCGGTCCTTGTCGACTTGGTAGCTTGGGCTATGTAGCTGCACAAGGCACTGTATATCAGCACGCACAGGGCTGTTCGGTGCCATATGTTCATGACTTATGGAGTGCCAGTGCTGCCAGCACGGTGCTATAGGGGCAGCATATGTGCTGTAAGTGGCAAATTGTAAGTCAATTATGCGGTGTGCCACTATGATGTGTTATGAACAATTGCATGACGTTGTGGAGGTTCACAAATCCGAGGTTTGATAATCCTTGAGGTTGATGTCATGTGATGGGACAGGTCCTGTGTTGGACACAGTCATCATGTGCTGCTAGATTAGCACACAGTGACAAGGCCTTCGATCTTGGAATGGTGTGTGTTAGGTCAGGAGAGCGGCAAGTGGTATAAAAGCTCAGTAGCTATTTTGATTAGGATGGATCAGAGTGTGTTCACCACTCAAGCGCCACTTGTGTGGGGTGCATGGTTTGTCGCTGTTAAAGGGGCTCTCCCCTCATCCCTAGTGGCGTGTGTGTGTGGCATTGCTTGGTGACTGCACTGGTTGGGGGGGGGGGGGGGGGGCTTGCNGTCATCCTCTCCTACCAGACACTGGTGCTATGTCTCCCCACCACGAGGTGGTGCACCAAAGTGTGTTGTGCATAAGTTCTTGTGCATAAGTTGGTAAGGCTCACGAGCAGGTAAATACGTGGTCTTGTTACAATGATGCTTGCTATATAACAACATACCATAATAGCATTTTGCAGCTATTGGCCAAATGCATGTGCACATAGTACACGTCAATAGCCATATGCTGTGCGTAAATGTAACGGTGTGCTACCTCCATAGAGGTTCCCCGCCCTTATTTAGGATTAAATAAGGGTCCCAACGGGGTTATACAGCCTATTAAGCCATATTAGGGCCGTTAACTTATGTTAAGGCCCTAATATCGTGTTACTTATCTGTGACACTGATATCGACATGAGACATGAGTCTCATGTCAATATCAGCCGCATGGCGGCGCTGCTAACGCAGCGACCGCCACAGCCAGAGGATCTTCTGCTTCGGCAGTTCCCCCTGGCGGCGGCGTCGTGGGCGTCGTGGCTGGTGGTGGTGTTGGGGTAGGGGATTAAAGGGAGGAGGGAGCACCCCCTCTCCTGACAGTAGCTTTTTTGTTGACCCCCCCCCCGCTTCCTTCCTTCCTTCCTTCCTTCCATGCGCAAGCCCCCATGCTTGAATTGCATAAGCAAGCATGATGGAGCCGGAGGGGGCTCGAAGGGCTCGAACTCGCCCGATAAACTTTGTTTAGCTATGTGTACTGCGCAAGAGGCGGGCTTGTAAATTCAATCAATCAAACGATTGCATACAATGTAAGTCAGACTTTATTATAGTGATTCCAGTAAAAATGATAACTAATAACAAAGTATGCTATTTTAGTAATATATATTATTATCAGATATTACCCGAGGCGTCTTGCGTGCACTACAAAGCCTACTATCACGCAAACCGCATACGTTTATGTGTCTGGACCAATTGGCAGTGTAGTGGACAGATAACAAGAATTTGCACTTCTGTAGCTGGGCATACAACTTGTGTTCGCGCAAACGCTGCAACACGCGCCGTAGAAGTGCCACGTGCTCCTCCTTTGTTGTCGCGTACACCAAAATGT
>RHPI01002998.1:0-27232 GCA_009103225.1 Chlorokybus atmophyticus
TAAATAAGCATATTTAAATACTTATTCATACAAAATGTGTTATTCAGGTAGCAATAATACCCCTATTATTATTGCTCTCGTTACATGGTTCCACTGTAGTATCCATTACATTACTTATAATTATGCATTGCGATGCAACAAAAGTATAAGAAGCGGCTTTGCTAAAATAAGGCCGATGTTCATACTTTTGTCGCATACATGTATAAAAATAGCAAGTACAGTAGCCACTAGGCTACTACAATCAATACTTGTACTCAAATAAGTATAGCATTATTACTTATTTTAATACAAGTATTTTATATACACTTATTAATAAAATCAGAATGGTAGCCACCAAACTGCAATTTGTGTAGTATTGACCTATACTCGTGCCATATATGGTTGGCAGCAAAATATGATGGCCTACATGAGAAAATCAACACGCAAATTCATTAATCTATAGTATAGCACCCCCAAATTTATAACGTCATACCAAAACTGCAACATACCAGTGGATAATCATAAAAGAACACATGCTACTTTTAGCACATCATGGCTACCGACCGTGCAGTAGCATCAATACATGCTAGCAAATTCGTGTTTATTTTACTTGCGCACACATTGCCAAGTTTGAGAGGTTGTTCAAGTGATAACACTATAGCACATTGCGCAAGCGCAGGCTGCATACTTATAAGCATGTTTGCACACTATGCTCATGTGCCGATTAGCCCAATGAATAGAGGTCTACCATTTTTGTAGCATGTTGCTTAAGTTACATAAAAACATTTTTAAACCTCAAGGTGACTGACATGCCCATGCAACTGACAGGCCTCCACGATGAACAGAGGAAGCCAGAGGAGCAGATGTGGAGACCAAAGCGTGGGTGGTTGCGACCCACTTGAAGGTGAAAGTCGTGAGAAGACAAGCATCATGTGTGCACAGCATGCGTGCTTGCTCAACATGGTGACTGTGCTTCGGGTGCAGGTGTGCGAGTGTGCACAGCGCTGGTCGTCATTGCCACATTTGTGAACAACGCAGGGAGGAGTGGTGTAGATAGTAGTAGCAGTTGCTCTAGCCAGCTTGTTAAATATCCGTGCATGCCCTTAATGTTCTTGTTCTTTTTGTACCACGTTTGGCTGGATTGCATGTATGCATGCACCATGATATGTGCCACATGTAGCAACAGCAAAGCCCACCAAGCATGGTGCGGACTGAGCATATTAAGCATGGTGCGACTGTTGCGCGCCATGATTGGTTACCTTGTCAAGGCAGGCAGCATTATCATGGAATGTGTGGCATGCACCAAGCATGGTGCGTGCCACGCACTGTTGCGTGCCATGAATGGTTGCATGTCCAGGAAGGCAGCATTAGTCATGGCGTGAATGGCACGCTCCAAGCATGGTGCGACTGTTGCGCACCATTCTTGGCCGCGGGCTTAGGGAAGGCAGCATTGATCATGGCGTGTGTGGCACGCACCACCCATGGTGCGCACCACCACGCCAGAGCTGGCTGTCATGTTCCCTAAAAAGGCTACTTTTATGGTCGGGAGCGTTGCGCCAAACATGGTGTGTACGGTTGGTTGCTAGTTAGGGGGGGGAAGTGCCCAAACTAGCGGTGACAATCGAGGAACCGCAAACCATGGTTGGTGTTCGCGGTGATACGCCAGGTTTAACCCTAATTCGCGGGCTTCCACCGCTCGCTATTGCCCCCTAGTGCGAACGTCCGCACCATACATGGTTTTATATTTATTATTGTGGTGAGTACTACATCATGCACACCCATTTACTGTACACACCACGGCCTGTATTCTGAGTCACTATTTATGAAGTGCCGCGGGCCACATCCTCAGATAATGTTGATGCACCCGTGCTAGATGCATTTGCGTTACGCGTTACATTTAGACCTGTGTTTAAATAGCGCATGCGTCAGTGCAGCGGTAGCATATAGTCACCAGCGCAACCAATATGCGATAATGAGATGGAGTGTTCAAGAGCACGAAAACCTTGGTCTGCAGCCCATGTCACTTGATAGTTCATCTCATGCAATGGAACAATCTTTGCACAAGGCTTTCATGTAACCGATAATGTCTCAATATGTGAGACGTGATTGATATGCACAAATGTACAACTGTTGCCACTGCGGATACAGCTCATTATTGTAGCACGCCATATGCTTAAACACTCGACGCACACCCTCATGCACATCACAATCATTGGCTTACTCATTGATGGTTAAAACGGCATAACCATTGTGAATTCAATATTCGATATTAAGAGTTTTAGCGTACATGCGCCTCCTAGCTTGCCATGCTGCACGTGCACTTCCCGCTTGCAGAACGCGTGAGGTGTTGTAATCACGGTCATGAATTATTTATGTTCTAGCTCGGGTCTGCCATATTCGTACTTTCAATGTTTGTATGTGTCTACTTGTGGTTGTATAGTAGTAGGTGTGACTCTGTCTTGGCTCCCACTTCATCATGTTTTTGCTTGCTAGCTTGCTGGTGCACGGTGCTTTACACTGTTCTTCGGGGTTTGCTACATGCAACTCTTGTGTATTATGTGTTTCTTCTTAACAACAACAATGGCATGACGCCACTGTGCTTGCAGAAATGACAAAAGCCCTTGCATAAGACTAAATTCGTCATGCATCATGCCGTGAATGCGTGTATGGTGCCCCTCTTATGGGCAAGACATAATATGTTCTGCTCGTGCATTTTGTTGCTGCTGACTACACACATGCACGCACAGCTATAAGAAAGGCATTGCATGCGGTATAAAGGATTAATTATAACCTACTTAGGCATTCTGCAACGCAACATTGCAAGCAATCCACGCAGAGCAAGTAGGCGGGAAAGTCCTTTACAAATTGGCAGGGGAGTGCAGCTGACAGCCTTCAGGACTCTACTCATCCCAGCATTACAACACATGCATGCATTTGAATGCAGCAGTGGGTGGAGACAGCTTGAGGTAGAGGGCAAGGGCAGGGGGACAACCTGCAGCAAGAGGGACAGGGATGCTGCATGCACGCGAGATGAATGTCAGATTGCATTCTAGATACACCATCCTGTTGTGGAGCAGTAATAGGCTGCCTTCACAGTGCAGCTGGGAATGGCTCACAACTGAGTAGATGACGAATAGCTGTCAAGTGCATAAACTTTCACAGCACATTGGACCTCAAGACCCAACAGTACGCTGCTGCCTCAGTGGCTGGTGCATTGTCAAGTCACCACAGTGCACCGCAGGCTGGTATGAAATATTTTAAGCAAGTTGCAACTGGCACAACTGGAGCTATCTACCTAGGCAAATTGCCACAGGCAAGTTGCCTTGCAGCAGTGGTATAGACAAATAGAGCCAGCAAGACTTAGTAATGTCCTGCCTCACTATGCGCAACTAAATCAAGAAATCACATCTCTACCTCAACAGGGAAGTCTGTACGGGGATAATCTAGGCTACTACAAGCTGCTGCACTGGTGCCATGGAATCATGGTAATCGCAATCCAATGCTTCTGCGTGTTCATCCTCCAGGCCGCTGTCATAATCGCTGCTGAAGGTGCCAAAGATGCTGACTTCCTCTCGCGTGCGGCAAGTGGCAAACCACTTGGACAACATGTACTCTCGTGATCGCCACGGCGGGCAGTGCATGCCAGACTGTCCGAGGGAGCGCGTCATTGATGAGCACATAACCTCAACCTGCAGCACAAAGGTCACATCGCTTAGCGCAGTTGGGGGCACCGAACACAAGTGCGCACGCAGGCAAAGAGTCTTCAATGAAGGAGCAGAGCTTACCATGGAACAGAGCCTGGAAGGCCAGCCACTGAAAGTTCGCGGCAGCCGACAGAGAGTAGTGGTATACTCCAGAGTAGGTCGTGCAATCTCAAACTGCTCCTTGAGATAGACATCGACAATCATACAACGGTCGGACGAGTAGTAGCTGCTACCGTCGTCCTGGTACACCTCAATAAACTCGTGAGACCCTGCAGGAGTTCAAGTTTAAAAGACCGCCCAGTCTAGAGGCAAGGAAGACTGCAGGCGGACCAATTGTGCAGGGCACTCACCACCATGATGGTGGGTCCCATTCCCAAATCGGGTATGGCAAATGGCGACATAATATCCCATCTCCGCCAGCTGTGTCGCAACGCTATGTTGCAGCTGGCGTCGCTCAGCAGCTGCCCTTTCAGAAAACGACAGCTCAGCAAACTCGTCAGCATTGTTGGAGTAGCGCTCCCTTGTGCGCTCAGCCCAGTCCAAAGCCTCAGCAACGTCCGCTGTCAACTGAATCTCGGCATCGTCTGCCTGAGTTCCAAGCATCTGCACGAGTCAATTTGTCAGCTTTTAGGCGGCAAGCACTGCACGAATTGCTGTGCCTGACAGGGCCGATTGTCCCTTCACAACAATGTTGCGCATGCACAACCTCGAAAACGCTGCACAGGCTGTTGAGCTGGAAGCTACGACTGACAAGACGTTGGAGACTGCCGTGGAACTAGGCATGCAGCAATGGTGACACGTGCTAGAAATCAGCCAAACGACAAGAGCCATGCCAATGTAAAACTCAGCTCTACCTGCAACTTGTAGGCGTCCTCAACCTCGCCACCATCGTCCCAGTAGGCGGCGCGAGCGACCCAGCTGCGGCCGGTGCAGTCCAGCTCCTCAATGTCGGGTTGGTCAATTGCCTTGGGCCTGCCGGCGGAACCCTTGTAAGGGGTGTTACCGATAGCAATCGGCTGGCTGGCAGCTCGCTCAGGTGTGCGCTGGCTGCTGCTGCCGCCAGTAGGCAAAGACTCGCACTTGAGTGCCTGTGACGATTCCGGCACGGCCATCACCCGCTACAGCCACACTGGCAACACCAACCACAGGAAGCAGCGGTCGCTACGCGACCAATTCCGCTGTTTATCCTAAGCAACATCCCAGCCCAACAAGGCCGGCTTGCAGAACCTCCACACCGACCCAACCCAATCAAACCCCACACCTCAGGACACCCCCTCACCACCGCAATCACACACCCACCGACCCGCAAGCCCCGCGCCCCAGCACCCCGGCCGCCTGCTTCGCCACGTCCGCCTCCGCTGTCGCTGTCGCTGCCGCCGCCTCCGCCGCCACCACCAGCTTGCCGTAAGGCTTCTAGCATGCACTTCCTAGGGTTTTCCGCTCCCTAAGCTCAGCACAAGGCGATAATTATGATGAAGTCATTTAGCAGCCTACCCTGACTGCGGCAATGCCACTGCGCCCCCTACTGACTAGCAGTGCTAGGCGGCGCTCTGTAACTGCCGGTGCCAGTACGGCAAAGCCGCTACTTCACTGATATCGGCGGAGACAACCGCAGTTCCAGGCCTGAACTGCGGTTTCGTAACCGCAAACAGCGGTGGGCGGCGGTTGGTTAACGACGTTTTGCCGCCGTCTTTGCGTAAGTTAACTGCCGACGGTTTAACCGTCTCTACCGTAACCGTGGTCTGAGCTCTACAGCAGGGCTGCCCGGCCGCAATGCCCGTAGCGACGCGCTGCCCGCGCGCTGTTCAGGCATGACTGCCGCGCTGCGCGGCACGCGAATGGGCAAAATTGCATGGTTTGTAACGACCTGACCGTGCTTGCAGCCGAGGACAACATAGACAGGCCGCCTTCGTCCTCTCAATGTGCATGCGCTGGCTGAAACAACGCAGGCGATCACAACAAGCGTTGGGCAGCCCTTGCTGCCTTCTGGACGGCGGCGCAGCCTTTTGTGGTGGCGGCCGCCACAGGCGAAACAGGAACGCGACAGAAAACTACCACAGAGGACGCAGCCTCTGCTTCCCCTTTATAGCGATTCCGGCTGGATCCATGTGAATCAGGACCTGAGATTCAACTTTGGCCGCGCCAGCGGCCTTCAGCAATGCAGCGCATTGATGACGGCGTTGATTTGGTAGTTTCCTATGGCGGCGCACAGGACGGCGCGCCTTACGTGTCAGGCAGCTTTTTTCCTTTGCGTAGCCTGGGTCTCTCGCCCTTAGAGGACGCTATACAGACGGGGACGCTATCCTGACGAGTCTCCTCCTCGTGCGTGCCACTTTTGGGTCGGGCCCATCCAAACTTCTGGCCAGACCGGCGGAAATGTAAGTTACTTAACTCCCCGTCTCCTGTGATGCACTCCAAAAATTTTCAAGCAGCACAGCAAAAGGCGGAGGCGTGCACCACAGTGGGGCGTTTCCAGGTCAATTACCCGGTCTATTGCGAACTTTTGGCCCTTGTTCCTGGCCCCCGAAAACTGGTCAGCTGCGGGAAGCTGAACCGTCGCTGACGTCATTGCCGATAGCTCTGTGGATGGCCTGTTGCGGTAAAGGTATCACTCCATTCACCAATGTTCATTCAGGTTTACCACTGCGTGTTGTTTCAACACTATGCAACCCCAACTGAAGAGTTGCATCATGTAGTTGTTGACCATGTCACTTGTACTAGTATCAGGGGTGCACAACCCCCGAGAATGCTGCTTTACCCATCCATATACATATATATATATATATATATATATATATATATATATATATATATACCAACCCAAGCAGTAACCTCCTTCAACCCTTTTATACCTGTATGTGACATATATCTATTTATGCAATGATATAGTAATTCTATGATTAGATATATCACCAACGCTGATTATCGTTAATATTATATTACAAATGATGGCACATGTTAAGTCAAGATTGCAATTGTCTGCGTGTGACACGTATGGTATTTAATACATTATCACATTTTGTTTATATAAGATGTGATAACGTGACAGCCGCTGGATATATGCTTTCATACATGTACATATTAAAAGTAGCCACAATGTTGCGAAGGTCAAAAACTCAATAGTGTTACCCACTACAATAAAGTTGATGGTTGGTATTCTACACAATTTCTTGTATATATGCATTATTGCGACTCCAATCACTTATAATAATAACACATGAAAACGAAATGCTTTACTATTTTATGGTGTAACATATTACAAGCATACATAATGTTAGCATAGCAGCTCGCTTCACTATTATTATTGTACATAGTGTGATAGTGATTCCACTAATTTCACTAGTTACCTTTCGTATCATCATATAACTAGCGCATGCACAAATGTAATTTCAAATTCAATAGCAGTTATATAACTATTGAATTTTGAATTTACAATTTTATAATCGTAAGCACATTATGCAACATCAATGTCGTACATACCATGATCACGAGCGTGTATACACGCAAATACGCGCACATGTGTATGTATACGTGCATACACTATGTATACTATGTATGTGATATACATGAGATGTATCATATCAAATTTATATAAACATGTATGTATTCATACAATGTATACATGCTTTGTACACTGTATGTATACATGCTTATATATGTATATGTGTATACATACATGTATACACATCTACATGTGTACACCTGTATATGTGTATATATACATGTACACATACAAATGGCATGCGTATGTATACATGTATGCATACACAGTCACACGGCATGTGACTTGACTTGACAATTGCGTTTGATTAAGCGAATATACTATTGACTATTTTCATGTTAACTTACATCACTTTAAGTATGCCACGGTCTACATGCGGCATGTAGTCTAATATGATGACAAATGGTTGGAAAAAGGCCTCAGGGACGCTTGAGTGTGACAATTTACAAAAAGATGTAATTAAGAATCATACATGCATCATACATGCAGCACCACACATACCATGTCATATGTGCTTGCTATTCGTCTCCACGCAAGCCTCTATCTGAGCGCTAACTGTTGCCGAACTTGTGCACCCAGGTTGGTTGGTTGATCGGTCGGTGTTTGCTGCTGCTGCTAGGCCTACTGCCTGCTTCACCAACGGCAGTGTATTGCACATTTGTCACTTAGCATACAGTAGTGTGATGGCCCCGGATGTAATGTACCGGTAGGTGTGTTGCCTTGCTTGTTGGCTCGAATGTTACCGTTATTGTTCGCTGGTGTGTGCACAGACTGCATGTTTGCAATATGACTCATACCTTATGAAAAATACCATAAAACCACTGATCTTTTAAATAAGACAAATTATTAACGATGGCAATATTGTTAGATTTATGCTACCTTATGACATATTGTTGCTCATGTCACGTGGGACACACACTTACCTGCTCATGTATGTCACATACTTGTGCACACGCACAAGAACTTCTTCACAACATACCACGGTGCAGCACCTTGTTGAAGGAATGCCACAGCACCGCAACAGGATGGAGAGGATGCACCACAAACCCTCCACTCAGCTCACACACACTCAAGCACACCCTACTCACGTGCAAGGCTGCCACTACACCCCACTTGGGATGAGAGGGAGAGCCCCTTGAACAACTGAACTAGGCACCCCACACACAAGAGTCGAGTATGCACATGCTGAGCTGCCTTAACACTTGTTGAGGCCATTCATATACCCCCTCTTTGCTGCTCTCCGACCTAGAACAACCATGTCCAAGGCTACTTGCCTTGTTATGGCTGCGTTTACCTATACTCATGCCTAGGAGCTGCCACATCAGTCCTAGGACATCTTGTCAACGCCCAAGACTGATCACACATCAGCCTCGGACATTGTGAACGCCCAAGGCTGGTCACATCAGTCTAGGACCTCATACATATGCATACATATGCGGACATATGCATACACATGCATACATCACTCATATCCGCACATATGAACTCATATGCGGACACATGCATGCATATGCAACCATATGCATATACATGCGGACATATGACACCGACCAGCTCTGTGCTTGCTAGTTGACAGTGCCTATGTGTAGCTACAACGCCCTTGCACACTAAGTGCACAAGGCCAAAACTAAACAAAACAACTAAACAAAACTTCATGAGCACATATGCCAAGCACTACACAACTTGACTATACGGGATCCTCACTTAGTTCTTCTTACTTACCACATAAGTAAGGAACATGAGAGTGACTTTTGCCAGCCCTTTGGGCGTGACATTCCTCCCCACTTGCATTGCAACTCCCATGTTGCAAACAATGGAGCTCATTGCCCCGCACGATGATTGCCAGCCAGGTTGGCCAAGCCTGCTGAACCACCGCACACTACGCGTAAAACAAAATGCAAGTCGCGGGAGTGACAACCAACTCTGATACTAAGTACCAGTGCGCGCGTATTGGCATGTCACATAGAAGAGAAAGTTGCACGTGTTTGTACAACACCTATGTTGCAACCCGAGCACATGCTCTCAAGTGGCACCTGTGGATTTGAGCTCACTCTCAAACTCACCCAACTTGTCAGCACAGTTTGTCAAGTTGAAAATAGGCTCCCAGGTATTACGCCATCACCAAGCCACTTGACAAGGTATTCAGTGCGGAAGGTCTTCTTGTACTTCCGGAACCTCTTGCCAACAACTGCCTCAACCTCATACTCGAGGTCTCCCTCTACCTCACATGGAGGTGGAGGAGGCTGCACCGGGCCATCACTTCTGTATGGCTTCAACAGTGCCTCATGGAACACACTGTGGATTCGCATGCTCTTTGGCAATTCAAGCCTAAAGGCACGGTCACCAACAGCTGCTGTGATTGTGAACGGCCCTAGCCACCTGGGTAGAAGCTTGCGCACACCACTAGTCTTAAGTCTAATGTTCTTAGAACTCAGCAAGACCTTGTCTCCTACTTTGAAACCAGCACCAGGCTTGCACAGCCGATCAGCATACATCTTTTGCCGATCTTGGGCTGCTCTCAAGCAGTCCTTGGCACTTGCCAATGCAGCATGCATCTGCTTTGTAAAGTCTCTAGCCGTTGGCACTTTGCTAAATGGCTGAACTTGCAGAGACATTAGTGTCAACGGATGACGACCATAGTTGAGAAGAAACGGGATGCTGTGCGTTGACTCTTGCCATGCATTGTTTACAGCAAACTCGGCCAATGCAAGGTGCACATCTCAGTCATCAAACTTAGGTGACGTGTAGTGGCGCAGCACGTTTTCAAGCACCTGGTTTGCACGCTCCGTCTGTCCATCACTCTGTGGATGGTAAGCAGTGCTCAAGCTCTGCTTAGTTCCCAAGTATTGGCACACAGCCTGCCAGAACTGACTGGTAAATCTGAGATCACGGTCTAATACCAACTCTATAAGTACACCGTGCAATTTAAACATCGTGTTCACAAAAGCATACGCAAACTCTTGCGCGCTCACATCTGTGCGACATGGCTCAAACCGGACCATCTTGGTCAACCGATCAACAAAAACAATCATGGCATCATGCCCTTGTTTTGTCTCGGGCAGATCTGTGATCAGATCCATGCTTACACTCTCCCATTGATAGCTTGGGATAGCCAACGGCTTAAGTAGCCCTGCTGGCTTGCGGTGTGAGGCCTTGTCACGTTGACAAGTGTCACAACTTTGCACATACTTGGTTGCATCAGCAACCAATGTCGGCCACCAGTACTGTCGCTGCAGTAACTGGATGCTCTTGATCATGTCCATGTGACCGCTGTATACAGCATTGTGCCTCAAACAAGCATTCTTGCCTAAGTCCGAGTGCATCTGGCACAATCAACTTGCCCTCGCGGTACCACAACCCTTTGTGACAAGTGATCTTGTCGTCTCCTTGCTTGAGCAGCTTGGCAAACCAGTTGTCAAATGCATAAGCCCGTGGTAGACGTGCCACAATGTCTTCAACATCAACAGCCAGTGGGTCCTCCCCACTTGCATTGCAAGCTACCATTGGTGCATCACCGCTAGCTGCCTTACTGGCAACTGGCAACTCACATGTTGATGGCTGCGTTGATGTACTAGCACCTATGTCATCAGTGCCCACCCTTGACTGCGTGCACGTGCACGTGTCGTTGCTGCCAATAACAAAGGCGAGCGACTCAAGGGATCTGCCACATTCACCCTACCTGGACGATACACCCAAGTAAAGTTGAAACGCGACAAAAACTCAGCCCACCTTGCTTGTCTTTGGGACAGGGTTGGTTGGGTCTGAAAGAACACAAGTGGGTTGTGATCAGTAATCACCGTGAACCCACCTTCCACCCCCTCCAGATAGCAGCGCCACTCCTGTAGCGCATGAACCACTCCCAACAACTCTTGTCCAGTTGTGGTATAGTTTTTCTCAGCAGGAGAGAGCTTCTTGCTCAAGTACGCAAGAGGGTGTCCGTCCTGAAGCAACACAGCTCCCGTGCCATCTAAAGATGCATCGCTAATCACCTCAAAGGCCTGGTGAAGTCTGGCAACTGTAACACATGTGCTGACACCAGAGCCTCTTTGATAGAGTCAAAGGCAACATGTTGCCCGTGTCCCCACCTCCACACAACCTTGTCACGTAGCAAGTTTGTGAGAGAAGCAACTCGCGATGAGTATCCAAGGATGTACTTCCGGAAATACTTGCTTAGCCCCAAGAATGCTCGCAGCTCATGCACGTTCTTGGGTGCGGGCCATTCTTGGACCTTAGCAACCTTCTTGGGGTCAGGGCGCACGCCCTCCTTGCTTACAATGTGCCCCAAGAACTCAAGTTCCGTCTTCCCAAACTCACACTTGGGCATATACGCAAAGAACTTGTTCGCACGCAGCGTTTCAAGAACCTCACGCATATGTGTAACATGTGACTTAGGGTCTTTTACTGACGACCATGATGTCATCCAAGTACACAAGTATTGTCTTCCCAATCAGCTCGTGAAACACACTGTTCATTATAGCTTGAAAGGTAGCTGGCGCATTCGTTAGCCCAAATGGCAGCACTTTGTACTGAAAGTGTCCCACATGCGTTCTAAACGCTGTCCTGGCACATCTTCCGGTGTGATCCGGATCTGGTGGTACCCACTGATCAAGTCCAAGGAGCTGAACACTGAGGCCCCGCTCAGTTGATCAAGCAAATCATCTATCCTTGGCAACGGATACCTATTCTTAATGGTAAGCTTCTTCAAGGCCCTATAGTCCACGCACATGCGCAGTCTGCCGTCCTTCTTAGGTACGAACAGAATGGGTGCTCCGAAGGGAGAGCTACTTGGCTCAATCAATCCCTTCGCAAGCAAGGCCTTGATTTGCCTCTCCATGTCCGCAAACTCAGCTGGACTTAGCCTATACACAGGCCTAAATGGAGGTTGTCCTCCTGATACGAGAGGAATAGTGTGCCACACTTCCCGCTCAGGAGGCAACTCAGGCAACTCAGCTCGAAACACATCACAATACTCATGCAGCAGAGCGTCAAGTGCATTGTCATGTGAGCTGTTAACAGTCTCTCACCGGGTGGAGTGGTGCCCTCATCGTTGGCAAGTGGCTTGACGAGGACCAGAAGAGGTTCAGCACCTCTCCGCACAGCTCTTTTCACCTGCATGGCACTCAACAACAGAGGGAACACATCACTTGATGTGTCACCGTAAGTAGAGGGCATGACATCACACCCTTCAGCTCTCAGGGTCAGACGCCCTCGCCCTTTGCGCACGCTGCAAAGGCCTGTGTCTGCATCCGTGCGCAGGCCATTAGCACGCTCCCATCGAGCACCAAGAATGACATCAACACCTGGTACCTCAACTGGCACAACCAAGAACCTCAGTTGAGCATGATAGCCTTGCACGCAAAGACAGATGCACGGACCCTTTGACTGGGATCTCATGCTCATCAAGTGAGGTCACTGCCTCACTTGCCTTCTCAATATGAATGCCAAGACGCCGCACCAGAGACTCACTTACAAAGTTCTCCGGTGTACCAGTATCTAGTATCAGAGTAGCTGATACTCGTGCAACTGACGCCTTGAACAACCATGTAAGGTCCAAGTGATTTCCCCGGTGGAGAACAGGCGGGTCATACATGACACGTACATAGCACCATATGCCAGTTTATGACTTGTTAATGCCCTGAATGACTTGCATACCCTTTGTAAAGGACGACCATGGTACTCTATACGCGGGCACAATGACACATGCACTTGTGTTATGCGGACTTTGCTCTTGCACACAACATAGTGCTTGAGCATTGTTGACAACTTGTCAAAGGGCGCGTTGAGCAGCACTTGCTTGCTCACACAGTCATGCATCAGAAATTCGGAGTCAACAGGCACACCCACATCATTTTCCCACACAGCAACATCGCATGTCAACATAGAAGCATGTGGATTGCCAACAGTCATCTACTAGTAGGACAGCTCTCCACCCCGTGTTCCTATGGGACAGGCTTGTCGTTGGAGAGGTTGGGGCAGTTCGCCACGCGGTGGCCTTTCTCCCCGCACTTGAGACACAGTCCGGCTTTGAAGCGTGCATTGCTCAGCTCCACGCAGACTCCGGGAATGCTGGTAGCGCTTCTTATTGACTGGCTAAAAGGGCTGCTTGCCCTTGCCGTTTGGGCGGCCGCGCTTGCGACTGTTGTTGCCACTGCCACTTCCCACAGCGGGAGTGGTCGAGCTCGAGGGCTGGTTGGCAACAATGGCCAACTTCTGTGCCTAATTGATCATTCGTTGGCTGTTGTCATACTGCACAGCCGTGCGCTTCATCAAGTCATAGTCAGCATGCGTGAAGGACTCCAGGCCCTCCTTGAAGGTCAATTACTTTGTCGTTTCCTCGGGCAAAGCCGCCCAGTACTTGTCCATCTTCTCTGCCTCTGACAAGGGCATGTCGGGGCCAACTTCGGCACACACCGACTCGAAGTAGACAGTGAAGTCCTCAATGGACTGATTGGGCTTGACTTTCAAGCGTCTCAACTTGTTACGCGCCTTCTGTGACGGGTTTACACCCCCGTAGGCCTGCAACATAGCAGTCTCAAACACGTCAAGGCTTGCGACATCCTTGCCAGCAGCCTCAAGACGTGGGGAAGCCCCTTCCCACATGCGGGCAGCACTTCCCCGCAAGTAGGATGCAAAAAGCGACACCGCTTTGGCCTCAAGCCCAGGCAATACCTCAGCGGCATGCAACACACGCTTACAACCAGAAGGCAACCAGAAGGGTAGTCACGCACGGCAACACCAAGATCCTTGCCCTTCCCATTATGGGCACCGGAGAAGAACTCCAAGTGTGGCATCATCTTGTGGGTGTTTGCGGCTGCCATCTTGGCTAGCTGCTGCTCGTGTTGCTCCTTCATGGAGGCATTGGCCGTGACCATGGCTTGCACCTGGTTTTGCAGCTCTATCACTTGGGCCGCGAGTGCGTTGGCATCTGGATCAGTCATTGTCGAAGGAAAATCTGCTCGTGCACAAGCACGTAATGAGTGTAGTGTTCAACACACACACGCGCGCACAAGTCCAGCTGTGCACGCAGCAAAACGCAGCGAAAATGCACACAACTAGTGCGCAAATCAGCGTGAATACAACCCACACCGTGCATGCAAGTGTGCGTGCAGCTGGTGCAACCAACTACATGCACAATCAGCGTGCAAACACTGCCATGTAGCGCGTGCAAGCAAAGAATGCAACACACGTACCGTGTAGCAAGTGTACAAGCTTATGGGCAAGCATGCAAGGCTTGAAAACAAGCTCTGAGACCAATGTAACGTGGGACACACACTTACCTGCTCGTGTATGTCACATACTTGTGCACACGCACAAGAACTTCTTCACAACATACCACGGTGCAGCACCTTGTTGAAGGAATGACCAGCACCGCAACGGGATGGAGAGGATGCACAACAAACCCTCCACTCAGCTCACACACACTCAAGCACACCCTACTCACGTGCAAGGCTGCTACGGACACTACACCCCACTTGGGATGAGAGGGAGAGCCCCTTGAACAACTGAGCTAGGCACCCCACACACAAGAGTCGAGTATGCACATGCTGAGCTGCCTCAACACTTGTTGAGGCCGTTCATATACCCCCTCTTTGCTGCTCTCCGACCTAGAACAACCATGTCCAAGGCTACTTGCCTTGTCATGGCTGCGTTGACCTATACTCATGCCTAGGAGCTGCCACATCAGTCCTAGGACATCTTGTCAACGCCCAAGACTGATCACACATCAGCCTCGGACATTGTGAACGCCCAAGGCTGGTCACATCAGTCTAGGACCTCATACATATGCATACATATGCGGACATATGCATACACATGCATACATCACTCATATCCGCACATATGAACTCATATGCGGACACATGCATGCATATGCAACCATATGCATATACATGCGGACATATGACACCGACCAGCTCTGTGCTTGCTAGTAGACAGTGCTTATGTGTAGCTACAATGCCCTTGCACACTAAATGCACAAGAACTAACTTCATGAGCACATATGCCAAGCACTACACAACTTGACTATACGGGATCCTCACTTAGTTCTTCTTACTTACCACATAAGTAAGGAACATGAGAGTGACTTTTGCCAGCCCTTTGGGCGTGACAGCTCGTGCACATGACGACCACAATGGTGTTATACGTTATAACTTAAACTTTAGCACTTCATGGTGTTGTATGTATCTTATACATCATTTGATAATATAATAATAATATCATATATACCAAAACACTGTTTTGTATAATGTATAATCACGAAATTAACAACTCAAGAATTACAGATCTCTACTTGACAATAATGCTTAATGGGCTCAACTTCGATAAGCATTTGAGATGCTATTTGCAATTATACAAATTCTTTATGAAAACTTACAACCCATTAAAGATGAACTTCACCCCAACGTTTATGTGATATTCTGTGCTTACACACTGTGCAGCACAGTTGCTCTTGTAGATAAATATCATATGCTTTTTTAGTTTTCAAGTACATCATCATCAATAGTTGTATACGGCTATGAGGCATTTATTAAAAAAAGTGTTGTGGTTGGTGAGTTGTCATAATCTTTAACATGGTATTTTGCAAAGAGCTTTAATTTCAACAACTTTCTCCTAGTGTTACTACATCTTTTCAATCAACAACATTGCTGTTTGGAACATTGTGCTCTACCACTAAATAGTTGTGACAACAATCATTACAAGTCAAACAAACATGTATAATATGACATTGAGCTTTGTAATTGTATACTTGTCATCACACGCATATGTTTATAATGCATTTAGGGATGACACCGTGTGATATTTATGTTAAGATGATCATTATGCAAATATACAATGATAAGGCAACAAGGTTGATAAACCATGATCTATTATTGGCGCAAAGCATCAGCTGATCTATTATATTTGAGTACTTCTTGGATAAAATGAGTGGTACCCTCTCATGCATGTGATAATATGAGTAATCTTTCACACGTGTACATTTGTGAGTTTTATTACAGAAAATGTCTGTAATTCATACCATATGTAGTAAAAGGTGTAAAAGAGCAATATGTGTCAATTTTATTAATATAAAACGATTGAATGTGTCATGTGAACCTCGAGGTTCGTTTGTAAATGTTATCTTATTAATATGAGGACAACATTTGACTTATATAATTTATTATAAAGTCTCAGATAAAACAGTGGTTTACAAGATCCCTCTTCATGTACATGTAGGGTTGAGTCGTATGTAATACGTGCCGCATCACATCAAGTGGAAGTTTACGGAGCATGAGGCTCTTTGATGGTATGAGGTCACCTTGTCACACATACACATACACATAATTTGGTGCGTAGCATACAAGTTAGTTCAACTGCATGGCTCAGTTGCACCCATAAATGATACATACACATCATGTGTATATAAACGGACATCAGTGATGTCTTTGAGATATAGGGTCAAATGCTCTTATTTCGGCGCCTGCCCTTATATCGGCGATGGCGGTTTTTTGAGCGTTGTCTGCGCTGTTTTGATTGGATTGGCTCTTGTGGGCTGTTAGCTACGTTCCATATTGACCGTCCAATTCAATTGGCATCGCATTTGAAGCAGTATAGCGGGAGATATGAAATTTCAAATATACATAGTTTAGGTAAAATGCATGTTAGCATCTTGTAACTGGAACAACTTTTGAATGGCAATGCCTTTTGGGGTGTGGTTTGTTGCAACGCTCGAGTTACTTAACAAAGCAACTTGTCATAGATTTTCAGCCTAATTGAATAAGATTTGAGCAAGTTAGTGTGGCAAGCCTATCGCGTGTCGTTGTAACATCTTTGGAATTTATAATAGCTATAACCCTTGAATGGGGGTAGCTATTAACGTGGAGTTTGTTGCATGGCTTTAGTAAATAGGAAATACAACTCATCACAAAGTTGCAGCCTATTTAGATAGGAAACAAAAAAGTTAGTGTGCCACTCATAACGCAACCAATTGTAAAGTGCAAACTATCGTGGATGGGGGTGTTTGCTGCTTGTCGTAGCGCGTGTGAGTTGTTGGTTTGGCTAAATGTTAGTGTTGTGCTGAGTGTTAGCTGCTACTTTGCGTGGATGCAAGTAGTTGGGGACATTGCTGGCATGCAAGTTGCTGTGTGAGCACACGAACTTGGTGGGAGGGAGTTGCATTGCAAGGAGGCTATGCCTACACAAGTAAGTTGCTGTTTACTACGCTAGGCTGATGCTATGCTTGTCTACTATTGGGCTCAAAGGTCTTCTCATCCTCGCCCATGTGGTTCACCTATTGCCAGCATATTACTATGCCTTATCTCAAGCACTCTGTTGGCAGGTGAGAAGGACTGCAGGCAGTGCCAAACGCATCACCAACAAACAGGTTCAGCTGCGCGCAAAGGCACAGCTGAACCATTACAAGAGGGGGCCATACATGAAAAATAAGGAGACAAAAGCACTGCTGCCCAAGGTGCGAGAGGCCATCCAAGCTGTGCAGCAGGGCTGCATGTCTGCGTGTGAGGCTGCAAGAGAGGTTGGCCTGCCAAAGTCAACCATGAAGGACTACGTTGCTCACCCTGCACGCTTAGACAAATACAAGTGAGTTCTGGTTCTGTGCATGTCACCTGTTACATGCTTGTGAGTGCCATTGTGCAAGGGGTCATGCTTGCACATGTTATGTTTCAGATGAGCGGGGAGGCCTACCTTGCTTACTGTAGAAGAGGAGTGCAAAGTGGTGCAGTTACTTACATGGCAGAATGATAGTGGGTGTGCCATGACGCAGTTAGACATCCAGGTGCATGTAGGCAAATTGCTCTTCAACGATGCAAGACGACTGCAGCTCAAAGATGGCATACTTGGTGCAAGATGGGTCCGCCTCTTCATGAAGGGGCACAAGCTTAGCAAGCGTAAAGCAGAAGCTGTCGATGCCAGCAGGCGTCACAGCTTTCGAAGGTGGATTGTCAAGGATTATTTTAAGCGCCTGAAGGAGGTCCTTGACTTCATGAAGATTGGGCCTAACCGTATCATCTCCTGCGACGAGATAGGCATTAAGCCAGACTCCACCTTGAAAAACACACAAGTCATAGTGAAAAGGTTAGTGTTATGCACGTGGTGTAAGTTGCAGCTTGACTACTAACACAACACATGACTGACACATACCTCTGTGTACAGCAATTCCAGATATGCACAACTGGCTATATCTGAAGCGAGGCAGCACATAACATTGATGGCAGCGTGTCACTACAGCTGGAGTTGCAATCCCTCCCACAACAGTCCTAACAGGCAAGCATATCTATCCAGAATGGGGAGACGCTTTTGACCTGCCTGTTGCTAGCCTCAGCTGCTAAGAAAATGCATGGATGACTACTGAGCACTTCTCCACGTGGATTGACTACCTGCAGCTCAACATGCCTGATGGTACTAATTCTTCTAATCCTGCTCTGCTGATCTGTGATGGACACGTTAGCCGGTACAATGTTAGTACGATAGACAAGTGCAAGGACATGGGACTGGAGATCCTTGTGCTCCCGCCACACACGACACGCAGGCTGCAAATGCTGGACGTGGCATGCTTCAGCAGCTTTTAATTTGTGTACAAGAAGGAGTATCAAGCATGGCTCAACACGCACATGCATGTAAGAGGGCTACCTAACGAAGACTCTTGAGCATCTTTCTGAAGATGCTCAAGCCATGCTTTGTGCAAGGGCTGAGTGCAAGCAACATACTAGCAGGCTTCAAGGCATGCGGTAAGCATGCATGCAGTAACACATAATCGTGCATGCATGCATGCAACTCAACCTACATGTCTATGCAGGCATATCACCTTGGAATGATGCAGCAGTGGACAAGTACCTACCCAAAAAGCCACCAAAGGGGCTGCTTGATGTATTGGCAGCTGCACTGGACGAAGGCAGCAACGACCCTGCAGACATGGAGGAGGAGACCAATGCTAGTCTGGAGACAGAGGGTTCAGCTGCCAACGCCAGTCGATAACTGCAAAGAAGAAATGCAAAGTGGGGGTGAGGCCAGCAACGGCAGAATGGTTGACACATGCAGAAATACGCAACAGGCAGAACCAGCTTGAGGAGGAGAGAAGGCTTGAGAAAGAGGCCATCCAGCAGAGGAAGGAAGCCCGTGCAGCATCAGCAGAACAGCGAGCTCCTGCTGCAGCAGAGAAAGCTGAGGCTGCTGCAGCAAGGTGAGAGGAACAAGCCAGAGGCAGCAGCAGAGCATGCAAACAAACAAGCAAGCAAGGAAGCAGGCAAAAGCAGCGTAGACAGCAGCAAGACAAGCTGCTGAAGCACAAGCACAAGCTGAGAGACATGAGGGTAAACGCTTGGAGGAAGAGCAGCGTGCAAGGATAAGGCAGGAGGCATGCGACTTGCTGGACAGGTGGGATTGGGACCCTATGCTGTGGGTGTTAGAGCATCATCTCCCCTTCCTCAACTTGGGCAAATGGATGCATGCATGCATCCTCCGCCCCCGCCCAAGCCCGGAGGGGTAGACTAGCAGGAACAAAGTGGCGGGCCAAGCGCGCAGCTCAACTCAAAAGATAGTAGCCTAGCTAGCATACATTGAAACCCTTGTACATGCAACACTCCAAACCCTACAACAGGCACGCCTACATGCTTACCATGCTACTGCTGTCGCCGCCCACCTCGCCCACGTGCACAACAAGATGCTACGCTAACCTTGCCTTGCATTGCAGAGAAGCTGTCACTCTCTTCCCACCATAACTGAGGCGAGAAAAAATGACAGCTGCCTCACTGTGGCAGCAAACAGGCAGCTGTCACTATCAGCACAACTGAACCCTCACATCAGCCGCCACTGACAGGCAATGGCCGACGCCATTCCTATCGGTATACACCTGAATGTGCCGCCGAAATAAGGTACTGGACGATTTTGACCTGTAGCATTTACACATGCCCCTTTGGTGCTGCGACATAACCGCCGCGTTATTGGCTAGAATTCAATATAAATATCTACGTGTAGGCAACTTGATAAGCTATAACTCATTCACTCACATCACCGCCAAAAAACAAACAACATAACCGCTGTGATGGCCCAAACCTTATTTAGCCGAAATTAGGGCATTTCACCCTAGTGCAAGCATGCGAAGACAATATGCTTGGGCAATAACATAGCTTGATTCAGACGGCGGTGGTATGATAACAACATAGTATGTTGTTACCATAATGCGGGGTATCATGGTAACAACTGTTCGTATACCTTTGCCATCTCACGATTCACATTAATTAACAATTAATAAACTGACAGCCATTTTTTGCTATACAGCAAGTCCATGGCCTAGCTATTCTATCATGCAAGTGCTAGCCAACATGCAGTTACCAGGTAACTGCCGTTGCATCATTCTCTGTAGTTCGCTGGTAGAGAGACATGTGCGTGTTCTGGCTGGTGTCTGCTGCAAGTGTGTGCTTGGCGAGCACTGCTTTCTGCGCGTGCATGACTTATATATTGAATAATAAGCCTTTAAGGGGAGGAAGGCGGCCGCCAGCCCCCACCGTCATCAGACACAGCGTAACAGCGTTACGTCCCAGCACGAGTCAATTTTAGGCGGGGTGCACCAGCCCACTTGCTGAGCCCTGAGTCCATCCTCCAGCCCACCAGGCCGGAGCGACAAGGGCGGGGAGGGCAAGCCAGGCCAGGCCAGGCCAGGCCAGGGGAGCACAATGGCGATGAGGAGCGTGTCGACGTCATCCTCTCACCCTCCGGGCCGGCCGCTGAGAGTGCAGGCTGAGGCGGCGGGGGTAGCGGCTCCGGGGGTTGCTGAGCAGGAGGATGGGCTGCTCCAGCAACAGCAGCACAAGGAGCTGCCTGGGCCTAGGCCTGGGCCTGGGCCTGGACCTGGGGTTGGGCCTGGGGCTGGTCTTGGGAAGAGGCTGACCAGACGCTATCGGCGCCCTGGACGCCAGGCCGCCCTGACCAGGCCGGCCCTGCGGCGACTTGCACGCCGCGCTGGAGTCAAACGGATTTCGGCGGAGGTTCTGCATGCCGCCCGGATCGCCTTACACGTAAAGATGGAATAACATGTGCACATGCCAGCGCCAGTACATGCACGCGCATAAGCTCCCCTCCATGCATGCATGCATGCGTGCATCCCTCCACTGGAGGGATGCCATGCATGTGTCACCATGTGTCGCCGTGTGCATGCATGCATGCAAAGACATTGACACACACATGCTTCCGAGGCATACATGAGGCATGCAAGCACGCACCCTGCGTGGCACACAAGCCACCTGCATGCATAGAAGCGACAACTTCAAGCATGCATGCATGCTTGCATGCTTGTTGACCACGCCACGATACACACAATGTGTGCCCAATCGTGACCTGCCGCGATTGTTGCTTCCGTAACCGTGGTCGTGCCTCGCGTGTGTATCCGGCAGGATTTCCTCCTGGAAGCCGTCCGCGGCTGCGCCCTGTACGCCGAGTCCGCCCGCCGCCGCACGGTCCTGACGGCCGACGCCGTGCACGCGCTCAAGAGGATGGGGAGGACCATCTACTTCTATGAAGTGGACCAGGGGGAACACTACCACCAGCAGCTGGCATGCAGACAACGACGAGGAGGAGGAAGACCAGGAGGACAGCATCAAGGAGGACAGGTGTGTATGTATGTCATGCATCGGTGGTGTGCAGACCTGTGGTTGTTGAAGGGCTGTCCTTGTCTTGATGTGTGGTGTGTTGGGTTTGCGTGCATGTGCATGTGCAGCAGGAGGGGGAGCGACGTCAGTCCAATGCAAGGGAGGTGATTGATGTCGAGAACCTCCAGAACACCACCACCACTACCAACATTAACCACACCACCACCACCACCACCAACCACCACCACCACAGCAACAGTGGCGAGGGTCATGTGGGTCCCAGTGGGGCAGGAGGAGTCACAAGAGCTCCTGTTGAAGTCAGCCCAGAGAGAGAGGAGCTCATCCGTCGAGCGATGGGAGACCACATGCGGGGACGCGATAAATGCACGGTACGGTGAGAGTGTGTGTGTGTGGGTGTGTGGGTATGTGACTGTGCATGTGTGTGCGTGTGAGAGAGTCATCAGTTGTGATGTGGTGATGTGTGTGCAGGTCGCTGCGGCGCTTGCGGGGTTGAATGAGAGGGTGGAAGTGACACAGGAAGAACTGCTGAGCGTGGTGAAGGTGAGTAACATAAGGCATGCGGGCGTGTGCTAATGTGTATATGTGCGTGTGCATCATATTCTGCGTATGTGTGTCCGTGCACGCATGCATGCACGCACGCACGCACGCACGTGGAAGTGTGCTTGTTGTCCTGGCTGTTGTTGATGTTGCACATCAATGCATGCCGGTTCATCCATGTACTGCACTCTGCACGTGTACGGTAATATGCGTGCAGACACATGTCCACAACAAGTTGAGCCAGTATGCACACAGATACTGCTATTGTTACTGATACTTCACATCAACATCATGCTGGCAGAAACTGGACGCAAGCAATGCCATCATGTACATACCCGAAACCAACACCATATACAATCTGGAGCTGTGAGAGCGTTGACCCACTCCATTCGTGTTATTCTCGTCAAGTCCTTATGTGACACGTAATACTCTATATGTTGCAGATGTGACATAGCTTAGTGGCAACAGCCAGTCGTGTAGCTGCTGTAATGCATGTCAATGCAAGAACTGGGGTCATTGTCTATGCCTGGTGTATAGGCTTGACTTCTCAAAGCATGTATGCATTCCACCACCACGAACTTTGTAGTCAGCACAAATCGCATCCCTCGAACACATGCACAACCTGCGGTGACTCGTATTGTCGGTTACTGCACACGTCATACGGTGCAGAAGTTGATGACAGTGTTTGGGGTATAGTCATGGTAATAACACAGGCCGGAAGATGTCGCAATGATGCCCGCAATTGGCGCGCTCTGTAGGTGCCTGCGTGCCCAATCGGCATTCGTCCAGTGCATGTGTGCATGTGCGCACGCGTCCAAGTGCCCGAGTGTGTGAGGGCACTTGCATGTCAATGATGATAGTGTTGTGCACGTATGAGGGCGCTCATGTGTACGCGCATGTGTGTGGCACACACATGTACCTACGGCGGCCTTGACAAAGCCACTCGCAAGCATAACGCTTGCGAGTACGTCATCAACGTTGTCACAACCAACAATTTGGGAAACTCAAACTTCTTAGAAAAGCTAACACTACTTACAATGAGCTGAGGCATACGTGTGGGTTCATCACGAAAGACAGTTGCTGTCTTCTAAGCAACTACGTATGCTGCCCGCCATCCGTATGGCTCGTAAGCTGTCATTGATAGGCCTGCTGAAACCGCCCTGACAAGAACAAACAAAACACAGGACTCGTCAGCATTTCAGTAATGGTCGATGCAAGAAAGGCTCAAGTCAAGATCAATGAAGTAACGATAAAAAGAACCAGTGAGTGAACAGCTGGATGTGTATAAATGGCATACAGAGAGGACCACTTAACGGTTGCAGAGTCGAAAAAGACTGTTCATGAGGAAAGATGTCTAGTTGAAAAGTGGTTTCACACACACACGCACATGCAGAGAGAATGAGTCGTTCTTCCATACGTACCTCTGATCGCCACAAGCCGTCGTTTTTCCTCCGTGGGATGATGTGAAAATGCAGCTGCGCGCACACAACCACAAGTTACGTCTCCGTGACACATACACACGCACGCATCCCAATTCGTCTCATGCGCACACGACCACATACGTGGAACACCACTTGGCCTGCGCTGCGTCCGCAGTTGGCGAGCATGTTGAACGAGTCCGTGTTTGTGGCCTGCAGTATGGCCCGGGACACGCGCGGGACGGCAGCGCACATCGCCGCAGCAACCTGCATGATTGAGATGAAAGGTGGTATCCATGTTACTCACCTCATAACAACCAAACTACAATGTTCATTGCACGCGCGCTCGCGCCCACGCCCACGTACATATCCATGCACATGTGCACCTACCGTTGGTGGAGCGGATTCTAAGGAGGGAAAATGTCGTTTGGGCAGCACGAGCGTGTGCCTGAGCACGCGCGCACGCACGCACGCACGCAATGTCAGTCTCAATCTGTGTTTGCAGCACCGACGCCATGCAACGTATGCTGTGCTGTTCTTACCCTGGGCATAGTGGGTTGCTGTCGAGTATGCAGATGCACTCCTCGTTCTCGTATACCTGTTGCAATATACCTTGTTGATGAGCTGCTCATAAACACGTACGCACACAAACAAATCTGCAGGCATACGCACATGCGCACACGCTTGACAGCGACGCATCAGCACATGCATCCCTGTAACAATGTGTGCGCAGCAATGTACAGAACTCTGTAAGCGCTTGGTGGTAAACCTACAGTTCTTGCACATACACTCATACGTCATGGGTACGTGTGTCCACATAGACAAACTCATCGTGCTTGCACACATGCATGCAGGAGGGTCAACGCACACTCGCGCACACGCACGCGTGCGCTTGCGTGTGCACGAGGGCGTGTGTCAGCGCAACCACGATGTGGTATGTGCGGTCTCTCCACCACTGCAGACACCCTGTAGAAGCAAAAGGCACACCGCACCGTACGCACCTTGTGACAGGGCGATCGTCCCTGCACGATGCGGCAGAACACGCAGCTGTCGTCCAACGCGCCCCAGTGAGCAGCACTGCCGTCGCGACCGCTACTGCTGACGCTACTACCTGTGTGGTGTGTGTGTGTGTGTGTGTGTGTGTGTGTGTCTCTGTCTGACGTTGCATACAGCAGCAGCAGCAGTCTGGCAATGAACACACCCGTGCGCCACGCGAGTATGCGCAAGCGCGAATGCACATGCACACGCACACGCACATGCACACCCTTTGTCACACAAGGACATGCACACGCGCACGCACCTACACATTCACGTACCCACACCCACACGCACACAATCCAAGTCCGTGTAGCACACACCAGAAGCACCACTTGGAACGCGTGTTTACACAATTGCATCAAGTCACACAACGACTTGACCCTCATACATGCTGTCCACTCTCACCGCTGCTGCCGGAAGATGAGGCCTCTACCGCCAGGCCAGCCCGTGTTGCTGCTGCCGCCGCCGCATCCAGGCCTGGCTGCAGCCACAGCCACAGCAAGAGCAAGCTGAAGCCAATGTTGCTCTGTGCGTGTATGTGTGCGCACTGCTGCTGTGTTCACCAAAGCACAAGTACCGCAACAAGCTTACAGAGCTGCAGGCGGCGGCGTTGTGGTCGAGGGAGGCGGCGGCAGAAGCCTCCTCTTCCGGCGGCAACGCGCAGCAGCACTCGACCAGCAGCGAGCTACCAGCTCTCTGCTCCTCAGCCTCCTGCTGATGGCGCTCCGCAGCGACGTGGCCCGCCACCACCTCCAGCCGCCGCCTCCACGCCTCCATGGCCACCGACCTCCCCCGCTCTATAGGCATAATCACGGTGGAGTCAGGCTCTATCTCTATATAACCCAAGCCGCACAAGCTTTGCACTTGTTGTGCGTTTGACCTTTGTACAAGCATGAACGTGCCCGGGTATAAGACACTTGGCACAAGAGTTTGGCACTGCTTGTGCGCTGCCTTTCTTCTTATCCGCGGCTAATTGCATGTTGCATTGCATTGCACTGCATTGCTTTTCAGCATGGCGGCGGCGGCGGCGGCGGCGGCAGCGGCGGCGGTCGTCGTGGCGTTGCCGCAGGGCAGTAGTAGGCGCAGCCAGCAGAGAAGGAGAGCGCAGGTTGAGAGGGATAGAAACCCCTTTGAGTATAAGTCAGAAAACGAGGCACACGTCTGTGCGTGCTTGAGACAGCACCATGCTGCTGCTGTCTTAGCATGCTCCCATCCCACATGCTTTGCTTGCTTGCTTGACTTGGTCCGCTGGTTATAGTGACAATGCGTTAGGTTTGTGCAAGTATTACGCAATTTTGCTGGAAGAAGTCAGTTTGTTTGCGTGTGCAGAGCAATGGCAAAGCCTCCTCCCAGCAGCGGATAGCAATTTGCCAGGCCGGTAAGTGACCCTCTTGCCACGCACATAGACTGGAGTAGAGCTCACTTTCCTAGTTGCTAGCTGTACATTAATTGAATCCGGTTTACTGTCACTCAGATTAAAAAACCTGCATTATCAATCAATGTCGCAGTGCACAGTCTATGTTGATCGTGCATAACTGCATGGTTTCTCATCACAGATTGCATCATGGGAGCATACGCACAAACAGATTATTGTGCACAGACACGAAAGCCCACGCACAGGCGCGTGCACATGCACGCACGCGCACACGCACGCACGCGCACACGGGGCGTCGTGACTCTGCTTGTTGCACACGTGTTGTTGAAACTTTCCAATGCTAGATTCAAGACAGGCTGATACTGAAAGAGATTATGCAACTGACCGCACATGCAATATGTTCACAACAGCTGACGTGAAGTTCTCGAGCCCGAAAACCGGCGCTGTCGGCATTGAACGCCACAAAGAGAAGGCCGAGCCGGGCACATACTGGGGAGAGCAAGGGTAAGGAAAAACAAACAGTAACAGACTTGCATGCTACACCATAATACATAGACAAGTAACCTATACTGTGACTTTGTACTATTACACATTATACTATACCAACACTCTATACCACCACACACATGAGGCAGTACTATCATACATTCACTCTGTACTACCACTCTATACTGGTACACATGACTACATTTAGTACAGCTGTTGCTTCTCTCAACTGTGGGTATGACATGTTGTGATGATCTGTTGTTATTCACGCAGGGCGGGGGGCGATGTCGTGTCGGTGACGTTTGACAACGGCGCCGATCAGGTGCAGATCACGGCCGAAGTCGGGGAGAACCTGCTTCGAGTGGCCGAGCGCGCGGGCGTGTTCTACGCTAACGACGTGAGCTCTGAGTTGTTGTGTCAACTCTGCTGAGGAAAGGCCATACTCTCTAAAGAGTCCTGTTTCCTACCTGCTGAGTTTGTGCATGCTGTTTGGTCAGGATTTTTGCTTTGAGGGCTCGTGCAATCTGTGCGAAATGGAGGTTGAAGGGGGAGCCCAGGAGGTAAGTTGAACCACAAGCTTGGTTCTCTTCCCC
>RHPI01002998.1:27807-71503 GCA_009103225.1 Chlorokybus atmophyticus
CCCCGATCAATGTGTGCGCGCGTGTCCGTGTGTGCAAGCGATGAGTTGAAGTTGGCCAGTCAACTTCTTCACTCACTCGTCTAGTCATCTGTTCATCCACCATATCGTACGACCCAATGTTCTGGTTTCAAGCATCAGTTGTCAATGGAGTAATCCATGTGCAGGTTGGGTATCGTGCCATGGGCACCAATGAACTCGTGCGCAGCTGTCTTTGCCCGGTAAGCTTGCTTGTAGTCAGTGACAAAATGTTGTGCACAGCTGCACTGTTGCATATGTGACATGCGCGTGCACATTGCAGGTACCGCGCGACCGTCAAAAGGTCCAAGTGAACCTTATAAACAACGAGGACGTGTGGGGCGAGGACGTTGTGTGACAGGTAAAAGCCAGTCTGGCCAGGGACCCACGTTGATCCAGTCATGCATTGCGTGTGTGTGAGTGTGCGTGTGTGTGCATATGAACGTGTGCGTGAAGGCTTGTCCCAATAATTGATGTGTATCGCGTGAGATGAGAGCATTTTGTTGTGGGGTAACTATGTGTTCTTCTGGTAGGTACATGCTGACTTTCGCTTCTCTCAAGACAATGGCACGCAAGGGACTTTGAGTGATGTTTCATCCTGATAGGCGGCAGCGTGTATGGCCAGTTCTCCTGGCTTGCGGCGAAGAGTTTCAGCAAACTTACACGCACAAACATAACAGACAAAGTCGTTCAGTGTCATACATTAGTCATGCAAAGTGCACACAGAATGCGTGTGCTCAAACACACTCGCGCACGCAGTCAATATCTCCCAACTGCAGATGTCACCATCAACTGTGCAACGCAATGGTTGTAGCAAACTTTTTATTTCGTGTAGTTCGTCTACTCCTCTCACATGCATCTTACAACATACTACAGCTTATTTGGACAAGATTAAATTTTAAATTAATCGATTGATCTGGTTGAACAGATATTTCATGCAGGGTCGCAATTTTAAACTGAAAACGTACAAATAATTTTGTACAAAGCGTAGTAAAGAGCATCCCGAGACACTGCAGACCAAAAGTTTATTTGGTCTGTGGTAGTCATAAAACGTCAACATACGTGTTTGACCCCCACCCCCACCCACCTGCCTGGAATATCACCTCCCTTCCCAGCGACACTTTCCTGTGGATTGATGACCATGTGTGTTGCTCAGGTGTACATGATGTTGAGACCATGGACGCTATTGCACCCAGCATAGTGCATTCTTTGCTATGACTTGTGCGTCAAAATCTACACTTGCCAAGTGGAATGCAGGCGCGATGCTGGAAACTCTGGACTCTGCGCCTGACTCGTTGCTATTGATCGAATGGACCACTGAACCAGCTGCGCACGACTGTACGAAGTAAAGAATAATAGTTGTGAAGCTTTGGTCACTACAGTAATGTACAACAACGACACAATGTGAAGGCAACACTCTATATATACCATGTCTAGGTTGAATCCCGTGCGGAAAGGTCTAGTAGTTGTTGTAGTTGTTGTGATGTTGATGAGTGCGATGCGTGTGAGGGTGTATTAGTTTCAGAAGCTTGCGAACTCTCCCTTACAGTGGGCAACCACTTGTCACCTTGCTCCTGCGACACATAACACTTTATTATCCAGCCTGCTGAGATGCCACAATGACCGGGCATGTACCACG
Organism: Chlorokybus atmophyticus; assembly: GCA_009103225.1. Classification (NCBI taxonomy): domain Eukaryota; kingdom Viridiplantae; phylum Streptophyta; class Chlorokybophyceae; order Chlorokybales; family Chlorokybaceae; genus Chlorokybus; species Chlorokybus atmophyticus. Next base: position 29,462 of record RHPI01002998.1, read on the forward strand.
TGTCAACATCTACGACATGTTGACAATGTCAATTGCGTGTGCACGCATGAGAGTCTGCGTGCCTGCGTGTGCTTGTGTGTGTGCACAAAAACGTGCATGAGCATGGTTTGTCCTAGTGTTTACGTGTGTGTATGTACGTGATTGCGCATGCATGTGCATGTCTTTGTGTTTGCGTGTGTCTGTCTTTGAGTGCCTGTGTGTGTGCGTGTATACGTGAACAATGATGCATGGCGGTATCAGCAAGATGTGAAGGACTCGCAGCAACTGTTACCTTGAGCAAGTCACTGACGTTAGAAGAGGGTGGCGAGAGCCCTGTTCTGGATGGTGTTGGTGACGGCATGCCCCTGGCAGCATTGGTATGCTTTATTGGGAAGGAGGAGGACCGTCCAACGCGTGCGACGGCAGAGACAGCGTGCTGGAGTGGGGATGGGAAGTGTGTGGGCGTGGCGGGTGTCTGCTGATGCTGCGCGGGCATGGTGGCTGTGTTGTTGGCTGTGTTGTTGGCTGTCGATGGGGGTGGGTTTGCAACACTTGCTGGGGAGACCTGTGCTGTCAGCGGGTGCGTCCGAAGCGACGTGTTGGGTCCACTGTCGCTCTTGGGGAGCTGCAAAGCCCTGTCAATGTCCTCCGGCAGCCCGCGGTGCCTCCCGAGCAAGATAATGAGTATCAGCACCAGCTGCACATATAAATACAGTAAGCTGTCTGCTTGGGCTTGCATTGCAAGTAACCACAAGCACACCGCACATGTTGGGTTGGAAGCACACCACAAGGATGGATGGATGGTTCCTCACCTTCGACAGCGCATGCCATGTGCCGGCAAAGGTATACACAACTGTAGGGTATCCAAGTGTGAGCCCGACGTTGCCGTAGGCGGAAATGATTTCAAAGAGGACGGCAAACACCTGCAGGCATGGTAGTGCTCATGCTTACGTTGGAGTGGTAAGTACAACAAGGTTTTCAACAGCGCAATGTACAAACATCCAACCTGGAAGTAGGGATCATGACGGTCAAATTGAGGCTTCTCAATGATGCAGATGACGAATATTGACATGAACAAGAGGACAGTATCTCGGAGAAGTAGCTTCCGGCCTTGGACCCACACGTGGTCGGCTTCCGCCCTCTCTAACAGCGCCTCCTCATGCGTCAAACCCAACTCCTTCAACTCGTACTCATCTGTTACCTGCATGAGAGGAAAACCAGAGCAGGCTGTGAGCGTGTGCCATCAAGGCAACCTCTACACAAGTACATGAACGCGCAATCAATGCATGTTCACGCACCTGTGAGTTCTGCCGGGATATGTAGAGCGGATAAACGGCGAGATACATGAGGCCCGTGTAGAGCCACACCATGGCGGGACTGAGCAAAGCGACATTCACGGCATTGAGCCCCGCACTGCGTGTGGCTATTGACTGAAACAGCCCTGTTACCAGCTTGTGGCCTGGTTGCAACCCCTCAACAGCTGGAGAGTCCCAATCGAGGACTTGAAAAAAGAAGAACTCGACCGCGTTGATGACTGCGAGGGCCACAAATAGAATGCGCGTTTGTGCCGCCGGGAACAAGTGCGTGAAACACCTGTGTAGCAAAATGTGCTTAGGCTTTGCCCCCCAAGCCTCCAAGCCTAGTGTGCTGTATGTGAATCGCAAAACCAACCTGCGGGGGTACTTGAGGAGATAGGTGCAGGCATCCCGCTGCTCCGCAGAGTGTGCGTACCGGGACCTCAAACGGATGATCTCCCGTAGCACTATTGGGAAAGCAGTGTTTCCTACGAACAAAGGCTGTCAGTCAGGAAAAAAAGTCACGCTATGGGTGTTTGTTTGAGAACAACACAACTCTAATGGGGTTGTACCAAGAAGGATGAGAGCGGACATGACGAGGAGTATGAGCGTGGCGCGCTGGAAAGGTATCATGTTGGCGGACAGGAGGCTGAAGCCAGCGTTGTTGAACGCCGACACGCCCTGGAACACGCTGAACCACCACGGGTTGACAAAGTTCTGCTTCAACAAATTCGACGTGGTTGCGTCGTAGATAAACTCAATGCGGATTAGCAAGATCCCCACCAACTGTATGGCCAAAAAGTACAGCGGCACTAGCATGGACAGCTCCCGCAACGCATTGTACTCTATAGATTGTCTCAATCGTTTCGACGCTTCTGCAAGGTACGCCTCATCCGCCAGGTATTCTGCGTCAAACACAGAGCCATCTGTCCTTGGAGACTCGGCATCGCTGCCAGGAGCCTGTGACACACCCACAAACAAAGTCGCATTGTTGGTTGTGCACACATGCACCCCCAGGCACGCGCATCCCTACGCGCGCGCACGCACGCATGCACGCACGCAAGCGCACACACACATGCACTCGCTTGCGATGTGCATTCTGCCTGCACTCGCTTGCGATGGCATACCACGCTGCGGGTGGCAGCACTTGCGGCCCGCGTGCGTATACGCTGCAACTTCTCCATGGTTTCCAGGAGCTCTGTGCCGGTGATGGGTATGGGGTCTCCAGTGATTTGGGACAGTGAATTGCGGTGGTGCTGCAGGATCTGAAGGGGGTCCTCCCCCCCGCTCCACGTGATGTTCGGGTCGAACTCGGACGTATCCGCTGGCGTATCTGGCACTCTCCATGAGGAATCCAGCGTGGTCACTGCACGCATTAGATGAACCTTCTTCTTTGCTGGCTGCGGGGCCACTACACACGTCGTCACGCTCCGTGCCAGCTGCGGTCTTGCAATCTGAGATGAAGAACACTCAGCTGCAAGCTGGGCTAATGATACTTACTTTCGCATGCGCACTTGCCCCCATGTGCATACACACATGCGTGTACATCCAAACACATGCATGCACAGGCGCGTGCACATGCACAAATCGCAGTATCATCTTGTCTGGTGGTGGATGCAGCTGGTATACACGCGTGCATACGCATGCACTCAGAGGCACACGTGAGCGCACACCCACGCGTACACACCGTGGGGTACTCTTGTGATGGCCGTGCGGCGTTTTCCTCATGAAGGACTTCAAAATCTGCTAGTGAAGCCGCCAAGTCTATGCTGTTGACAGAATGGATGCGGGGCCGGGTGGAACCTGAACTGAAACTGTTCTGAGCTGACAAACTCGTCGAAGGTTTGTCTGCTGCTCCTGTAAGCGAGCGCGACCGCACGAATCGCGACAACTGGCTCAGGTGTGGAGGCCGGTGTTGCGGGTCCATTTCCTGTGCAGTGCGAGGCTTAGCAGCGGTTGCAAGCACCATATCTAATGTCAGACAGGAATACAGAGCAAATTGCTCATGACAATGGCAAGCGTTGTAACAAGCAGAGGGGTTATACAGCTAGAGTTACAAGGCTCCCCCTCAACTTCGCACAGGTTTAGAGGTGATACTTCTTGACCGCAAAAAGACCAGTCTAGCACTCACATCAACAAGTAGTCTGGACAAGCTTTCTCAAATCTAATCCAACTCAGATTCGAATGGGCTTTGCATTTATGAAACCAAGCTAGGACTTGAGTACAGTGCTGGAAAAAGAGTCAGATGCAGCCATGTGCAATGCACTTTTCGCTGAATGTGTCATGTGCATGGTGCAGTAGCCAACCTGCAGAGTGCGCTGGATGAAGCGGAAGGCCTTTTTTGACGCCTTCGGCTGCACTTTCACCACCACATCATCTTCCGTTTCAACTGCTGGAGTCAGGATCAGCGGGGCTGGTCGTCTCAGTTGCGGCCTGTTGAAGCGCTTGTCACCACATTTGAACAATAATGATTTCAAAGACAATATTACCCCTCTCGTATTGAGCCGCCATTGGACTTTGTGTCTGTTCTTGCCAATACTGGCTGTGCGAGCGGTGGTACAGCATAGGCTGACACAGATAAAGGCATGTCAAGTACGAGTGACAGTTTGAAAGGGTAGTCATCACCACAACGGCACGACAGGTAGCACGTACCTGGTGGTTCATGGAATGTCATCTCAAGCACCGCCCGCTTAAAGTAATAACGCCTGACCAGCACCGGAACCAGGCTCATGAACACCTGTGTTGGCACAGTGCACAAGGGTTTGCATGCGCACGTGTCTGAGAGTGCATAGGTGTGGCCACTTCTATATGTGACTGGCATTGTGTGAGCCCTTTTCACACAGCAGCCATGTGTGGAGTACCTGGGAGCCAGAGATCATCAACACGCAGATGATGACTTGGCTCATCACGGATAGACGAGCCATATCTATAGTTGTCATCCCAGTGACACACATCGCCGACGTGGCAATGAACAGTGCATCCACATAATCAAGGTGCTCCGTGCCTTCGCCCCAGTTACCCCATAAGAATATGGAAGTGATCAGAATCGCCACGGTGAAGTATGTGAGATGTATCCCTGGCACACAGTTGTGGAGTATGTTGGTAAGAGCTAGCTCGCACGATCAGCGCTCAGACGCACTTGCATGCGCAGGCACTCATGCACACATACACGCACACGAATGCGCACACGCACATGCAGATTGTCCGCTGCTTACTGTAGTACGTCAAGTGTCGCCTGAGCCATACTGGCACAAATGTATTTGACTGCGGCTTGTCAACAACATTACGCCAAAAGTTCGTCAACCTCACAATGTACCTGCGGTACACGAGATCTCCGTTGGCACAAACAAGTGACACCCGTACAGTGCCACACGCACGCAAACAGCCCATTGCAAGCTTGGGGCTTGAGTGCCTCAACCGATGGGCTGTCTGGTCTTGCAATGCGATTGCCTTAACCAGAGGCAGACAAGCACTGAGCCCTTGTGTGTGGCAAGCTTGTTGTTGCTGCAATCTAGCTTGTGAGGTTGCAAGCTCATTATTTGTGATAACCAATGGTTGAAGGCGTGAAACACTTGTAACATTGCCACGGCAAGCTAAACAAGCTTGCCACCCAGCTCCCGCATGCGCGTGGTGGTGGTGTGGGGGCGGGGGGCAACCTTACTTAAGCTTGATTGTTGCTGCAGCTTAGCAAGTACAGTTGTGATTTGCAGATCTTAGAAGGCAAGCTTGTTGCAATGTTGCTTGCTTGGCAGCAGCAACCAAGCTTGTAAGCTGCAAACTCCGTGATTGACTGCTTCAACCACTGCCCGAGGTAACCAGCACTGAGCTTGCAACCTTGCAAGCTTGATTGTAGCTACAGCAAAGTAAACAATGTTGCAAAAAGCTTGTCACGCAACATCTGCAATCTACAACAGGGGGCGGTTGCACTGCACCACAACGTGTCATATTTGCAAATTGTCGTGATTGGCAAGATCTGTCATCGTACTGAAGATCGGAATAGCTGGAAACTGGTGCATTGAGGTGCAGAGTGACCCGTCATGTGCGTACCCCAATCAGAGCTACTTGTTGTGTGCTGCAGCAGTGCTACAGGGCAGCGCTGCAGCAGAAAGACACCACTAAGAAAGCTCAAACATTCTAAGCTTAATATCAAGCACACACGATCACACGTAAGGCTTATATAAGGCTAACAAACATCAACCCTTGAGCTCCGTTTAAGCTATGATTGCAGCTGCATTGCAAAGTTCACTCACCACCGCCGCAGTCGCTGCACCAGCCTCCTCCCCCCCTGCCTCCCAAGACCCGATTTTCGCCGCCCTAGCTCGCCTGCCGGCTTCTTCTTAGCCCCTGCTGAGGGGGAGGGCAGCTTGTGGGGGGCGGCAACGTCCTCGTCCTCTGCCGCCGCTGCCACCGCCATGGTGGAGGCCAGCAGCTGCTGCTGGCCCAGCACGGCCTCCCTCCTGCTCTCTGCTTGTGTTTTGCTCTGCTTGCTGGTTGCTGCCCTGCGTAACTTGTCAATGCGGTCCAATGCACTACAGTTAATGCGCTGCCCTACTCGCGGTGAATCAACCGGAGGTTTGTTGGAGTTCATCCCGAGCGGTGAATCACAAACCGTGATTCACGGAAAAGCACTCATGGAACGCTTGCCACTCAGCAACTGGACTCTCCTGTCTGTTACCGACGTGGAAAGCGTTTGTTTGGAACGCACATTTCCTCCACAAGTACATGACAAGTGGTACCTGCCATACCAGCTTACCACTCAAAGCATGAAGTGGTAAAGCTATTCGCATTTTACATGCACGCTAGATTAGAGTTACAGGTAGTAGCGGGTTATCATTACTGTAGTAGCTAAATACTTTCACCATATTTGTATGAGTGTGCTCAAGACCTAAAATTGGCATGGAATAAAAATAATCGACTTAATAGACATATATTTGGTTTATTTCGTTAAGCGCATTACAATGCAAAGCAGAGTCCTTCATATATATATATATATATATATATATACACATATACATATACATATACATATACATATATATGTAAAGTGTTCAAATATGGAGCTCCTTCTTCTCTATGTTGAAATGTCATAATTGAAGGTGTCCATACGCGTAACATTATTCGTAGTTTTAAATGAATTCAAAATATAATATGTCAACATTGCGAAATATTATACACGAGCACGAGTGCAATACATTTCATTTAAATATATACACATAGATATATGTATATGTATACATTGCATTTACATATATACACATGTATATACATATATATGTATATGTGTGTGTGTGTGTGTGTGTGTGTGTGTGTGTGTGTGTGTGTGTGTGTGTGTGTGTGTGTGTGTGTGTGTGTGTGTGTGTGTGTGTGTGTGTGTGTGTGTGTGTGTGTGTGTGTGTGTGTGTGTGTGTGTGTGTGTGTGTGTGTGTGTGTGTGTGTGTGTGTGTGTGTGTGTGTGTGTGTGTGTGTGTGTGTGTGTGTGTGTGTGTGTGTGTGTGTGTGTGTGTGTGTGTGTGTGTGTGTGTGTGTGTGTGTGTGTGTGTGTGTGTGTGTGTGTGTGTGTGTGTGTGTGTGTGTGTGTGTGTGTGTGTGTGTGTGTGTGTGTGTGTGTGTGTGTGTGTGTGTGTGTGTGTGTGTGTGTGTGTGTGTGTGTGTGTGTGTGTGTGTGTGTGTGTGTGTGTGTGTGTGTGTGTGTGTGTGTGTGTGTGTGTGTGTGTGTGTGTGTGTGTGTGTGTGTGTGTGTGTGTGTGTGTGTGTGTGTGTGTGTGTGTGTGTGTGTGTGTGTGTGTGTGTGTGTGTGTGTGTGTGTGTGTGTGTGTGTGTGTGTGTGTGTGTGTGTGTGTGTGTGTGTGTGTGTGTGTGTGTGTGTGTGTGTGTGTGTGTGAAGCGTTCAGTCTTCTTCACTCTCAAGCCATGCGACGAGGTAATCAATGTTCATGTATTTCAACCGCTTGCAAGCACAAGCTTCAACTCGATTAATACTTTTAATCTGCATAACTGTTGATATTAAGATTCTCGAGGTGGCGGGATTGAATTATGTCCTTAATAACTGCTAACCTCGAGATAATGTTTATATTTATGCGGTTGAATGCTAGCTTTGATCCAATTTCGAGACAGCTGATTACATTCCAAACATGCGTGTTTAAAATAAAGGCTCTTAACCGCAAAGACGCCATCATGACATCACGGTAGCCGATTCATTGTCAAAGGCCGCTGCAATAAAGGTGACGCAGGTTACTTATGTTGTAAAACGTTGTAATCAAGACTCATCCCGTGTGGATTGATGTGACTATAACATAAAGAAAACGAAACCTTGCCGGTCGCGGCGGCCTTAACAACTTCATGTGCCGCACTTAATCAAAAAATATTTGCTTAAGTGTCACTCTTGCAATCCAACATTTTACTAATTAGCATTGATTGAGGTATTATAATAATATATGAGAATGTTAATACGAGATCGTGCATTCAATGTTAAATAAAGTTATTACATCACACAATAACTTGATTAAGCCTAACATGTGTTTTTGTTGAGAGAGCGGCACCGGCTTGATTGTAGCAAGCCAGCTCGCTGTAAAAACAACGTTGCATGGATTGCATAATATGCGCAGGCTTCCTTGCACGACAATTTACTACAATCATAATGCACTAGTAATAACTGCGATACACCTTTAATATGTTTGCCGCTATGGGTCTAGTGGCATTCAACGTCCAAAAGCTATCGCACATTATATTATATACATGTGCTATGTTGTTTAAGTTGAGAAGTCACTTACCAACCGACAGCAATGGTAATGTAGTGCAAAATGCATTACAAGCGTGGCTCTGATTATCATGTGTATTGCTTTAGATATTACGACTTGCAACTTTGTATGATATCAATTTACATGTGTTACACCGAAAGCTTGATCTCAATGATCACATAAAACAAAGTAATACATGAGCGGTGCATATCATTAACGATTTTCCCTCCGTACTCGACTGACATCGAGCAACTGATATAATACAAATCTTTGCGATCGAGTGCATCGATGCACACCAACTGCAAAGTAATATGCGAAGATATACCAGTATATGGTATGTCATTCACACTGCAGCATGCTGTTTAACAATGACTACACACTTACAGATGTGCTTCCCTTTATGGAGCATAATGATTGAACATCGGCATCGTGCTTTACACACCAATAACCAAATTGTTTATGACATGGTGCACGAAACTTCAACATATAATTATTAAAGTTGATCACATAATGCCTTTTCATCTTTTTGCTTTTGAACTATCGTCATGCTTATGACAACTTTACTATAGCTTATGTACCATCAAATTATAGCTTTCACCATCGCATGTGGAGTATACTCCGGGTATACCCAGTACACGCGTAGCATCAATGTATTGTGAATATGTGTACAACGCAGGCAAGATAGTGTTCTTGATGTATGGCTAACAACTTCCGGTATAAGAATCTTTGTCACACATTCTGTACATGAAAGTTGCAAAGCGGTAATCATGGCTCGTGGGTATGCCACGCGTCGGCTTAGTCAAGTAGTGCCATGCACGCATGCGCAACTCTGTAGTGGCATGCCATCCACCCTGAATGGAGCGGGCGTCCAGCATGGCTGCGGCGGCGGCGGAGGACGAGGAGAACGCCGCTCAGAAGCCGCCATCACCTGCCGCAGCAAGGAGAGGGGACAAGAAGAAGTCTACTAAAACGTTTGGGCGGCGGCTGCTTCAGCGCCTGCGGCGATGGTGAGTGAGCATGCAATGCAGCTTGGCTTTGTAGTTTACGGGGGCAGCTCAGGGTTTGAACTCAGCTGTCAAACCCTATTTCCGCTGCTGATTGACATCAGCGAAGCTGTTTGACGACCAGCTTGGTCCAATTCGCGTGGCAATCACTTTGGTCTGTAGCCATGCAGTTGCGTACTCTTGGACCCTCTACTTAGGGCAAACACATTTGGCAACTAAATTGCCATTCCCAATCCTACCTGCACGGTGAAATCAGGATAGGTCTTGGCAACACACAGCGGACCCTCACAATCTAACGCATTGTCGCAGCACAAAGCCACTGCAAGCACGCCCTCTTGCTGTAATTCTGCAAACCTTGCGGTGGCAAGCTTGTCGGGTTGGTAGAGGCAATCACGCACTGAGACTCGGACTCAGGCTGTTTGCATGCATGCAGGGCACTGGTGGTCACTGTCAGTTGACAGAGGTCGCATGCTTGTTGCAGGTACATTTTGCAGTCGACAGACTTTTGGCGTAAGGCTATCAACGAGCCTTTGTCGCATACGTATGTGCCATTATGGCTTCGAGACCATTTGACATACTACAGTAAGCAGCAGACACTGTGCATGCATGCGCGGAGGTGTGTGCAGCTATCTCAGTAAACCAAGGTGATGTCATCTGCGTGTGTGTTGCAGGGCTACATCTTACATACTTCATTGTGACAATTTTGATCTCTTCAATCTTCATGTGGGGCAATTGGGGTGAAAACACTCAGCGGCTCCGTTACATTGACGCATTGTTCCTCTCCACTTCGGCCATGAGTGTCACCGGGCTGGCAACTGTAGACATGGCCAGTCTATCCGTGCTGGACCAAGTGGTATTGACACTCTTGATGTTAGCAGGCTCTCAGGTACTTACATGGCTGTTATGGCAAAATCTTTTCTTTCAATGCCAAACACATTGATTACCCTTGCACACATATATGCACGCGCACACATGCGCAAATGTGTGCACGCTGTGCTAATCCAGGTGTTTATGAGTTTGATTCCAGTGTTCGTGAGGCGGTACTACTTCAAGCGGGCTGTTCTTGAGATGACTTTTCGAGAACATCCACCAAGTAGGTGCTTGTGCTTATGGCCATCTCATGACTTGACGACCATTGTGGTCCGTGATCGTCTAATGGGCTTCCGTCTGCATCAGCCTATTCTGCACCACTCTTGGCACAGCCGCATGGGCAAAAGTCGCCAGCAGCAGAGACCAACTCAACTGGCAGCTCGATTAGAGAGGGGTATGAAGCGACTCAATGTGCATTTTCTCATTTATTGGTGTACAACGTACATGCAATTGCAAGTATCCCAACAGGCCGCAACTGCGAAGACCGTCTGCAGTGGTCGTGTCTCCAATGCGGGAACCAGTTGACGAATCTGCGGTGAACTTGCAGCCAAGATCATCGAAAAAGGCCTTCCACTACTACGTCCAGCGCACGTTTCAGGTTGGCTCTGGCACCACAGTGCGGCAATACGCTGAGTGCACTGCAGAGCGTTAGGTGAATCTGGTTCTGCTGAGAATCTGTGTTGCTCGTCAATGAGGTGCACTTCATTCCATGTGTGCAAAGTATGGTCAAGTAAGGTCTTGTCCACGTCTTGGGAGGCGTCATTTAATGATTGGTGGATGTAAGGGCTGGGGTTACCTACTACTGCTCATCCTCAGCAAAGTAACGTCCTTACTGTTGTATATGAACTTGGACTTCAGGCCATCCTAGCCTGACCAGAAACGTCTTAAAATTGAAGCTTTTAGGGGTCTCGTATGTTGTGTGGAAGTGTTTGCTGCAACACATGTTGCTCGCAACACATGTTTTCACTTCTCTCACCAATATGTTATCCTCCCGCGACAGGAGTTCGACCCGCAACACCGGCCTCCACACCTTACCCAGCTGTCCAATTATGTGCGTTCGCGATCCCTCGCGGCAGGACGCTCGCCAAGTTTGTCGACTGGGAACAATTTCAGTTCACCCACATCCACCCAACGCCCCACCCAATCCTATGGCAGTCCAGTCGGTGTAACTGCGGCAGAAACGCCGGCCTTTGTTGAAGCTGACAACTCCTCTGGTGCACAGGAGTACCCAGCGGTGCGCATGCACACGCGCACAGGAACCCACGCGCACATGTGTGCGTGTACGTTTCTGACCACCATGCAGGCTTGGCCTGATTGTTTTCATGGCAGATTGTGCGGCCGCAGTTGGCGCGAAGCGCGACAGCAAGTATAGCGGCCCCGCAGACAGGCCAGAAGAATGCTCACTTCATGCGCAAGTTGACTACTCTGGACTCCTCGTGGAGAGTGCCGGACACATCAACCAGGTTGGAGTCAGCCAATTTCGACCCCAACATAACGTGGAGCGCGGGCGAAGACCCGCTTCTGCTTCACATCCTGCAACAGCACCGCAACTCCTTGTCCCACATCGCGGGAGACCCCACACCCATCACCGGCATGGAGCTGTTGGAAACCGTGGAAAAGCTGCAGCGCCTACGTACGCGGGCCACTCGCAGCGTGGTATGCGTGTGCGCGCTTGGCTACACACCAAGAACAAGAGTTCACTCACTCACTGGCAATATTGAGATTTTGATTTGCTTGCTTGATTTGCAGGGTCCTTCAAGCGATGTTGAGTCGCCGAGGACAGATTTCTCTGTGTTTGATGAGGAGTACCTTGCGGACGAGGCATGCATTGCGGAAGCGTCGAAGCGATTGAGACAATCCATTGAGTACAACGCGCTGCGGGAGCTGTCCATGCTGGTGCCGCTGTACTTTGTGGTCATACAGCTGGCAGGCTTCTTGCTGATCCGCATCGACTTTATCTATGACAAGAGCACGTCAAATGTGTTGAGGAAGCCATACCATATCAACCCGTGGTGGTTCAGCCTGTTCCAGAGCGTGTCCGCGTTCAACAACGCCGGCTTCAGCCTCCTGTCCGCCAACATGATACCTTTCCAGCGCGCGACGCTCGTACTCCTCGTCGCTTCCGCTCTCATCCTTCTCGGTAGATCCTCACTTGATTGGCGTGTGCATTTGCAAACCAGATGATTGCAACCGCGTTTCACGCGAGAAGCAGTCAACATGCGTCTGATATTGGTGATGTCTCTTATCTCTCTGGCAGGGAACACTGCCTATCCGATAGCTTTGCGAGCTATTGTTTGGTTCCGGGCGCGCTATGCGCGTTCAGACGAGCAGCGGGACGCATGCAACTACCTCCTCAAATACCCGCGCAGGTAGGTTTGGCACAGCTGCGCGTGTGCATGACGCTTGCGTAAAGTGACTCACAAACCAACCAGTCCCCGTCCTGCAGGTGTTTCACTCACTTGTTCCCAGCATCCCAAACACGCGTACTGTTCATAACTCTCGTGGTCATCAACTCGACTGAGTTCTTCTTCTTCCAAGTGCTTGACTGGAACTCTCTCGCCGTCAAGGGATTGGGGGCAGGTTACAAGCTTTTGGTAGGGCTTTTCCAGTCGTTCTCCACACGCAGCGCGGGGCTCAATGCCGTCAACATTGCCCTGCTCAGTCCTGCAATGCAGTGGCTCTACACAGGGCTCATGTATGTTGCGGTGTACCCGCTCTACATATCGCGGCAGAGGTCACAGGTGTGTGAACATGTCCAAGCGTGTGCATGTGCGAGTGTGTGTGTGTAAATTTGTGTTGAGGTTGAGGGCCGCAGCAATGCACATGCTAACATAGTTCTCTGCTGCTTGTACTCTCATGCAGGTGACAGATGAGTACGAGATGAAGGAGTTGGGTTTAACGAAAGACGAGCTGCTGTTAGAAAAGGCGGAAGCCGACCACGTGTGGGTTCAAGGCCGAAAGCTGCTTCTTCGCGACACTGTGTTTTTGTTCGTGTCTATATTCCTCATTTGCATTATTGAGAAGTCGCAATTTGAGCTCCAGCCTTCCGATTTCCAGGTTGGACCTCTTGCAATGCGCGATCATTTACTTTTCATTCTTACAAATTCAACAATAACACCACCAATCGTGCATGCAGGTGTTTGCTGTCCTCTTTGAGGTGATTTCTGCCTATGGCAACGTCGGGCTCTCGCTAGGATACCCTAATGTTGTGTTTGCATTTTGCGGCACATGGCACACTCTGTCCAAGGTCAGTGTGCCTCGCACGCCTTCAACCCAACTTGTCCATCACGTAACCTTGTGTTGACACTTACCATACAGGCATGTGCATACAACTCACTGTATTGCTGGCGTGTGCAGCTGGTTTTGGTCGTTGTCATGTTGCTAGGGCGGCACCGCGGGCTTCCGGAGAACATCGACAAGGCGTTGCAGCTTCCGAAGAACGAGATGGCCAGTCCTAGTCGTACACACCGCATGTTTTCGGCGCACACCTCACCTGCAAGCGGGACCCACCCGCCCTCGGCCAACAACACGTTCACACCAGCCACTCAGCAGCGGCAGGCACCCACCCCTCCCACGCAATTCCAGTCCCACCTCGAGCGCGCCATGTCCAAGGCTGTCGCACGTGTCAACCGGTCCACTTCCTTCCCGACCAGGCCGGCAAGGGGCATGCCAGAACCAACATCATCGGTACCCAAGACAAGGCTCGCGCGACCTTCTTCAGACGTCAGCGAATTGCTCAGGGTAATAATGGTTCCATGATTACACATAATGCTGAGTACTGCATTTAGAGTTGTGCTGCACGCGCGCGCACATACGCATATGCACATGCACAAAAAACTAACCAGTTCGCACGTTTTACATGCATAGGCGCTATCTGTGTGAGTTTGGTACCTTACCAGGCTTGATGGCAAGGTGTTGTGTTTGGCAGGGGCAGAGTGACAGGTGGTTGCCAACTGTAAGGGAGGGTTCGCACACATCGCTGATGGAAGCTGACACATCCACGCGCGCATCGCTCTCATCATCACAACAACAAGAACCACTAGACGTCTCAACTCGGAATGCAACCCAAACATAGTAGATACGGAATGTTGCCTGCATAGTGTGACATTGTTGTGCGTATTGTATATAGTATAGAGTGTTGCCAGCACAGTGTGTCATTGCTAGGTTAGTCTTAGGCGCTGGACTACGCTCTACGCCACGCTTTGTATTGCTATTCATTGTAGAGGATTGCTCTCACAGTGTCTGCTCCCAACTGAGGTATGCAGATAACAAGTCCCAATTCTATTATGTTGAAACTCAGACACACCAGCGAGTAATCTCAAGCAGGCCGCTGAGTCCACGCGAGTCGCTCGCAGGCTAAGTGTCTGCTGCTGCCATGCTAAACATGACAAAGAATGCTAACAATAGTGTCAATGTGACTACTCATCAATATCAGTGTTACAACAGGAAAGCCAAAGCAGCAGCCGCTGCGAGTGCCACGGATATTGCCGCGAAGCCGGATACCGAGGCGGCTGCGCTGTTGCGGGGCGCAGGAGGACTCGTAGTCTCCCCGCTGGAGCGCGGACTCGGTGGAGGCGGTGAGGACGAGGTCTTTGCTGGAGGTGAGTTGGTGCTTGGTGTCGGTGTTGGTGTCGGTGAGGTGGTGTCGGGGGTTGGCGGGGGGATCTCCATCAACACAGGTGAAGGAGGTGAAGGACCGTCTGAGTACACCACGGGCGTGAGATGGTTGTGGTTATGTGTCCCTCACGCGTATGTGTATGTGTGTGCGCGCGCATTCATATGTGTGGGTGCGTGCAGCAGTGCACAAACGCATATAGTTGCGCGTGTGTGGTTACCTGTGGGAGGCATTGACATGGAGGGTGTGGGTGCGTTGGTGATGATCGGCGGGGGGAACATGTTGGCTTGCGGCGTGGCATCGGGTGGAGGGGAGCTGGTTGGCAGTTTCATCGGCGGAGGGGGGGTAGGTGCGGTCTCAGGCGGCATGGGAATCTCCCCTGGCATGGTTGGCGGCACGTTGTCAACAGCTAAAACCACTATGCCGGCAAGATCCGCATTGTCCAGCTTGGCGGTCAGTTGCATCTGCAACACAATACAATATTAATGGTTGTGCGCTCGTGCAGCGTTGTTGAGTATGTATGTATGCTCGTGTGCGTGTTTGCGCAAGTGCATGTGCACTTGGGCGCATTTGTATAAATCTTCATGGTATACATACCTGCATGCTGGTGTCGGTGGTGGTCACAGTGTAAGTCCTGATGAGAGCCGCGTTCTTGCCGGCCAACTTGAAGATATCAACATCGGCGTCGACAACAGTCCCCTCAATGCTTACATCAAAGATGCGCTGCCCCACAGTCGTCCAAAAAGACTCCACAAAGTACAGCGAGACCACATACGCTCCGACACGTGGCAGCGGGAGCGCGTACGAGAAGCTTCCATACCGGTCGGTCTGGAAGATCCGTTGCCTTCCCTGAGTACTTCCATCAATAGCTTCCGCTGTGCCCGATGTGGCCCCGCCGACAAAGTACTCATCAGCACTCCACGTGACACCTGTAGTGTGTGCGTGTGTAAGCAGAGCGATTAGATGTGTGTGTGTGTGTGTGTGTGCATGTGTGGGCATGTGTGTGTACCTGTGACATCGGTGTAAGGTGCTCCCGCCCCCGCATCAATGTAATAAACAGCTGTCCCTGCAAAGGGCACGTACACAGCCACAATTGAAGTGTCATCCTCGGGCGCCAAGTATGTGTGTGCGGCGGCCCCGTTGTCGGTCCACCCCGCAAACTGATATATCCTTCCATCAGGTGAGGTGTATAGTTGGGGTGCGCTCAACGTGGTGCTCCCACCCTTGATCATGTTGAATGCAAAGGGTGTTGTGCCCTGCGCGGGACCGAAACCCAACGTAACGCCCGCCACGGGTGAAGACAACACCGTCACAACACTTGTTTCGGGTTGGATGTTGACTTGGGTTGTATCACTGATGCCACTCGTATCTGTCACAGTGAGGGATACAGTGATATATGTTGGCATTTCGTGCTCGGGGGCGAGAGCTGAACCCGTCGTTGCTGTCCCAACAAGGTGGGTGAGTCCGTGCGTGTGGCATGAGTCCACATCATCCGACACGCAATGATGCACAACCACATCCCATGTCAACGTATCACCCGCCTTGTTACCCGCACCCGCAAACTGTATGGTATCACCCACACGCCACTTCAGCGACGCCAACGGGGCCGATATCGTCGCCTTCGGTAGCAACGCAGCCGTGGCGACGATATTCACCGTGGCCGTGCCGACATCATCGTTACCGAGACTATCCGTCACGCGCAGCGATACAACATACTTCCCCTCCTTCTGATACACGTAAGAGGGAGCCACACTCGTTGAGTCCCCGAACACGCCATCCGCGTTCAAGTCCCACGAATACAACAACCCGCCCGCAGCCGTGCCGACACTTGAAGTACTCGCATTGAAGTGTATCGTTGCCGGCTTCGCTGCCGCCAAAGGTGAGGCGGATATCTTCGATGTAGGCCCCACGGGCACGAAAGATAGCCGATATACGGCCTGCTCGTCGTAATCGACGATATACATATCATTTCCAGAGGGTCCCGCCTCGATATCAGAGACAGAGAGAGCGTCAACTAATGTTACAATTGATGTTGGGTCCGGGTCCTTATTGCCGTTAAGACGCATGGCCCACACGCAACGTTGGGTGTAGTCACCGAATAAGAGGGAACCGGAGTAGTCTGCGGGGAAAGTGGAACCGGAGTAGAAGGCGATACCCGTCGTGGCGCCGGAATAAGCACGAGAGCAGCCTGAGAGAATAGAGGTGAGTGTTAGGTTGGGTCATGGAGTGTGAGTGCAGTTACTGAGCAGTCAGGGTGGGCAGTGTGGACACATGTGTGCGTGTGGTTGCGTGTGCGTGTGTGCGCGCGCACACAAAGATGGTTGCACCCCGCGCGTGCGTGCGTGCATGTGTGCATGCACACACATTGTGCACAGACTCATGCAGCAGACAAGGTCAACAAGCTGTTTCGTACCAACAGGGTTGGGTCTGTCGTTATGGGCATACGAGTAGAAGGGCGCCTGATAGTTGAGCGCAGCATTGTTGGCGTACAGTCCCTCGCACAGCGTGAACCCTGTATCTCTATAACTCCCTTGTGCCCCAAACCCTTCATAGCAAGGCCACCCGTAGTTCCTCACAGGTCCCACCCCATCCGTCACATCCCTGATGACGTTGATCTCCTCGTAGTTGCCCCACCCAACATCTCCAAACCAGAACTCCTTGCTGTTACCCCTAAACACCCCTCTGAAAGGATTTCTCATCCCGTGCGCAACGATGCGGGACCTATCCGCCTGCTCCGATGCATAATTAGCATAATTCCCAGGCGCAGCCTTAGCAGTCTCAGGGTCGATGCGTAAAATAGAACCGTCATAAGATAGTTTTTGGCCTGGCATGGGTCCGGACCCACGCACAGCCTGAGCCCTAAAGGACCCTCCCTGAGTCGTGGGTGGGGTGATTTGGGTCCCTCCAGGATAGTCTTTGCAAGGGTTACCCAACCCAGGGTTTGGGTTCACCATGCCATAATCCATAGTCCACCAAGCGGACCCGTCCCCAGTAGTTAGGTACAGGTAGCCATCAGGACCGAAGACAAGGGACCCAACAGAGTGGGAAGCCCACTCTATACACCATTGACCCTCCATCATGATGTTCTCACCCCCAACAAGTGTGTTGTCTTTGTTCACTGTGAAGCGGGAGAGGCGAGCGCTGACCACGCACACGTTGTCGGGGGTGCAGGTGTCCTGGAGCTTGTTGCCTGGGTCAGACGTGTAGAGCAGGTAGAGGTAGGGCTTGGTGGTGGTAAATTGAGGGTGGAGAGCCATGCCCAACATGCCGCGGTCCAAGTTGTAGTCGACGTCGATCTCAACGTCGATGATCTTGGTAGCGGTCGTGTCGGAGATGGAGTCGAACACCTTCACGTGACCCTGCTTCTCGCCAACAAAGACACGCCCATCCGCTGCACAGGTACACATGATCACTTGTCAGCACATGGACACCTGTGCGCGCACACGCACACGCCCATGTAGCAGATGTGCACACGCACACACACGCACGCACACACGTGCACACACACACTCACAAGCACGCAGACAACTACACACGTGCTTACACGCCCCACACAGACTCACACACAGGCAATATGTGTGTGCGTGTATATGTTGGTTTATCCCAACATGACCAGCATAGGTGTCACAGATTTCTGCAAAGCACAATGCATATTTGTACTGCCTATTGTGACCGCCGATGATGTCATCCAACAAGCCTCACACTCTTCCACAACGACACAACACCAGGTCACATACCAGCAAATTTGACTGTGACAGGTAGGATGAGTCCACTGGCCACGTCCCATACTTTGTCCAGCCTGAATCCCTGCTCCACCGCCACCGCGGCCTGGGCCGGTCTCAGCAAGATGAGGAGAGGAAGCAGTAGGGCGCCCGCAACCACACACAGGCGGGACATGTGGCACTGCCCACTGCCCCCAACCCCGCCCCGACCCATCCCGCCGCCGCCGCCGCCGCCGTGGCCTGTGAAAGTGGCCTGGTGTGAAGTCCACCCCCCTGATTTAGGATTTAGTCTGAGTCCAATCTCAGAGCACAGCACAGTCTCAAGTCACGTGATCAAGAAAGCATCTCGGAATGATTATCGTTTGCTTCCGGTCATACGGAAGGAACTTACCATTCCAGTAAAACTGAAATACCTTCCCTCAATGGCTTGTTGTGTCTGCTGCGACATTATGTTCGTGTTGGTTGCCCGGTGTGTCACGTGAGCGCGCTTTCGGTTGCTGGTGGCGTGACGTAGCTTCCAAGCCGTTGGATGACGGGGTGGCTGAAGGGTGGGATGGTGACTCGCGCAGTTGTTGGCGGAAAGGTGACGAGACGTTTTCTTGCTTGCATGTTAGTTGTGTTGTGGCTTCTGCGTGGTGGAGGCCAAGTCTTACTGAATTGCGGCGGCGGCGGCGACGGCGGATAAGGAGGAGGAGGAGGAGGAGGAAGAGGAGGAACAGATAAGAAGAGTTCTCAGGACTGACGCAAGAGGAGAGCCAGATTGATTGTTGTTGAGAAGCAGGCAAAGGTCAAGAGAGGGGAGGAGTTGCGGCGGAGAAGTGGTGTTGTTGTTAAGTGGTTTGGTTTGTGTATGTGCGTGTCACACACACACATACAGTGATCGTGTAGTACTCTGTGTATTGCTGTAACCCTTGGGTAGGACGGGGAGGAGGAGTTGGTGTAGGTGATGGATGGATACAGGAAGCTCAAAGATGAGAGCGAGTACAGGGTGAGTAAATGATGATCGCGTGACTTGATGATCAGATGGCCATGATCAGATGGCTGAATGATGTGGCTGTTCAATGTGCTTGTGGATGACCACGCACACATCTGTTGTTCACCGCAGAAAGATGGAGTGGAAGGCAAGCAGAAGACTGATGAGGAGAACGTCATCGGGGAGAAGGCACCCCTCATAGAGAAAGATGGTGCGCTATGTGCACTTCATGTCTGTGAGCTGTATCAGTCATGTAGTGATGCGTTGGACACCCATGTGTGCTGTATTTCATCATGCATGCAGCATGTACAACAGGCACGCCTCACCATTCACCAACATAACACACACTCTACACCATCTCCTCAGGCTGATGTGCATCTGCTTGTTGTCAGGTGGAGCTTCCATGACAATCGCAGACTGGTCACGCAAGTAAGACTAAGAGGAGACATCATCTCATGTCTCTGACATAACTTGTCTCAAACTCTTCATAACACTCCTGTTATTCTTTTACCCAGGTCTGCGGTGACCCTGGCCTTGACAGTATTAACCAGCAGTCAGGGCATCTTGATAGCCTATTCCAAGAAGGCCGGCAAGTACGATTACTCCGTCACCACCGCCAACTTGTGCGTGGAAGTGACCAAATGCCTCCTCTCTTTGCTCGCATTAATGCAAATATGGCGCAAAGAGGGTTTCACCGAAGACAACCGGTTATCCACTTCATGGTCCGAGATCTACGTGTACCCGATCCCCGCCTTTCTGTACCTCATCAAGAATTTACTTCAGTATTACATATTCCTATACGTGGACGCGCCGAGCTATCAGATATTGAAG
Organism: Chlorokybus atmophyticus; assembly: GCA_009103225.1. Taxonomy (NCBI): domain Eukaryota; kingdom Viridiplantae; phylum Streptophyta; class Chlorokybophyceae; order Chlorokybales; family Chlorokybaceae; genus Chlorokybus; species Chlorokybus atmophyticus. The sequence continues at coordinate 49,488 of RHPI01002998.1, forward strand.
AACCTGAATATCATATCGACGGGAGTGCTGTATAGGCTGTTTTTGCAGAAGAGGTTGAGTGGAGTGCAGTGGAGTGCACTGTCGCTGCTGGCGCTCGGATGCACTATCACGCAGATGACCAATCAGTAAGTTGTGCGTGTGCGTGTGCGTGCTCACGTTTGCGCATACGGGTGTGTGGGCGCGGCAGTGTGTTTGTAAGCGTGCACGCGTGTGCGAGTGTGTGTGTGCCCGCATGAAAGTTTGTGCGTGTATGTGTGTGTGCGCGCAGGTGCGTGCATGCGTGTCATATACGCGGACACTCACACACACATACACACACGCACACACACGTGTGCACGCATACATTTGCGTGCACAAACCCTTTCTTTGTCATTGTAGAACATATTGCACATGTTGGCAGTTTACCACGAACACTCTTCGCTACAACTCCTATCTCTTTTACCCTCAGGTCCGACAGGGTGTTTGACACGGGCGTGACGGGTTGGGTCATCGCCGTCTTCATGGCTCTTCTGAGCGGTGCCGCTGGCGTCTACACCGAGCTTATCATCAAGAAGCGACCCGCCCGCAACATCAACGTACAGAACGTGTACCTGTACCTGTTCGGCATCTTCTTCAACGTCATCGCTATATTCGTGCAGGACTACGACCACGTTGCCAGCAAGTGAGGAGCAACTTGTTGTTGTTGTTGTTGTTGTTATTGTGTGTGGAATATGTCTTAATGTGTGGTTTGATAGGGGGTTCTTCTATGGGTACACGTTCATCACGGCTATCATGGTTATGAACCATGCGTTGAGTGGCATTGCGGTGTCGATGGTCATGAAGTTTGCAGACAACATTGTCAAGGTATTTTGCACCTAGGCGTGGGCGTGGGCGGATGCGCGTGTGCATACGTGTGCGTGTGTACATGTGCATACAAGCCTTGCATTTGAGACCAACGTGTCTTTGTACAGGTGTATTCCACATCCGTGGCGATGTTGCTCACGACGCTGATATCCATCCCGCTTTTCGGCTTCACTCTCTCGTTTCCTTTCGTTATGGGGACTTCCGTAGCTTCTATCGCTGTGTATCTGCACTATCAGAGCCCAAAGGCCAAATAGAGAGGGACAAGTTGCCACATTATGCACAATCGCAGAAGCCATGCAGTTTACTCAGTTGTATGACACACATTGTTATTATTCTTCCGTTATTGCTGTCTCTTTGTGAAATGCACGACAACAAGTGCACACTGCTCACTATGCTGTCATCTGAAAAGCGGGTCACTAAATGCGGCTGCACACATTTGTCTGAACCATTCAAAAAATGGTCACAACTTATTTAGCGCATGAGCTATGTATTTTCTATGTGTACAAAAGATGCAAGCTGCATCACGCACATGCAAAGCACACCGCATGCAAAGCACACTCACATGCCATATACCAACTCAGCACACCGCATGCATGCATTTACATATAACACCACCGGGCTACATGTTAGCCTACTTACTCACTAAGCACGACACCAACTACCACTACCCCGTTAGACATCATGCAATGCATGCATGGGCAATTCACAGTCTTTACCTGCACGCATGTGCAGCTAGTTAGTCTTCCACGCGGTTGCCTCAGCCAGCAGGATGAGCAGCACACGGACTCCCCCTCCCCCTCCCCCTCCCCCTCTCCTTCACCCACACCCTCACTCCCTCCGCTTCCTGGCACTGCTGCTGCTTCAAACCCTCGTCCAGGGCCCCTCTGCCCTGCCCCTTTGGCAGCGATGCTGTCGCCTCGCTTGGCCATGAGCTGGGTCACTGGCACGCCCTTGCTGCTAGTTAGGTGCTGCTGGTGGGGTTGGGTTATGAAAATGACAGTGCTACCTTGCACGCGGTGCTATTGGGATAAAGCAAGATACTCCACATGACATGACATGACATGACATGACATGACAGACAACACCATGCAGGTGTTGTGCGCAATCATCAGGTCATCAACAGGTTAGGCCCGTATGAGGGTACATGTTGAATCTACCAGACAGTCAAGGGGAGACAGTCGAATAGAACTTGTCTACACAGGCACTAGGGCTAAGGAGACACAACAACACCACATTACAACAGCAGACTGCTGCTTTGCTTACACGCTAGTGGACTGTACACCCCCGGAAGCCTACGAGGACTGTTCTTCTTTCTTCGCGTTGAGTTCCTGTTCCAGATTGTCCGCATCATCGATATCCCATCCATCATCGGCGCCACCCTCCCCCTCGCCTTCGCCTTCTCCAACATCCTCACCATCGTTGTCATCACCAAAGATATCATCCGTATCATCATCAAGCGAGTTGGAAGGCGCTTCTGAAGCCGACTTCTCTGCTGCTGGTTTGGCTGCCGCATCTTGCTTAACCGCTGTTTTCTCCGCTGCTTCCGCTTTCGCCACAGACGCTTGCTCCGATACGGCTTCCACGCGGGACTTAGCGGCATCGGTGAAGGACTTCGCTTTCGCTGCCAGCATGCCAGTGAAGGACTTTTCCTTCACTGGCGCAGCTTCGCTGGGCGACTTGGCTGCTGATTTCGCTTCTTCTGCTGCCGCAGCTGATGCAGCGGCTTCCGCTCTGGCTTCTGCTTCTGCTTCCTGCTGCGTAGGGACTTCTATGACTGGCCTGGGAGAGGCCTTGAAGTCGCTTCGGAGCTTCTCCATCCCCTGCGTAGCGGCTTCGAATTGCTTTCTGGCTTCCTCAAACTGCGCCAGCGTGCCTGCCTGCCTCTCAGCTTCCAATATATCATCCACCTGCCCAACACAGGTGGGTGCTGAGCTCGTATCACAGCGTGCGACACCATATTGTGTGAACCCACGTGTACCTCATCTCGCACTGCGTCAACAGCTGCAAACACGCCCACAAGCTGGCCTTCGACTTCAAGATACTTGTTCTCAAGCGCTCGGCGACTGCGCGTAAGATGGAACACCTCTTCTTCCATATTAAGCTCAGCCATCTGATTCCTGCACACATCCACGCACGTGCAAGTGCGCCAGGCATTGGAAGGATTGCACACAACGCAGTACCATGTGTAGACCATTACTTGCGTGCGAGTAGTGTCTCGAGCTCTCCATTGATGAACTTCAGTCTGCGCAGCAGAGTCGAGGCTTCCTCACAGCGAGCGGTGACGTGTATGGCGGCCGCCTTGAGGTGGTCCTCGCTTGCTGTGATGAGGGCCGCCCTGCCAAAATTCAAAGCATGAGTATCGAAACATCTGTCTGAACTTCAAAGGAGACTTGCTTTACAACTCGTACGTACTTGTTTGTGGCCGACAAAGTTGCCGCGAGCGCGCTCTGGTGTCGCCATGTGTCCTGCATCGGTGTTCGTAACATCGCGACATCGGTGTATTGGGACAAAAGTGATTGAAACAACACTGCATGCTGTCACCACTTGACCACAGGTGTGCTCAAACACACCTGCAAGAACTCCTCCCATTGGTGCACAACCTCCAGTTCAGTCATGTGATTAATTGTGGAGATGGCCATCTCCTTCTCCTGAAATAAGATTGTGGTATCAGCAAAGAACATGCATAACGATGATGATAGGTGGATGAATCACACAAAGTTGGCTTAAGGACGGTGCCAACCTTGAGCGCGAGCGACTTGATGAGTGCCGCGTTGGCGCCCTCAAACTCCTCTCTTTCTTCGCGCTGCTTTGCTTGTCGCGTGGTGCACACACCAATCTGCTCACATGCAGAGTTGCTTGCTATAGGTTGAGTAGTAACGCAACATGCAGTACATCCGCAGTACTGTTAAGGGCGAGCTTACACACGCACGCGCACACACATGCGCGCAAGCACGCACGCATGTACACATTTTTGCAAGCACAAACACACACGCCCACACACACACCTGTGCGTTGACTGCTGCGAGCTCCTTCTCCAATTCGGTGCGCTTTGCTGCCAATGTCTCCATCTCCCCTTGCAAAACCTGCAATCACAGCCAGTATGAAACAGAGAGCTATGGCTGAGCAGAACATCACAAGTAAAGTAAACACGAGCGATGTAAGCATACCTTTTCTGCCTCCGCCACTTCTTCCATGCGCCTGGCGCAGTAGTCTGCCGCCTCATCTTTGTGCTGCTTGTTGTCGGCACGCTTCTGATGCAAAGCTGAGATTCCCTCTTGCAGGGCAGCCGCCGCTTCGGCCACCCTCGCAAGCTTGTCCTGATACAAGCCGCCATGCATTGAGCGCCATCAATCAGCACACAAAGGACAAATATACAAACAATCCCAACCTTGTGTATGTCCTCCCAAGCCTTCTCACTTGCACTTTGGTACCTTCTGTCCGCATGCGCGCGCACGCGAGTGGACAGCTCCAGCACCTCCTTCGTCCTCTCAGAACTCTGTGCGCAAACAACAACATCATCTTTGTTTTTCCAACAGGCATGCGCACATGCACGCACTCACACACATGATTACGCACGCACGCACGCACGCAATGCACAGAAACCTGCACATGCACTGAGGAGGGGTCGAGAGGCTCATGCATGGAGCGTGGAGAGTCTGTGTACTCCGATTGTTTGATGTTGCCATTGCTTGTTGCAGCGCTCGGACTCTTCAATGGCTTAACTAGAGCATCAATCTCAGCCTGAGCCCAAACCAACATCAGTCTATGCGCATGCAGGCGGTTGCTGGCAACAATGAACACATCAAAGGCTTGTGTCACCTTGGCTTTGTTAATCAGCGCATCAAGTCGTTCACGCTCAGGGCTGATCTTGAGCGCAGCAACGGCGCCGCATGCAAGATCAAGCAATTCTTGCTTTGAGATCTGCCAATCGCAATTTGGGGGTTCACACACATTAGCTCCACAAGCGTCAAGCATGTCATTCCCGTGCTGCTTACCTGAACCTCCACATCATGACCGCCGGAAACAGCTGAAAGCTTAACAATGCCAGTGAGAACCGCCTGCAGACAGCCGTATCAGAAGGACGCTAAGTCAAGTCCAAAACGCCAAATCTCTGCATGTGTGCGTTTATATGTGTGCATGCACGTAACTGTACACTTGCATGCAAGTGCTCAGTTACGTGCGCGTACATGTGTGCGCATGCATGTGACAGATTACGTGTTATACACACAACCGTGCAATCCTTGCACCTGATAAGCCTCTTCCCCGCCAACCAGGCACTCTTCGAACAGCTCAAGCAGGAGTCTCCTCTCCTCATTGTCAGGGGCATCCTCGACAAAGTTGGTCACAAGAAGCTCGAGCGCACGGGATCGCAGGAACACGTCTTTGAAAGTGAGTGCCTCAGGACTGCCCGAGCGCGCATCATAAAACGCAAGACGCTGGATGGGAATTGACTGCGACGACTGCAGCGACGATGCACGTGAAGCGTCACTCGCTGCGTCGTCCATTGCATCCTCCTTCTCTACTGTTACGGCATCCTCTGCAATGCACAACCCATCACAAGAGTGTCTTTACCTGAGCCCTTTTGCCAAGGTTGCAATTGGGTACAGCTGAGAAGGTTGGCAGGCGGATTTGGTGAAAGTTTGGTTGTTGGTGGGTTTGCATTAGTAGTTGCTTTGAATCAAGCTACCATTTGTCTGCTGTTGTGTAGGTGCTTGTGGCACTGTGTGGAGTTGTACCATTCATTGATGAAACACATCACAGCCACTTTGGCAATGCTGTTTGGAGTGTGTACCTGAGTCCAGCACCTCGTCCGCACTCTGAGCCTCGGCCTGACTCTTCTCCTGTTCCTCCTGGCTTTGCTCCTTCTGCTGCTGCTGCTCTCCGCTTGCACCAGCAGAGCCATCTTCCTTCAAATTGCTGCTGTTGCTCTCACCATTGAGCTCCCTCAAAGCACGGCCCCATCTCATAAGAGCCTACAATCACACAGTTACAACTATCAACTACTCTCTCCTAGCTAGTTGTTATATGCTTAAATGCAACGACAACAACAATAATAACATCATGAACACCATCAACTGCAATCAATCACCTGTGCGCGTTCGGGGCCTTTGGCTTGGCGCGCTACGCGTTCCAGGCGTTCAACAGCAGCGTGGAAGTCATTGTAGTTGCGGCCCACCTGAGGGCAATGCCGATTGTGTATTGCAATACGAATCACAAGCTGGATTGAGCATTAACCATGTTGACAATGTCCATCAGCACTCTGTAAGTTGCATTACCAGCCTACTGTGGACCGCTCTGGCTGACCCGAGCACTGCACCTTGCACCTGCATTTGCACGCACACAACCATCACATTCCTGAATCCAACACAGCGTTGCGCAACTGCAGGTTTGATTAGATCAGTTCAACTCTCTCAACTCCATGCAAGCTGCTGCAAGCTGGTGCTTGGCATTGTTGGGTCAAACGTGACGCAATGCAGCAGCTGGCTAGCAGCAATGCTGATTGACGTGACTTGGCACAACTCAATTGAAGGGAGCAATGCATTGATCAACACTTCACACGCAAACAGGCACAGATCCAGCTGTTAAGCAGCATCTTATGCTTGATTGTGGCCTGGTCAGACCGCCCCATTGCCTGTGAGAAGGTGCCGGCGAGGTTCTTGCCGAAGGCGTTGAGCGGCGTGGGACCCGTGCGCCCCTCCGCCGCAGCCCGGAGCTTCCCAAACCACGACATCGCTGCTCCCCCTCTACCCCCACGACGGCGACACCGCCGCCGCCGTCGTCGCCGCCGCCCACCTCAGCTATGCCAAAGCTGCCCTCAGCGATGGCACAGCTGACGTCATGAACCTGACACTTCTGTCCTATTAGGGAGACGCACTCCCCCGCTAAAACGGGGTATCTGCTCCTCATGTAACTAAAGCTTTCTTGTTTGACCGAGAGCGTTGTAGCGTTGTAGATTTACTGCAAGCGTTGGAGAACAAGGCCTTGGGCCAGGTCTTGCAGCGTTGTTGGTAGCGTTGCCGATCAGGCCACAAAGCCCTAACGCGCCAGGCCAGAAGCGTGGCTTTTGCTTGATGGCGGCGGTGGCGGTGCTGTGGCCTGGTGGTGGCGTGGCGTCACATAGGCTGGGATGCTGGGGGGAGCATGCCAGGGCCAGGGCCAGGCCCAGGCCCAGGCCCAGGCGGGGGAAGGTGGCATTGACAGCCTGCGCTGGCGGCGGCGCTGCAATCAGGCCACGCGCCGGCGGAGGCGGCGGCGGCGAACATGCGAGCAAGGGTGGTGGTCCGGCCAAGGTGCTGTGGCTGGTAGACTTCATGTCTCTGTGCTATGACGGCAGCACGCCGGACGCCATGGCAGCTGTCAGGTGAGCGAGCCGGGCATGCTCTGTGCTTGCTTATGTTGCATGCAGCCATTGATTGGGAGCTTGGGTATTGCATGGAGATGTTGGACATGAACATTGTGACCAACACACCCGTTGAAGTTGCAGCACAGTAAGCCGCATTGCCACCCTGTTGGCTCCAGCTCACATGTTGCTTGCTGCATTGCATTGCAAGCCACCACACACACACACACACACACACACACGCACACGCGCACTTACATGCACGCATTAAACACAAGTTTGCGCATGCATGTGTGCATGCTTGCACACATGCATGCGTGTGCGCATACACACATAGGGACACAGGCATGCGCGCACGCGCATATACCGAATCACACGCTCACAGCCACACAAGTCCACACGCGTGAGGTTACATGTATGTGCGCGCATTGCAGCATACGTATGCGTGCATGCACACACTATTCTCGTTGTTCTGGCACGACTTGAGACAGGGCTCACATAAACTTCACTCTTTGTCTCCCCACTTGATCCAACATAACACCGATTGCGTGCTTTGATGCTGCAGGTGGATGCGGGACGTGCTGCATTCTTCACAAGCCCGCGACGGGTCGTTCGCACCCGTTGTTGCTGTAAGTACGCAATGCTGGAATGTTGCTTTGAAGACACAACATGCTGACACACAAGAATGGATTAGTCCACCGCAGAGTTGTGCACATTGGCATGTGCTGTTGGTCAGGTGTTTGATGGCGAGCGCGGAAACACTGCTCGACGCGAAATCTTTGCGGGGTACAAAGCGGGGCGGAGGTCTTACAAACCATTGCAGGTGGTTGTGGTTGTGGTTGTGTGTGTGTGTGCTTGTGTATTGTCACAATACCTGTGCGGCATGACACTGATGTTGGTTTGCGCGCGTGCGCAAAAAGCTAGGCCGCCTCGAAGCGATCCCAGCCGCTGGATCTCCGCCTGGTCCTCCCGATCCTGCGCTCCTGGCTGCCCGAACTCAATATCCCCGTAAGCACACAACAACACCCACACAACCACACACTAGTTCAACTCTAACCAATTCCATCTCCAGGTTGTTCAGATGGATGACAGCGAGGCCGACGATGTGATCGCGACTCTTTGCACGCGCGCGCGGGACCACGACCACACTCTGCGTGTGGTCGTGGTCTCCGGCGATACTGACTTCCGACAACTGCTATCGCCAGAGGCACGCGTGAATGTCCTTACTGTTGTTGTGTGGGATGCAGTGTGCGCAGATGAGCTGATGTTGTGTGATGCTCCCCGCAATAGGTGTGTTTGTGCGTGCCGAGGGGAGACCTGGATAGGCTGAGCTTTTATACGACGGAGCACTTTGTTAAGCAGCACGCGTACCCGCCGCAGCAGGTGCGTGTACACGTGGATCTCGGTGTCACTTGTTGTAGTCGTTGCGTGTGTTGGCGAGTTGAGCGATTCGGGAGTGACCAATCAGATGCGCGTCTTGCGTACAGTATGCTGGTATGAAGATCTTATTGGGGGATGCCACAGACCGCATCCCGCGCATTCCAGGGTGAGTGTACTCTGTACTGTGTGTATCCGTGTGTGCGCGCGCGTGCGTGCGCACGTGTGCCGGCGCACATTTGCTCTCGCACGTGTGTGCGCACCCACATATGTGCGCGTGCGTGCGTGCGTGTATGCGTGCATGGCACCGCGTGCCTGCAGGAGTGCGTGTGCGCACTTGTGTGTATGTCGTCACGTGTTGCATTGTCAACATGGATGCCAAGCGAACATGTGTGTATGTCCCATCAGCGTTGCAAAGTCAACGGCGTTGAAGCTCGTGGAGCAATTCGTCGGAAGCGACCTCGCGGGCGCGCTCGGGAAGGGCCATCGCGAGGCTATCGAGCGCAACGCCGCCCTCATCGTCATGAAAAGGCATGCACATGTTGGGTTGTGTGCTTGGGCTTATGCTGTACACTGACTTCCTTTTCATCACAGGGATCTGGAAGATGTGGACTTTAAGGCCGAATGGCTCACGCAGCGCGACGCGTCATGCGACAAGGAGCTGTTTGATTTGATCACGCAGCGATTGAGAAGTATTGCTGAAGAGGACAGATTAGTTACTCACACTCAACATAATACCCACTCAAGGACACAAACTTGATGCTGATAGGCACTTCGATGTATTCCAGTTGAGGATATATACAACTAGATTTATGTCAAAAAGCACGGATCCCAAACCCGCTCTTTTGCGACGACGGCGACTGTTTTCGTGACTGGTTAGTCCCGGGAGAGGAAGAATTGGTTCTGGCTGAGGACTGCACCGATTCTGCGTGAAACAGGTTCATGTTGCTCATGTTGTTGTTGTTGTTGGGTGTCCCGAGCATGCCTTTTGGTGAGCCTCCCGTTGAAAGCGTGCTGCGCGCGGTGTGGTTGAGAAGGTTGTTGCTGTATGATGAGGAGTTGTTGAGAGTTAAGGAACTCTTGGACCAGCCGAGACCGCCGGCGGATCCGCTCAACTGAGATGTGATGCGGGAGTGCTCAGCACGAAGAGACTCCAACTTCTCCTGCTCACAGACACACAAACAGTGTTGGGTTGTGTGAGGTGGAATAGTTGTGTGTATGTGTGTTTGTTGTTACATGCCGGTGTTATTTTGTGTTGACTAGAAAAGGCACGTCTGTACGACTGTGCGTGTTTGTGTGTATGTGTGCGCGCGTGTGGTTATTTGCGTGTCATGTGTGCGTGTGTTTTCTCCCGTGCGTACATCAAGATGTGTGCAAGTGATAATTGTGAGTGCTGTCAACATGTTGCGCAACGTGCTAGCGAATCAACCAAACTCGCCTGCAGCTCCTCCTGCTTGGCCTTCTGCCCATCCATGTCCTCTAGCAGCCGCGGGTTGTTGACCAGACCATTCTGCATCTGCACAGCACAGAACACAACCCAAACTCAACCCTTCATCACCACCTACCAACAACAACAACAACAACAACAAGCCCAACAAACCAACCTCGAGTCTTGCACGCCTTTTGCGCAGTATGTCCCTCAGTCTCTTCCCCCTCGCGAGTGCATCTCTTCGCCCCGCAGCCCCATCCTCAAGCTGGTCCACCTCTTTAGCCACAACCTAGCATGAACACATCGTGGGAATGTTGTGTCGTGCGGGTTGGGTTAGGTTGATGAAATGTGTCACACACTCACTTCGTTGGCTCGTGATTCAAACTGAAGCTTCTCGCGCAAATGCGTAAGACACTGAACGGTGACTGTTGTCTGCTTTTTCAGTCTCAACAGCTCCTCGTTGCGCTCTTCGATCTTCTCGTGAAGGGACTGTGGCAGGGTGAGGAAAAAGTGTGGGTATGCAGTAATAGTTGTATCACCACCTCATGAGTGATACACAATGTGTCCTTGTGTCTCTTGCCTGGTTTTCGATCTTGAGTTGTTCAAAATCAATGAGGTGAAGTCCCTCTGCCAACTGCTCCTTGGCCTTGAGCACCCCCTCCAGCTTCTTGACCTGCGTCATGATGTGTGTGTGCGTGTGCACGCGCACGCACGCGCTTGTTAAGGATGTTGTTTTGGTACCTGCATCTTGAGTTGGATGTGTCTGCGGCGTATGCGCTCGACATCAGCGTCTTTCTGCTTCTCTTTGGCTTCAAACTGTGAGTAATGATGGTGCAGCAGCAGCAGCAGTAGCGATAAGGTTGCTTTGATGCAACTATTCATCCAACCACACACAACTATGACGCAAAACGTCCTCGCGCATGGACACGCACCTGTCGAACGACCCTCTCGGGCATTCTCCTTCCGGTGTTGCTGTACTCGGCACTCCTGGCCACCTAACAGGTAATTTGTAAGAAATATTCAGTGACATGCTCGTGCACGTGCGTACGCACACGGGCACATCCAAGGCTACATGTGTTTTTGTGCGAAACTGTTCAAACAAGTTGTGCGTGCATCAACACCTCGGCCATGAATGTGAGGAAGGACTGGCGCGTTGTGGCTGCCATGTGCTCGCGATCCGACAACCGCTCCTGCATAGGATGTGTGTGTATGTGAGTGCGTGCGCGTGCATAAGTGTGTGGTGGGGAGTGTGTGCGCGCGCATATATGCGTACGCAACAAAGCACTTCACAGCAGACGAATGGACACATGCATGCACATGCGCAAAGTCAAGCAGCGTATTTGCATATATGTGTTTACAGTGCCGTGTGTTTGCACTCGTATGTACAGGTGCACCGACATCTGCAGGTTTGGTGCATGCAAGGACACGCTGAACATGTTGTGCCAAACTGCACAAACATGCATGTGACGCTCACCTGCCAGTCTGCCAACCCAGACTCCATCTGCGCGCGCACGCGCTGCAGCTCCTCCTCATACTCCACCCACTGCCACACACTCTATACACAACAACCACGTTGAGAGGCACGTGAACACACCACCACCACAACAACAACAACAGCAAACACGTTTCTACGCACTTGTTGATATCGCGTGCTCTCAGGTGAGTCAAAGATCCCCCCAACCGTATGCGTGTTCCCATCCTTATTGCTGCTGCTGTTCTTGTTGTTGTTGTGATTGCCACTGCTGTTGTTGGGTGTACTTGCGTTGTTGTTGTTGTTGTTCTTGTTGTCTTGCTTGTGTGGTGTGATAAGCATCGACAGTCTCCTCTGCAACGCCTGGCTCAACGCCTGCAGCCGATGCTTCTCCTCCTGCTCCTCCTGCAACAGCCTGCCCCAATCCTCCTGCGGTTGCGGCGGAAAGGCTGCAGGCGGTAGCTCCCCTAACGTATCACTCTCCTCCTCATCAACGATGTCAGCATCCTCATCGGCGATATCAACCTCATCGTTGAGGTCAACTTCGACGCCGGGAGTGTCTGCATGCCTGGGAGGAGGAGCGATATGCGTCCGACTGGCGGATATTTGCGCTACTTCTGCGGAGTCGGGTTCGGATATCAAAGAGTCAGGGCCGATATCTTCAATGTGGCCGTTCACATCCTCAGCGGCGTCAATGTCAACATCCTCGTCGCTGTTGTAAGCGTAGCCAGGGTTCGCCGCATCGATATCGGCCTCAACTAGCGATATCTGCCCTGCCTCCCCTTCTCCTTCTCCTTCTCCTTCTCCTTCTCCTTCTCCTTTTCCTGCCCTGGTAGCGTTGATATCGTCCCCACCAACCTCCCCACCTCCCACCTCCTCGCTGTCGCCCTCCCCAGTGATATCAGCGAAGTCGCCCTCCCCCCGGGGAGTGAAACCACCGGACTCGCCTGGTGCGTCGAGGGGTGCGTCAGGGAAGGCATCCGGAAAGCCGTTCGGGTCTGGGGAAGCAGAAGGTGTGAGTCCAACCGTGAGAAGCGTGCAACAACAACAACAACAACAAGACACCAGACTACCGACCATGATGACAGCAGCAATGTCAAAAAACATTGATGACAGTTGCAAAGGATGTTTGCAACAGTAGAAGCGACAATGTCAACAACCACAACAACGATGACAACAACACCAACTGATAAAGCAATTATCAGGAAAACAGCGACATTAAAGACAGCCTCAACAACAGTAACAGCACCAACAACCCGTTTCTCACCATGTTCTCTGCTCGCGAGCTGCGCCGAATCCCGACTTTGGCTCCGCTGCTCTTCTTGCACATCAAGCACATCAAGCACATCACCGCCCTCTCCCTCCTGGTCCGTCGCCGCATCCCTGCCCACCACCACCGCCGCCTCCTGCAGTCCCGCCGCCTCCCCCTCTCCACCGCCCACTACAGGCGGCCACTCCAGGCCCGGCTGATCCGCCGCCGCCGCGTCCTCGTCCACTCCAGCCTCCTGCGCCACCTCCGTCTGACCCTCCATTCGCTCCATCTGCTCCTCCTGCTCCGCCGCCGCCGCCGCCGCCGCCGCCGGCGGATCCGCCATGGCCTGCTGCGGTTTGTGTCTATTTTTGGCGTTTCTGTGTGCTGCAACTTGTTTTGTACAGCTCGCTCAGAATCGCTGCCCCTGTGTGCCATCAGACAGACGTGCGCAGCGCGCGGCACTGTTGATGTGTCACGTGACGTTTCCGCCGTGCAGGTGGCAGCTCTGCGGCGGCGGCGGCGGCGAGTTTGTTGGGTGTGTGGGGCGCAGGGAAGCAGGGCTGGGTGACGGTAGCAATCATGCTTGTAGGCGGCAACCATGCCAGGCCAGGTGAGGTACACAGCAAGCTGTGCGGTCGCCCTTGGTGCTGCGCTCGACGCTTTGAGCGACAACGGCGGCGGCCAGGCCAGGGCAGGCCAGGCCAGGCCTTGGCGGCGGGCGCGCGTGCTAGCCTTATTTTCCTTATTGCGTGCACTTACGCCAGGGCCTGTGCCAGCCGCTGACAGGGACCACGGCAGGTAGACTGTTCGCGCACAGTTGCACGTGCACGCACGCACTCCCGCACACACACAGAGAGGCGCGGAGACACGGGGGGGGAGAGACGCATGGGCGGATTCAAGCGTACGCGCACGCACGTACACAAACATGCACACACGCGGACCCCTAACCCACATGCATCCATCAGATGAGACGACACACGCGAGTGCATGCATTCCAGCGGCAGGCAGGAGCGCACACATGCGCATGCAACAGGTTGTTGCCATCCACGCGTGCGTTCGCTTCTCCGCAGATGCAGACGTGGAAGAGAGATCCAGTGTGCTTTGTGGCTGACTTGATAGTGGGTGCAGTCAATGGGTAGGTAGATTGTGCAGCATCATATATATATATATATAGCCCAGGAGTGGATAACCGGTTTCAATGGCGTCACTGTCTGCGCTAGTGTACTGGTGTGTATTGGTGTGCATTGGTGTGGAATCTTGTTGGTGGTAGTGTATGTTACGTGTGATATCAGTGGCATGCGTATACGAGGCAAGTCACATGAAGTGCATGGCAACCTTGCTGGATTGAATTCACAAACACTGTGTATGCACATGCATGACTTGTAGACATGCAACACATACACATATGTGCAATCAGATGCATATGCAGTCACACGAACAACACTGCTTCGAGGAGACAACTTCCTTCTGCACACATAACCATCCATAGTGGGCCCCTTTGCTGGCCCCTGCGTGCTTGTTTGTTGCCTTTAACCTACTGCCTGCTGTCTCTGCATGTCTACTGTATGGTACATTGTAATGGTACATATCGCCTAGTATAAACACTCCCTTGGGTCCAAAAACAGCTTGAACACAAGGCAAGCAGGCAGCCAGGACTCATGCATACATGCATACCCTTGCACGAGGCATCACAGGCATCACACAGGCTCCTCTGCAGCCAAGCAAGTCAAGTCTCGAAGGGGTTGAAGATTTCGACTTGGCACTCATCCTTGAAACAAATACACAAAAAGCGTGTTGGTGGGCTTGACAATCATATTTAACAGCGCAAGTCACAATCATCTCTCGAGGAAGCCACCTACTTAACTATATCTTCCAGATCACCAGTAAGACTTATCAAGGCTTCGTCACACATAGTAGCACTGAGCCAAGAGTGTGAGAGAATGTGAGACACCCAACTTGATGTTGATAGACATCACACACAATGCCAGGGCCAACTTTCTTCTTTGGTCTGGCTCTGACTTGGCAAAGCCAGAGCTTGAACGAAATGAGTATGTGTGTCCTAGATCAGAAAGGGCTCTCCCCCCCCTGGTACCCAACACACACATCTCTCTCTGGCACGCAGGGGCAGGCTGATTGATTGATGGATGATGTGTCACCAAGGAAGAAAAGAGAAGGAGAAAGGGGGGGGGGGGGGGCNCATGTAGAAGTGTTGTGTGCCTCGTTGTGCATGGCCAATGTGCAAATTGCGCCCTTGATACAGGATTGCCGGGTGCTGAGTCGAGGAGAGATTAAGTGCCCTTGCTGCCTTGCAGTAAGTGCAAAGCAAGCAAGCAATAGTTCCCAATGGCGCCCTCAGTAACGTTGCTAGCCTTCCTCTACCTATCTGCCTTCACCCTGCTCTCGACAACTGCCCAACCACAGGTTCCAACGCTGAAGCACAACATCCACATGCATGTACCGCAATGCGTTGCTGTTGTCTTAGCATCATGCACATATGCAACTGCAATGGTGTGACGGTACGACGACAACAGTAACACATTACTACAGGAGGCGGACTTTACTGTCAATTTCAAAGACACCAAGCCTATGAACGATGAAAAGGCTGGCAGATTCACCTGCCTGAAGAACGACCTACTCAAAGAGGTGCGCGCGTGCGCGCGCGCGCGTGTGTGTGTGTGCACTGTTGACCAAAGGCCGCAAGCAAGCGTTCATGATGCATGACAGATGGGCTATGTCATGTGGTCCATCGAGTTGGATTCTTGCGTAATCGCCTTCCCTTACACAGACGAGTTCACGTATGCCTGCTACATCCCATCAGGTCAGCAAAACTCTCTCTCTCTCTCTCTCTCTCTCTCTCTCTCTCTCTCTCTCTCTCTCTCTCTCTCTCTCTCTCTCTCTCTCTCTCTCTCTCTCTCTCTCTCTCTCTCTCTCTCTCTCTCTCTCTCTCTCTCTCTCTCTCTCTCTCTCTCTCTCTCTCTCTCTCTCTCTCTCTCTCTCTCTCTCTCTCTCTCTCTCTCTCTCTCTCTCTCTCTCTCTCTCTCTCTCTCTCTCTCTCTCTCTCTCTCTCTCTCTCTCTCTCTCTCTCTCTCTCTCTCTCTCTCTCTCTCTCTCTCTCTCTCTCTCTCTCTCTCTCTCTCTCTCTCTCTCTCTCTCTCTCTCTCTCTCTCTCTCTCTCTCTCTCTCTCTCTCTCTCTCTCTCTCTCTCTCTCTCTCTCTCTCTCTCTCTCTCTCTCTCTCTCTCTCTCTCTCTCTCTCTCTCTCTCTCTCTCTCTCTCTCTCTCTCTCTCTCTCTCTCTCTCTCTCTCTCTCTCTCTCTCTCTCTCTCTCTCTCTCTCTCTCTCTCTCTCTCTCTCTCTCTCTCTCTCTCTCTCTCTCTCTCTCTCTCTCTCTCTCTCTCTCTCTNACATCGTCAAAGGCAAGATTACATTCGAGATGTTCAATACCAAAGGCGAACCCGTGCTGCGCATGGAGATGAAAGAGGGGGAGGTCGTCGTGCCACCCGTGAGCGTCTCATCAGACAACGTGACAACACACAGTCGTGTGAGGGACCACATGTGACAATGGTTGCTTGCTTGTTGATGCACTTGTATGCGCACACGTACTGGGCGGACTGCAACGAGGATGCGGAGATGGTGGCGTTCATTTTAGAGTAGCTTCTCTCCACCTGTCTTCTTAGCAGGTAAGATGCAAGACAAAACCCACCCACGCACCCACCCACCCACATACACACACACTCCCTCTGCAGGCAACTTGAACGTGTGCACTTCCCTAGAGACGCACGAGGGGTACCTGGGTACTGTGTTTGACATGGACGAGAAGGAGGCAACGCAGCTTTTGGGAAGCCAGAAGGGTAATGTGTTCACGCCCAACAAGATGTGCGGAAAGGAGGAGGGATACGATTCCATCAAGATGGGAAGCGAAGTGAAGTGAAGTGAAGTGAAGTAGGATATACAAGCCAGACGGCTTCCAGTGGTTTGATGTCTAAAGTGTGTTGTGGCGGGTGGATAGGTGGTTATGTCTGTACTGTTGTGTTGTGGTGATGCGGTTCTCTCTTGACAATGTCTGGTGGGAGCGTACATCTGTGTTTTGAGTTAGTGCAGTGACATGCCTGTCCAACGTCACACAAAATAAGTGACTCATCTTACTTTGGATTGGAAGTGTGTGAAGCGTGTGAACTTGGTTACAACAGCATTAAAACAGCGGTGTGAAATTGTCCCTTAAGTCGCGCCTCGTCTCTTGCACTGCCACCGTGTGATGTACCTCATAGGCAGTTGCATACTTCTGACAGAGTTCAGAAAGCCACTTGCACCCAAGTCCACTGCAAACAGCCGTTGCGGTTAGACCAATCCGGGCTGAGGCAGCACCATGACTGCGACAATCGAGGCTGTAAGCTCAACCAGAGCAGCAGCGGAAGCATGGCACACTCCACCACAATCATCTGATTGCGTTTCAACTCCGACATAACTGCTGCTTGTGTGCACGCGTGTGCGTGCTTGAGTTTGCACACACGCATACATGTGCGTATTGCAAACCTGAATCAATGTTGGACTCGTTGACTAATAGATGCTCGAGTAGCGCACCTTGCTTTGAGCCCGTCAATTTGTTGAGTACTATTGCATCCGTGCCAGAAGCCCAACTCATTGTAACAAGAGCAGCCAACAAACAACTGTCAAGGCAACAACCCAAAGCGCTGACATATATATAAGTGCACTTCCTCACATATACGTAATTAACGAGTTACCCATTCATACACAACAAACTTCCCTTGTTGTCCCAACTCATTCCGTCACCTTATACACCCACCTCGCCAGCGTCCCCACCCACTGCGTATAAAAGAAGTAACAGCACGGTACCCACGACGGCATCCCTTCATCCCCTATACTCAACACCCTCAGATCCGCATTCCCAGGATAATGCCACAGATGAAAGTAGTGCATTATGATCACTTCGAACACGGGGGCAGAGACGGCGCACAACACGGCGAGGGAGAAACCGTGAGGGGTGGAGTCGAAGGAACGCCAGTTGAGGAGGGAGAAGAGGGTGAGGATGGAGGCGATCACGCCGTAGGGGAGATCTGCAGTGAGGTGAAGTATGTGTGTATGATTGTTTGTGTGGGATGTTGATGAAGTAGAGAGGGGTGTAAGTATGTGGGGGTATGTGGCGGTGAGTAGGTTGACGTGGGGTTGTATGGCATGTTTGTACACTGTTGGGTACATGGACTTTAGATTGACACTTCTCTTTCTGTGCACTTTGGGAACAGTGGCATACTAGTAGAGCACAGAAAAGCATAGAAAGGGCAAAGCTTGTGCGATCAATTGCAGTAGTAACACGTGCTGATAAAAGCTGATGTTGGCATGAATGAGTCAATACACCGATTGCACACACCTTGCGCATACATGAGGGAGCTCAAAGCCAACAGCGCCGTAACCATTCCAAGCTGCGACACGACCTGCCAACAACACATCAACTAAACTGTCGTCATGACCACCCGCAAGCAATCACCTTGCACAGTGACACAACAGCAACAACAGCAACACCATCA
The DNA here is from genome assembly GCA_009103225.1 of Chlorokybus atmophyticus. NCBI lineage: Eukaryota > Viridiplantae > Streptophyta > Chlorokybophyceae > Chlorokybales > Chlorokybaceae > Chlorokybus > Chlorokybus atmophyticus. The sequence continues at coordinate 67,742 of RHPI01002998.1, forward strand.
CCACCACCACAACAGCAACCTGCAGCAGCGAGACCGGCCGCGCGGTGAACCCGCCAAACAGCCCGTCGAGCAGCGTGTGGAGCGGCCCGAGCACGGTGTACAGCAGCGCCAGCACTGCCGGCACATACGCCGACGTGTGCAACAGGCCAATGTCGAACGCACCGGCGTCATACTTCAGCACTGTCGGAGAAAGTATGAGAAGATACTTTCATACCATACACCCCCATACACAACACCAGTATATACACTCATGCACACACCTTTGGCTAGAAGTTAATATGTGCACTGATGCTCAACAAGCCTACCTGATGCTAGCCCGTGGATGCCATCCAGGGGAGGCCCGATGGTTGCGCCAGCCGTCGCCAGCAAGCCGACCCTTGTCAAGCCTCTCTGCCAGCTCCCTCCCTGCTGACGAAACCAACAGGTCAAAGACACATTCGCACACGCACACATATGTATGTCATTGTATGCATGCCTGTGCCTGTGCCTATGCATGCGCGCGGATGCACAGGCACAGGCATGCATTCAATGAGCTCTGTGTGTGCGTGTGCGTGTGCGCGTGCGTGTGTATGCACGCGCGTCAATTGCAACACAGCAGAACAACACCTTCTTCAAGGAAAGACTCTCTGCTGCTTCCTCTCTTGCAGCCCGCGTGTACACACGACGGGTCCGCTGTTGGTACCAACTCGGCAATACTGATATAAATGTTGTTGACCAAAGGCTTTGTGGGACTGATAAGCGAGCATGAACCGAGGTGACAGCCATCATATAGGACAAAGGAAGGGAGGACGCTTCAAGCTTGTGGCAACTGCTCTTCTTCTAGCTGTGGGCCTGTTTCGGGCGGCGCGGGCAGGATGCTATCGATGGTGTCAATCAGAGCGTCAACCTGTTCGGGCTTCAGACGCTCTTCGCAGTCTTCAACAACCTGCGAAATGACTCGTGAATGGCGTGTGTGTTACATTGTGCGTGTGGGTGCGAGGAGAGACGCGCATGCATACGTGTGCATGTGGGTGCGAGCACGTACGTGTGCATGCACACGCATACACACGTACGCAAACAACGAGCAATGCACAGCATTCACAACACAAAGCAAGTACAAAATGAAACTCACGCACGCATGCACACGTGTGCATGCTCTTTGCAAAGAATTGACAAGCAGACCAAGTATGCACTTAGAAATTAACGATGATGCAAACGCATACCAGGTGGACTTCTACGGCCGTGCTCGGCCGCAAATTGGCCACCTGCAGCTTCTCCGCTTTGGTCAGACCGTAAGTGGCTTCAACCGCCGACAGCACCGACGCCACGTCCGAACGACTCTATTGGAAAAAGGAGGGACAACACAACAACAGGCTTCTTGTCAGTGTCAGCATGATCAGTATGCTTATAACTAGGCAGCAAGACACAGCAGCATGGCGACTTGGGTATAGTCATTGATAGGTGCAACAAGAAGATTGTACTACACGCACACGCACTCTTAAACAATAAATGTGTGAGATGCCAACCTGCGTGCCGGCTGGCGTCTGCTGCAGATACTCTATGATCTGCAAAAACATAACAAGCTGATATGAGCACACAGCACGAGCAATATGAACGATGAAAGCTAGTGATGTTACGAGATCAACAGAACAACCAAGTATTGCCCACAAACACATCAAAAGCGTTGCGAACAACACAACAACACAGAGAGCTCAAGATGGCCTGCATAAGGCGAATGACAAATACATGAAAGGCACGCATAAGAAGCACCACCATTACACGATTGGCAGTTGCGCATCACAGCGGCACACGCGCGTACAACTGATTGTGCGTTTACATATGTGTTTATAAGTAACATGTGTGTGCTCGTGCACATGTGGATGCAGGGCGCGAATGCGAGCACCGACACGAGCGCATGTGTGCGTGCGTGTTGCAAGAGATGTCTTGCTTGTGTTTTGGCGCTTGCATGTATATGTAGTGCAGTTGCTGGTGTACTTTCGCGCGTCTTATGCGCATGGGTTACACAAGCAAACCAACATGCTGTGCAATCCAGTACTTGCGTACACCACACAAGTACTCCCTCCGTACGTGTCAATGATACACGCATGCACGCACAACAACAACAACAACAACAACAAGATAGTACCTTCGCTTCAGCCTTGCGGGCGGCTGATGGTTTGTCCTTCTTGGCGATGAGGCAGTTCAGCACTTCGAGATTGGTCAGCAGCCCCACGCTCTTCTCCAAACTGAGAATCACGACGACAACCACACACAATTCATTAACCCAACACCGAGACAATCTCGAACAAGAACAAAACCACAGCGAAAGCAAACAGCAAAGCCACAGCACGAAGCATGCATGACGCAAGGAGCATACAGCTCAGCTCTCTCCAGCAGGCACGTACATTTTCATGAGCTTTCAATAGGAAGCGGAGAGGAAGCGACAGCTCCACTAGCTTGCTGGCTGCAGCTGCGTGCCTCTGCCGCCTACAACAACAATGCCGCCGCCGACAATGCCCGGGATGACATGCATCGATTACGCCTCCATGACACATTGATTACGATGCTGACGGGCGTAACTTGTGGCAAAGCTGTGCGATCCTTGAGAAGGAAGCGTACTTGAGTCACGTAAGTCGCTCGTGCAGTAGCCTACAGCGGCGGCGGTGGCGGTAGAGAAGTAGGAGCAGGAGGAGTAGGAGAAACCAAAGGAGGAGCAGCTGCTGTGCCGCCACGTGGCATGCTGTTTAACGTGTCCTCCTCACCGCAGCGCTCACCTGCCGCATTGCCCTGCTGCTTGCGGCAAGCAGCTGGTCTCACCTCTTCTCTTGCCGTAGTAAGCAGCAGGAGGAAGAGAAGGACGACAACGCTGCCGCCGCCGCCACCGTTGACGAAGAGAACCATACACACAGTAACCAGGACGACAAGGAGAAACACAGAGCGGTGCCTCACGACAGCGTCGGCGGCTGCCCCGCAAGCCAATGCAGTTGCACGCCGACCATCAGTCCGACAACCACGAGAAGCAGAAGAGGAAGGAGAAGGAGCACCTGACTCTGAACCTGAGCCCGAGCAGCTAATTGGCTACAAAGTCTTCCTGCAGGACACGCAAGGTAGATTGAAAACAATGGTAGATGTCTGCTGAAGTTTGTTTACGTGGTGTGATTGTGGCTTCCCATGCTGTGCACTCCTCTCTTTTTGCCTGCATGCGTATACTTGTGTGTGTATGTGCGCATGCATGTGTGCGTGTGCTCGCACGCGTACATGCACAGATGTGTGCGCGCGCGTGCATGCGAGTGTCCTGACATCACTCAGCAAACACAACTGAACATCTGTGTTTGATGTTGTGTTCCATCGTTGCGAATGCATACAGAGTTGATCGGCACCGTCTCCCGCGTGGACTCCATCTCCCCCTCCTCCTCTCTCCCGCAACCCCCTCTCCTCCGCGTCTCCCCCGCGACCCTCTCCTTCCAGCTCGACGGCTTCGCGATCGTCGTCGATAAAAAGGACCTTGGCGATGAGGTCGATGCGGACGAGATGGAGATAGGGGTGCCGCTTGTGGAGGAGATCGTGCCGGGGAGGGATCATGAGAGGAGGTGCCTGTATATCAATGTGAGTGGTTAGATGAATGGGCCTATATGTGCACGCATGTCTGTGCGCGTTCATGACAAGCGTGCATGCATATGTGTGTGCTTGTACTTACAAGTAAGCACGCGTGCACTAACGCATGTGTGCGTGCTTGCATGCCAACATGTGTGTGAGCATGCATATCGTGCCCCCCCCCTCACC